>CM060830.1:58012500-58425000 GCA_030762175.1 Metallyticus violacea | reverse complement strand
TACCACGTACCGGGAAGACGAGATTCTTATCGATACTTCTCGATTCACCCACGGCTGATATAACATGCTCAAATAACAGGGATGTTTTGAAAGAACTGGCAATTGTTTCTCGTCGTTGTTCTTTTTGTTTTGTTTTGTTTTGTACTTTCCTAACCTAACTGGAAACTCTATGAGTGATATTAAGCACAATAATATTGATTACATGCTTTGGGATATCTCCAAAACAATTGCAGCTCGCTCAGAATTAAATTTTGGTGGTTTTTATACTTTTTATTGCGCATATCGAGCATAAAGGCTATAGATGTCATTTAAGAAAATGATTTTATATATAACACCATTTTAGACGTTGCAAAGATATTTAAAAATATTTGCGCACTTTTCATGGCTTTATAATTTAAATTCGGGAATGACTGCAAGCCATGTTGAAAGACATGAGAGAACTCAACTGGTAAGTATGTTATGTTTTCTTCACTTTCATCTTTAAGCACATCCACACAGTTTACCAATTTTATTTTATATAAATCTTAATTTTTAACCGCAATACGATGTGGCAACAATGCATAACAGTGTGATTGGGAGATTTTGACAACACTTGCTACCCGAACTTGTACACACTCCAAACCAATTTGTTATATAGAGGGTGCGAGGGTAGGTTTACGATTTAAACTGGAGTCCGACACACAGTGGTTGATATTTCGTTACAACTTGCACCTTTCCTCATAAGTACATTCGCTGGTCATAAACTTTTCCGGGCTTTTTAGCTGTGGTCTAATGATCGATTCATATTTTTGGTTACCTGATTTAAAGAACGAGGCTTCGTCATCAATAATAAGTTAATAGCCGCTGAGTGCCAAGTAAACATTTTAACTGTTTCCTCTGAAGTTTTCTGTCATAGTGTCGGACGAAACGCCAGCTAACCAAAAAAATGTAAATCGACCATTAGCCCACGACCGAAAAGCCTGGAAAATGTTGCCAAGTTCCAAGACTCTGGCCGTGAAAGGCGAAGCATATGTTAAACATTCATCTATGTTTATTTCCCTTTTGTTTCGTTAAGTTGTTTTGTTTCACTGATAGTTCAACTAAAATGTATTGTACCTATGGTGTTTGTTTTATTTTATTTATAAAATAATGTGAATGTTTGGTGCTAAACTTTTTTTTTTCATTCTTTCATGCAAAGTTAAAAGAAATTTGTGTATTTTTAGATAATTTCGTTAAATTTTGAAACTTTCTCTGCAAATACAAGAAGTAACTGTGTTAGGGAGTAAATACTAGTATCAAACAATATAACTGGTACAATTTTATCGACGTCGCTACAGTTACAGCTATGAATGATCGAAGAAAAATATTCATATATTTTATTGTCTATTTTCTGATTTATTTCTGGTTCAGAGACGATACCTCTACTCATTCCACCCGATATAATATAAATATAGTATTAATTATGCTATAATGCTGGTAAGTAGCAGTTTTCAAACAAGTTTGCTTTCGAGCTACAACAAGGACTGACAAGAGTCCGAGACATTTTTGCACTCCCACATTCTACCTAATAAAAGAATAGATTACTATTTATATTATGTATTACATAGCTTATCAGGGAATAGCAAGAGTTTTACGCAGCATTAGTATCTTACTGCTTGTTGCTATGCGAATTTTGAGCAAAACGTCTGATACTGTTTTCACATAGGAAAGTGTTAGTCAGTTGTTTGTCACTAAGACATCTTTTTTCCTTACTTCCGTCATCAGTAGTAGCCAACACTATTAAGGTAAAATGCACTTATTTTCCTAAAAGCAATATAATAATAGCATACTTGCTATATTACGAGCAAACAGGATTACTTTTTAACACTAGTGCGAGAAATAAACAACTTTCAGGCAACTAATAAACTGTTAAAAATTGTAAAATAAGCTATGGGGATTAAAATACAAGCAACATAAACAGTTTAATGAGTAGATAATCATTCCACTATGATAAGTAGATCTCAGAAATTCAGGCAATTGTTTTTCTTAAAATAGGCAGAAAATGCATTTAAATACTGATAATAGGCTTTGTATAAGTAAAATAGACATTTATTTAAAGAGTATATAATTAATTATTAATAAAAATTGGTATATAATTTCTGTATCATATAATTAAAGACTTAAGCTTATTTTTCTTGGTTACAAGCAACCTAAAGGTTTTTTTTTTTTCCCCCAAGGTGCCAACTGTCATAGTCAGCCGCTCATTAGAGAGAAAATTTTTCATCAACGTTCTACTTACACTGAAGTAATTTAATTAATCTATTTCGGAAGGACTCAAACCAGTTACAACAGAACATCATGGAAATTTTCATCAAGACAAAGCAAAACAGTTTTGAATAGTTCTGGAGAATGAACAAAATATGCACAGTGGTTCCTTGCCGAGTTCATTTTCTGTTTATGCGTTTATAGGGGGCTCAGGTTAGTATCTCTCTTACTTCAGTACTGAACACATTGTAGGGGCGGTTATTATACACTTGTAACCCTCTCATTTTTCTCCCTTGTAATTGTTTATTGCATTTATGCTACTGAGAAGTTACCCTCACGACAAAGTTCCTAGAAATGTTTCGCTCAAATCGATACAAGGTCATTCGCCGGGATTTTTCAAAACTACAGTATTTACCTCATTCTATGTATTTTCTAATATGCCCAAGGGTGCATTACTTCCACTAATAGTTCTGCTATTTAAAGGGATTAAGTGTATGGGTTGAGAAGAATTATTTTAGGTGTTTGAAAAGAAATAAAGCATAACAAAATTTTCAATGGATATTTTTACGAGATGAACATGTCATTTAATTTTTCTAACTATTTTCGCTTCGATATATTAAAAGTCTTATGTACTGTTTAAAATGCGTAAATAACTGGAAAAAAAATAAAGATCCAAAATAGATAAAAAAAAAATGCAAAATGAAAACAGTCCCTACTGGCCCAAAATGTACGGAAATATGTTCATTTCTCTCTGATTCTTAAATGCATCCACTCAAATAGAAATTTTGATGATGAATTGATCATCATGAATCTGATGATAAGAAAATGATGTTAGATAGTAAGCGGCAGAACTGTAGCTTTAATTTTATCATAATCATTGCCATGTCGATATTGAAAATGTTATTTGGCTGGATGTTTTTTCGCCTTTATTTTTATGTGAGTTATCTTAATGTTAATGTTTTTTGTGATAGTTATCTGCTGTATTCTTAATTTCCATTAATTTACTACTTTTTATTGTACGCTTATAACACTTGGTATTCTAATATTGCCTAACATGTAGACTACATTTTCACTAATCTTCGACTACTCCATGAGAGCAAACACGATCACGGAACACAAACGGAAATTTATAACGGATCCGTTTCCCCTTATTATTATTATTATTATTATTATTATTATTATTATTATTATTATTATTATTATTATTAAGAATTACAGCAATTTTCTAGAGCATGCCTGTGCAGGCCCGGATATTGCATCCCTCTTCCCCCATTCTACTATTATTTTTTGCGTACCTATTTTCATTTCTCTTCACCCCAATTCTATTTCAAGCATCTATTTCTACGCATATGGAGGCACAGTACAAATGCAAAGTATTTACTGTGTAATTAAATGGGATTTGATTTGATTTGCAGCCTTCCAATGATGTACGCTAACAAGCCAACTTAAGATTTGTCTATTAAATAGCGTTTTGTTTTTACAGTTAAAAAATTAATTTACAATTTTTTTTAAATGTTTCAGTGTTTTCTGACACTAAAACCATCTAGTTACCTTTTTAAACCTCAAAAAGACGAAAAATATAAGGGAATATTTAATAGAATAAAGTAGTGACGTTGTTGCCTTAGCAACGTATCATTGAGGCAATGTATAGCAGAAGAATAAAACGCTATTTCCTAAAAGCGAATACTAATGTGATAGCCATAGAAAGTATTTTTTAATTTTTAAAAACGGGTTAATAATGTGGATAGTGAAGAGAAGTTCTTTCCTGAGTAATAAGAGCTTTATAAAATATCAATGAAGAGTTTTATTCCATATGTAGTGCCTTAAATATCAGTTCTTATATAAATTACTTATATAAAAAGTTAATGAAATGGAATTAAATATTATCTGCCGATATTAAAAATAAAAATAAATAAATCGAGAGTTAACCTAACCTACCCAAGCATTTGCTTCAATTACTCGCTTTACTCGCTTTGGTGACCCGCTGTTAGTCATGTGCATTTACACTTTTCGTCATGTAGTTCTTCATGGATTTGCTATATGAAAGCTACTAATAGTCTGCTTGTATGTAGTCTACGCAGGGTGCCAAAAAGGTATACTCACTTTCACAGTAGATGTCTATTTAATATATTTCAAAGTTGGACCGAAAAACAACAGCAATGTGTAGTATGATGTTCTGTAAATAGATGTGACTTACATACAGGTTGCGTCGAGTTTACTAAGCCCTGGGTCTAGGGGTGTAACACAGAGGTCTGTGCCACCCGTGGGTTTTTGCATTAGGACGGTAACTTGTAACTCTAAACCGACCCGCCATTCGGCTGCAGACGATTGCGTCGCCCAGGCGCGCTAAGTTCCCTTAGCTTCCAGATTCTCACTGGTGGATAGGTCACACTAGCTTAGACCTACTCGTATTTAAGAGGTGAGTCACCCCAGCATTAAGGTAGCCACCACCCTCCCTACAAACAACGGCGATTCCGGCGCACCGGCCCCCAGGGTACACGCCTTAGGCACTCCCCTGGGACAGGCCGCCATCATAGGTCCTCAATTCCCCGTGAGTGACGGGTCCACTGTCAAGCCAAGTCCAACCCAATCCGGACAACTCCCTTCCGGGAGGGGCTCGAATCAAGTCCGGCCCGGCTCCCTCTAGTACGTCATATGTGACTCACATACATTATGATAACGTTGCTACGTGACAGATAAATCAACAATGAACAAATGAAGTCAAGGTTATCGTAAATCAACAATGAGCAAATGAAGCCAAGATTATCGTATGATGTTCTGTAAACAGATGTGACTCACATTACGTTATGCTTGCGTTGCTACAACAAAATGCATTTTTTTTATTCGGTTTATTTACGGACGCTCTTTAAGAGCTCAGGTCAATAGCGTCCCATTCAATTCGGGGCGTGAAACGGCCGACAAATTTTGCTCAGAGGCCTCTTCTTTAAGGCTTGGGATTACCTTTCGTGCCGTAAATGTACGACACGGGACCCGCAGCTTTACTTTCTTTCCGAAGGAAGCCATACTTAGATTGTTACGCCCGAAAAAAATCCATGGATCCTGGCCGAGTTTGAACCCGCGATCTTGGGTTTAGCAGGCAAGTATGATTACCTCTACACCACCAGGACCGACAACAAAATGGAGCTAGGATTATCGTTTGAATAGCGGAAAGCAATTTTGAAGTGGTATTGGAAAACCGTGAACGTTGTTGAAGTTCAAAGGCAATAGAGACGTGTACTGCGTTCTCCGGATCTAACTCCGTTGGACTTCTACCTATGGAGAACTCTTAAGGATGCTCTGTACACCGTAGAAAACCAGTTACACTGGCAGCACTTCGGAAAGAAATTGAAACGGCATGTACTGCAATCTCCGAGGACTCTTTCGCAAACGTTGCTCAATCAGTAGCTCAACGTACTCAGAAGTGTATCGACGCCGATGGTGGGTATTTTGAGCAACTGTTGTAACTGTAAAGGTCTAAGATGATTAGTGTTCATCATTTTCTGTTTGTGTGAATTTAGTTTGGTTATGTTAACAGGTTTTTCTTTGCTTGAAGTGTGTATACATTTTTGGCACCCTCTAAATATCTATAGTATACCTATCTAATGTTTAGTTCGCGTCATTTAACGTTTCAAATGGTCTAAATTTAATTATTTAGCACAATGGAAACACTAGACATGTGAAATGAGATGAAAATTACAGAGCGACAGGTTCCGTGAAATATATTAACATTGCAGCTGTTGCAACATTAATTTAAATGTAATTCCCTCTTAGAAGCAGTTACAGACCAGACCAGACCAGTTGCTATATTAGTCAAAAAGTTACTGTCTGCAGATATAAGAGTCCTGGATTCGATTTTAGGTTTTATACCTGTACTTTTTTCTTGACTAGGAAGGTTCCCTACGGCTACCATGATCTGGTTGGATTAGCGATTCTAGGTTTCAAGCATCTCCCAGCAATCATAATCATTTGTATCGCCAGGTTGGTGAAGAATTGCAGGAAGTGCAAAAGGGCATATGCATGTGTTTGAAAAATAATGTTAATTGTAAATTGTAATAAGTAAAGAGGTTGGAAGACATCTTTCATACGAGTACTTGCAAAGAATATTAGGTCTTATATTGAGGGCCCCACAGATTGTTTGATTTCAGTTATTATAAACTGAAAACGATGTTGATTGTATGGCAAAAGATTAAATAATTTACTCTAAAGTTTATTGCATTTATTTGCTCCAAAATAGTTTGTGACACACGTTTTAAAATTAGTTTTATTTTGTTTTTAAGTTTGCTACATTTGACATTTGCTTCATTTCGCTAAAATCCCCCGGCAGAATATAAAATGTCAACTTTAATATATATTGCAAATAATTTCAAAGCACTAATAAGGATAAACATGTATTGTCCTTCTCAAGCTTTCAAATAAAATAACAAAATAACAAAAGGCATATTGCATAAAACAAAACACCAATGCCATTATTGCTGTTGTTTACTGTTATGAAGAAGGTATAAAATACAATATAACTTTAAAGTGACCAATTATTAAACACGGATTTTAAAAACGTTCTTCGTGCTTCCTTTAGATTGTTCATGTACATTTGCCGCCATTTTGCAGTTTTGTAGCTCATTTTCAGCGCAACTAGAATGTTATTTCTACTGCAAATAGCGTAACGTTATATTAATTAATTATATCAATTACTGCAATTCGTTGAACTGCTGATATTCAATATTTCCTTATATGTTATTGGTAAAAACTAGCAAGATAACAAGAGTGTGTTTATTATCTTGCCAATAATTTCTGCCTTCGCGCTCGTGAAATTATCCGAACAAAATGACACCACGAGTGATATTTGCTAAGACTGTTTGCAGAATAAAATATTTAATAAACGTGTTAAATCAATACAAGTAAATTAAACATTACTACAGTAGTACTTTTATTTACTTTATATAGTTTATTTATTTACAAGTATGAATATGCCACCTGGTGTTTATGAAACAGCGATGAATTAATGAACAACGAAATAATGAAAATATTGATTTTATTTTACCACAAAACAATGACATTCATGTTTGCTCCTGTTGTGACCCATATCTAACTTGACATAAAAGTGGGACATTTTAAATATAAATGCAGCATAAATACAACACACTGTCCTCTAGGCCTAATTAAAAGTATACATAAGTTAAAACAGGTCCTTTTCATAGAAGGTTGGGTTTTTTTAATGAACTACAAGCATCAAATAAGCAGAACGTGTTTTCTAATTTATACCATTTCAGAACATTTGTTAAGTTATGCCTACTTGAAATTATGCAAGATATGCGCGTACTGTAATATGTAATTGCTTAGTATTCTAGAAGTTAACAAATTCAGTACGATCAACGATACTTTCCTCTGCGGGGGTTTTCTTATGAGCGGGCTCCCAATAATTTGCCACGCCGTGTAGGGGCTAGTAAGCCCACTTGCTTACTTGTTGACCTTGTTAACTGTCGCAGTTGTAGTGCAGCATTCCCGGGTGTGTGTGTGTGTGTGTGTGTGTGTGTGTGTGTGTGTGTGTGCGTGTGGAGTCGTTTGTTTCTTAATTGGACAGTATACATATAGTGTATAATGCCTCGTGTTTTTACAAGGGCACAGCGTGTCTTCATGCACGATTCATATGTGTTAACTCAGTGGTGAAACAATTATAGAATCAATTTTTTATCTTATAGTTGATTCTGTTACTTGTGTGAATATCATGCTAATCTCTTTTTCAGAGAATTAACCGTGATAGTGCATTTTTTCAACAGGACTGTACCACTGCTCACAATGCGAATAATTCCGTGAGAGCATTCACAATGTGTTTCCACACGAGTTATTCGTAGGGATTTGTAGCCCTCTCGGTCACCCGATTTAAGAGCCCGGAATAATTAAAATTTCTGTGCACAAGAAGAACTCAAAGATAATATTCACCAGGAATTTTAGTCGGATTTCTTAAAATGAACTGTAGAAGTGATGAATAGTTTCCTAAAGAGAAGACAAAAATGTGCGGGCGGGTATTTTCAACGCTTCGTTTGATAATTTAGTAAATAATGATCCTCTTAAAAGGGTTTATGTATTGTTGTGTGGTTGGTTTGTGTTATTATCCGCTGTTATCCGCTAATCACCGAAACCCGGTTGGCTGACTAACCCCAATGGGGCGGCGCACTACAAAACGCTATAGGGCAAAACAAAACTGATCGCACGGTGGATGAGATTTGGAGTTAGTGTACTTGAACGATTCAGTGCATTGCTTTTTAAATTTTTGAGGCCTAATCAGTAATATATTTAAAACTGACCGGGCGTTTAAAAATATTTTATTCAAAAGAAAAGACAAACCAGCATTAACTCGATGAGATAAAAGTCTTTAAAAAAAAAAAAAAAAAACCGACCTGTTCCCTGATGTACCATCTGTAAACAAAAACATTTGAAAGTATGGAATTTGCGGGAATTTATTTTCAGGGGCGCATTCCCTAAGGAACCATTTGCATACGTATGAGAGAGAAGCCGCTGAAAATATTAGGAAATCCCATTGCATATAATGGTTTGATAATTCCACCACACAAAATATGGATTCATTTATTAAATGCCTGCCTAATGCTTAAACAAACAGTAAACATTCTTTAACTTTATTTTAATAAGTTATCTGCTTAACTGAGAGTGGAGCTTTACAATGCCGCATGTTTATAATAGTCCTTATTATTCTTGGCAATAAACAGAGTTCAAGCAAAGGAAGTATTATTGATAAACAAAATAACCAGTTGCGTTTGAATTTTATGTGGTGAAGATCAACTTCTAGATAGGTTAAGTTAAACATTATGTGAACCCGGTGACAGTAAACATATCAAGCGAAAGTAGTGCAGGCAAGGAAAATTCCACTTCTGTAGTTGTATGAATGTGCAAGAAATTAGAATATGGAGAGTATAAATACAAGCTTAGTGTCAGTTCCCTAATTCCCTATCATTAAATAAATTACAACAAATACGAAACTCACGATAAAAGTTTCAAAAAAGAACACGTAAGTACTCTAGAAAAAATGTTCATATTGAAGATGGGTATAATGCTTCGCCATGCACTGAAAATTCGGACTATTATGAAACAATTCCTTCGTAAAGATATCAGCGTATGGTTGACGCGATCACTGCACATGACGGCAGAGGGAGGACTTCCGTACAATCTGGTCACTTTTACATACATTGTGTCATAGTTTTTTTTTTATTTTATATAAAATTTTTACTAATAAGTTTATATAATATGTACTTTAGCAACATTTTTGTACATATACTGTTTTTGTTGTGTGTTTTAGTAAGAATATCGTTGCCTCACCGCTGCTCTGCCCACATTAGCAACAATATTTCGTTCACTCGACCTCGATCTGCCAATTTTAATGAAGTGAAATATTTGTTTGAAAAGTAACTGTACATTTCCACGAAATAATTCTAAAATTCCTTAAATAGTATCATTGTTGGCAAGCATTATTCTTGAAACGGTGAGTCACAAAAACAACGCGTTTGACAACCAACTGAATTGACCACTACCCGCTTCTGCTATAAAAATGGTGGAAAAAATTAAAGACTCGTGCAGTGTCATTAATGGAAGTAGATGGTCGCGCATGATCAAATCCGAATTGCATTAAAATTTGTACTAGCGTTGTGGAGGACTATGACATTATATTGACATTAGTGACATAGTAATGGAAGACCATAAAAAAGAAGAAAAAAGCAGTACGTAAAATGTCGCGATTGTTCATTAAAATCGCAATGGAAAGGACATTTCAATGCTGTGTTTCGCAATGTTCCATTGAAATCCTTCGGACGTTCCGCATGGATTCGTAACTGCGATCGAAACTTGGATACCTGAGTCAAACTAGCAGTCAAAACAGTAAACAAGAATAGTAAACATGCAAAAATAATAACCGTTTTCCTTAGACTTCCAAAGAATAATTTTGATAGGTTAAATATATAGAATAATATCAGTTATTATGCAGCATTGTTAAACTGTATAGAAATTAATTGAAGGAAAAATGACTAAAATTGGTGCACAAAAATTGTCTTTTATCGGACAATTTGCCGACATTTGTAATGTCAAAAACTCACTAACTGGGCTTCGAATTTATTCTTTAATCCATTATACTCTCTAAACATATAGACTTCTTCCTATTGCAGAACTTGAAAATTTGGCTCGATTCGCCAAATGAGATGATCCTTAACGCCATTAATAATTATTTTGCAGAATTTTGATAAAATCTATTTTCGCGAGGAATGAAAATGAACTCTCTACAATCAAATCCATAGACTTTGATAGGGACTATGTTCAGAAATAATATTTACATTAAAAAAGGTATGAATTGATTTTTCCCCACTTTACAAACAATCCTCGTAACAACTTAAAGCCACTCTACAAATCTGTTCTACTGCCCTAGGTGGCCGAGGTAGTTAAAGTGCGGACTCGTGAGCGGGAGATTTGGCATTCGAAATCTTACTAGGACCGCTCTCCTTGACCGTGTTGTTTTCAGGTTTTCCTCAGTCCTCATAAATGTCAAATGTCGGGGAGGTACCCTATACTTAGGCTGGAACGTTTCCTTCCTTTAAAAAAATCCTTTCCCAATATATCATTTCATATCATGTATCATCAATGTCCACTGCCTGTGATGCCTAGGTAGTAAAAACGGGCATTAAACAGTATTAATATATATATATATATATATATATATATATATATATATATCTGTCAGTGAACTAATTCGCAGTTCTTTTTTACTTTAAAGAAGAAGATTTCAAGATACATAATATAAAAGCCTCTATCAAAACAGGGAAAGTCTCAACAAGCACTTAAATATACCAGGATACCACACTGTTAATCGATACTGTTTAACATATGGGAAGACTGGCAAATTGGGAACTGCCGAACACGAACTTCATTTGTTAATAACGATTTAGTAGAATATCTGAAGAAAGTTTATTGTTAAACCACGACTATTGTTGCGGAACCGATGCCAAACAGAGGTAGCACCATGAGGTAAAACGCAGTGTGACGGTTTACCACCCCTGCTATTATGCGATTACTGTTTTTGGGTTGAGTTATGACTCCCTGTACTTACGCAGGGAGCCTACAACATTACTAGTGGCACGTATAAGAAGATAGTAAACGCCAGATATAAAACAGTAACATAGCGGGCCGCACGCCATAGCGTTATTGCAGAAATACCTGTTGCTGTTTCTACCCTTTTCACTGATGATGTGGCAGAGTACGCTTCCGCCCCATGATTTCGCGTTTCTGACTGTGTACATTCTAGAAATTTCCCTCCCAGCTTTGAGTAACGATGATCTATGTTTGTGCACAAACAAGTTCTGAACAACTAAAACGAAAAGTACACAAGCTCCAACTTCCCTACAAAAACAACGTAATAATACACTTAGCTATGTTCACGTGAATACAATCTCGAGCACTCCTTAAGATTAAATATTAGAGCAGTTGAAACAAAGACTTATTTAATTAATTTTAATAAGGCAAATACTCAAACTTCTCATCTTCATAATCAGTAAAGAACGGGCTCCATTGTCGAGTTTCGTAATATTAGGAGTACAACTTTTGAACTCAAACGTATAGTGGAAAGGCATGGGCAGGTTACAGGCTCCAATGCACTGTTCAGGTAAAGGTACAGTGTCGTGAAGGATAAGGAAGCAACTTCATTTTTTTCATAATTATTCAAATGAATTAATGATTGCTTTAAGCGCACCTTTTCTCTCAATTTATTCTAATAAGGACAATTGATTTTTTCCAGAGAAAAATGTATCACCTTAGACAAGAGAACTTTAACAATAAAATATATAAAAATGTCATGTACATAATTTTATTGGTGATTTCTTGGCGGACTTTAACAAATGGGCCTTAATATTAAAATATCAAGATATAAATATTTACGTTTATAAATTTCTTGCTGATATTTCCAAACACTTATTGCAATACATAACAATAAGTTTCGTAAAGTGTTTGCCACACCTACCTCGGCTGGCCGTCTTACTTAGTTACTGTCCTATAAAAATGGGCAATGTTTACTTCCCACACCAGATTTTGAAGATATCCAATAACCCTACAGACTTTGCTTGTTGTATATAAATGAATAAAAAGGATCCTTTAAGAAATTGCAGGAAGAAAAATGGCATATAATATTTATTAGTATTTCAAAAAACAGTGCAGCTTTCCGCCGGAAAAATAGCTAAATACTTTAAAATCACTGGCATTGATATTCAGACTTTCAAAAATGCAAGAAATTACTTGAATAATAACATTTAAAACCATATAACCTGTGGCCGCTAAACAACTAATGCAACAAAGTAAGACTTGCTCTAAATTAAACAAATAAATACATCATATGCATTACAAACCTTACTGATACTCCTCTTAATCAAATACTTATTTCTACTGAACAGAAGTGAAGAAATTTTCAATTCCAAAACAAAATAAATAACAGGTTACCTAATATACAATTTTTCCCGTAAGAACCAGGTCGAAACCGCTCCCGAGGCCAGGCTGAGGATGACTCTCTCATGTCTCCCGGTTGGTTGCTCTCGAGCCGCATGACAAGTAACTTCGAAAGTGGGATAAGAGGATAACCCCTCTAGACTATACCAGTGGCGCAATCGGCTAGCATTTAAAACAAACTTAATGCCGCTGTCACAAACGTCAAAAGGCACTTTATTGATTTATGGCCGTAGAGACGGGAGTAGCACAGCAAAGTTACAAACAATTTATTTTGCGTGGTCGTATAATAAACAGGCAATAAATCCGAATTAATAATCACTAATGCTGAGACATTGCTACCGGTGAAAATATTAATCTGTTTTATAGTTTAATATTTACAGAGTAAAGATGTATGAAAAACGAGGAATTCAATATATGACGTACAGCCAGGCAAAAAGAATAACCAATATATCCATTCTATACAATTTCTTTTTCTTTTTTACAATGAAACATAATAGATATCATATTATTGCTTACATTTGTTGTATTGTGTATTTGCGAACGAAAACTAAGATCTAATATCAAATAGTATGATCTTATATGTAAAAAAGCTGCTTGCAACATTGCCGAAATGAAAGATGCAAGTGTACAATGTATTTTTTCTATCCATTGTTAAAAATACATTCATCATTTAAGTAACATTAGTTTCTTTACTGAGTGGATTGAACTTAAAACTTTTTAAATACATTTTTAATTTTCCTAGACAACTTTTTTCATCAGTTTACTCCAGCCTTTTCTAAATATCCAACTGAAATAGGGAAAAGTACTTGGGGTCACAAACAAATGCTTGGTCGTTACTTATAAAATTTGCATCATTATGAACATTTGAATCATTTTTTTTTCATTTGTAAGCTTGCAGGCATTATTTCCACAGAGTTAAAAAAGAACCTGGAGAGAAAAAAAAAAAAAAACACTCGAGCACACTCATTTCTGAATGTTGTAACGTTAGCTGGAACATTCACATATAATTTTTTTGACTTGACTACAGACAGAAATTAGCAGCTAACTTCCTCTGTGTGTATGAGCTGAAAAGTGATATGCCCTACTTTTTGCTATTAACATATAGCAATAGAATGCTCCATAAGTAGGAATTAATAATTCCATGGTATTTTGAAAAGTCCTCATGTGGAACATTTGTTTTCAACATTAACAGTTCTTATCAAAGATGGTACGGTCCGTCAGGTTCTTCTGGATCCAACGATAACGTTGATTACATATTCAACTGCGTCAGTGGTCTCAACATATTTTTGGGTTTTCTGGTTTAATTTTAATATCACTAATGCAAATTTTGTAAAGTTTATTCACTTAACATCTCAGAGCTCAGAACAAAAAGTAAACAGTTAATTATAAAGTTATTATACAAAACTGTAATTTTATTAATTCTACTTGCCTTTCTTTGATTGTTTAAACTTATGTGAAATACTTATTATTATTATTATTATTATTATTATTATTATTATTATAATGCACTGTTTCATACATTTAAATTACCAGAGCTTTATAAAGCAGGCGTGTTGTGGATACTCTTGAAAGTTCTTTGTAAACGATGGTCCAATGCCAAAGGAAAGTTATACCAGCTTTATAACAGTTTGTATAGATTCTTCTCTGTTTTCAACGATTAAAAATGGTCTGCTGCATTTAAATATGGCCGTAACAACCTTGAAGGCAGCCCACCCCAAGGACGTCCAAAACGTGCAACAACAGAAATCATTTAAAAATCCCGTATTTACGAGTATCTAATGCGACATCGAATGCAATGCGCATCCCAAATTCAAAACTTAGAATCATAAAAAAAAAATGTCATATCGTTGTACGGTGTCTTCATATAACAATCAGAACATAGAATTTATAAGTGGACTATTGTTACATCTTGGAGAGCACGTAGGATCAAATCAATCACTCGTGCTGTTGCCAGGACAATTGGCGTTGGTCAAAGAAGAAAACGTTATCACTAGTCATAGGTTGCCCGTTTTCCCTCATTTTATGTACGAATTCCAAACTTTTATCTTCAATGTCAGAATGTCTTCCTTTACAAGGACCAGTGAATTTCCTCCAATGGAATATGCAACAGAGTGCGAAAAACAATACACAAATTGTATATTATTAGATTTTTCTTACCTAATTATGTACTCCGTGTAGTTTATTTAGCGATTTAGGGGAGAAGCCGTTAAATCAGCACTCTCTGTGGTAGCATTGTTAGAAAGGAGCATTATTTGTTTGTTTATGTAAACCTGTGGATTATTACAACAAATCAGATTTTACTACTATTGAACAAGTATATAAACTTTCTGTGTTTACTATCTTCATAAATACAGCGACAAAGTCAAAACTGAACATCATGATTACCCCACAAGACGACCGTTTCCTAATTACTGAACTTAGCAGATGTTATTTGCCTGGAATATACCATGCGCTAATTAAAACTCGTCCAATTTTGAATGAGATTAACTCAAATAGACAAAAAATTAAATAATTTATCTAATTATGAATAATTATCTGTATTGAAGTTCCAAGATAATTTCTCACACATATTTGTGCTTCAAGTTTTTTATATCTAATATAATCCTGTAGATTTCTCATAAAACCTATATATAAACTAGAAATAACATTTTTTGCTAATCTGCTTTGTATGCTTAGCTTATACTCCAAATGTATCAATTTATATTTTTATCGCATGATGTACCGATTGCCTTGCACTCGGATATTTAATATAATTGTTTTAAGATTTTTCCCTATTTACATTATTAATTTACATGTACAAAACTGCAATATATAACTGAGGTTGTACTCGAACATGAACTTTTGCTGTTTCGGGGTTGCAACTCTCTTGTTGTAATCTATTGTTATATATTAATATTAAAAATACGAAATCAAAGAGTTATAAAACCATTATCACATAAGACAGCATTAACAAGTTATTGCATTTCAAATAGTTTGTTATTTATAATAACGTATGTTCTCTCTTAGAAATTCTGCACAGTGCACTTGCTGACCTGTCCGTATCTATCTGCATACTTTGTATCTTAGCCCAGCGAGGCGTTATTTGTTCTTAAAATTGAGGCATCTCTTGATACGTTGACGGATGATTTTACCGTCACTTTTCTACTCATTTTTGATCCTTCTGTAATCCTCCTTTGCGCTGGAGCTTTTCTTTCTATTCCTCTTCCCCCCCCCCCTTTCTTGAGCCTTGCCTCAAGTATGAACGTAGACTTTCTCTTCAATATATCGTATTTCTTTAGCTTCGCTGTGCATTAACTTTATTTTACTCTTTTGCTTTGCTAAAGTTTCTTAACATAATTTTTTGGCTTTTAAATTCTTATTTTTTCCCTTCATGTATGGAAGTAGACATGATCAAAATTTTGAATTCTAAGATTCATCTTAATAAACAGAGCATTTAGCTCAAAAATAAGAAAGGAAGTAGTAAGTAGTAATGGACGTTTTAGAATACATTCAAATAAATACAACTGTCAAATAAATACATGGGCCTTACTGCCGTACATGCTAATGTCGTTCTTATAACAATCGAAAGGACCATACACATACACACACCCATATATATGCACACACAGACCTACATACATACAAATCTACATGCATACATACAAATATACAAATGATTCGCTATATATAAATGTTCTATTAAAAATTTAAATACAAATACATAAACATGAATGGAACCCTTACTCTTGAGTCCCTCTTCCATTTACTCACATTCCTCTCCAATTCCTCCTCTTCATTATGGTCATTAACCTCCTGTGTTCGGTCTTCTCTAGAAATATTCCCAAATTGTGTGAGTATCTCGCATGCACCAACACTTCCCGGCATATATTATGCGGTGAATTTCTTGAAATCTCCGTTTCCCTGCATTCTGCCAAAATATGCAGGGTATCGCATTCTCCGCACAGTGGGCAAATCCTTTCACCGAAAGCATTAACTGTTTTGCTTCCTTTCCAAGCCCCTAATCTGAACCATGCGAGACCACTTCCTTCTTCCCTGCCACAGGTATCTAGATAATCCCCCCTCCCCCACACCGGATGCATTTGAGCCTGCAGGTTCAGCGATACTTTTTCTGCGCATTGAGACAAAATATTTTGTCTATCTATATCTCGCAAACGTCTGTTAAATATTGTCCAACTATTTCGTGTAATGTCCTCTCCCCTTAACCAAATATACCCCAATTCAATTTTGTCTAAGCCTTTCCTTATTTTTGATGCCCATCCCGTATCCCACCCTTCCCTTATTTGCTCCCTTAGACAGGCTGCTCGAAAAAGAGTTTGATTCTGCCGTGATATCCTTAACCAGTACTTAATTAGTCTTATTTTTAAATTCACACTTTCGTTAAAGATACCAAACTCTTAAGAATCCCATAATTTGCTTCATCCCTTCCTACTTGTAGCAACCGTTTTAGAAACTGTGTACCTGATTAAGTTCCTCGGTGTTTTCCCACCCCCAAATTTCGGACATGTATTGTGCCATAGTTGACCTCACAACCGCCCTGTATATGAACTCCATTGTTCTAGGTGCAGTTTCCGCGGCATTTTTACTAAGATATTGATTACCTCTATATTTTTAATCATGCACTTGCGTTTTGTGTTGTCTATGTGTTTTGCCCAGTTCCCGCTCATAGCCAAGGTGACTCTTCAAGTATATGAATTTCTTAACATAGAAAGGAAGTAATTAACAGCTGCATCATTCCTGTCATGTTTCAAAGAACTCAGAGGTGGTTACTTACAATAAGGGGATGAGAATGTTAGAAACCTGCCAGAAGAAAATAGAGAGGAAGATTCTAGGTGCCAATCTAAAAAGTCGGGTTCGCAACGAAGTTGTCAGGAAAATGACAAGTATGAAGGATGTGATAACAACAGCGAAATACATCAAATGGTGACAGGCAGGTCATATCGCTAGTGTACTACTGTCGTGGGATATATAATACTACATTCTGGGACCCATAGAAAAAGTAGGACGACAGAAGAGGCAATTGACTGACAATCTAAATACTCATTTTGGCAATAACTTGTCACCATAGGCGAAAAATCACCTGAAGGAAGCAATGAGAGATGGTGATGATTTTGGTTTATTTACGGATGCTCTTTAACACCTCAGGTCAACAGCGTCCCATTCCATTCAGGGCGTGAAACGGCCGATAAATTTTGCTCAGAGGCCTCTTCTTTCAGCCTTGAGGTTCTTTGTCGTGCCGTAAATGTACGACACGGGGACCCATGGCTTTACTTCCCTTCCGAAGGAAGCCATAATTAGCATTTTTGCGCCCCAAAAAATCCATCGGTCCTGGCGGGGTTTGAACCCGCGACCTTGGGTTTAGAAGGCACGTTTGGTTACCACTACACCACAAGGACCGACGGCATTGAGACAAGAGTATCTTATCCGAAATAGCTACTTGCGATTGCCAGAACAGTTGCCTAGCTGAGGAAGAGGCCCTTGCATCATATGCAGAGGATATATATTTACATATGGACATGTGTTAATGTTATTAAATTTGACGACTTTTACAAGGAGGATTTGCCTTCATTAAAAATCCTAAAAAAGAGAGTGTTTATGGCCCCTTTATGAATAATATATTACGAAGGCTGTTAAATACAGAATAATGATTATATTTTACAGCCATAATTTCTCGCGCTAAAATTTATGAGGGGTGCGCAAGTTGAAACATGTCCAGTTCCTCCTACAGCAAAATGGAAGTGACACGTGACGCACAATATGCTGCTTTGAAATTCTACTTCCCTCTCAAAAAATCACCAGCTGAGACTATGCCGAGTTTGTTATTCCCTACAGAATAGCTCGAAGATGTTTAAAGAGGGGATGCAATCAATTTCAAAGGAAGGTGAACCCGTCATTCCACCTTGTGCTCTAACAGAAGAAAACACTAACACCACTGCTCTGCGAGAGGATCGTCGAATGGCATTAAGAACTTCAGTAATTCTGAAAAGCCTCCCAAACGTTGGTAGTTGAAAATGTGCACATGAGACGTGTTTGTGCACAATAGTTTCCAAGAATGTTGATTTACGAGCAAAAGAACGCAATTGAAGCTGATATTGTGGGAAAATCAGCAGGTAATCACCGCTGAAGAAACTTAGCTACATAATTTCGACCCTAAGACCAAACAGCAATACCAAAAAAGTAAAAGTGGTTACTTCTAGTAGGAAAGTTATGATCATCTCATTTTTCGATATTCAAGAAATAGTTTACCAATATCCCGTACATGCCCACACAACTGTAACTGGGCAATACTACAGAGATGTTCTGAAAACTCTTGAGGCCATATATCCGCACAACAAACTGGATATTGCACCACGATAATGACGCCGTGCATCGCAAATTTGTTACTAAATATCTCACAAAAAGCAATGCGAAGCGTGTACCTTACCCTTCCTATAGTCCAAATTCAGTGTGTCTCTTTCCTTTTCCCCACATTGAAGAACCGCTTTCTTAGAAGACATCCATTACAAGCTGTGAATATGAAATCTTTCCGATTATCGTAGGTATGAGATTTATTAGCTTTTTACTCAGGCTAGAGAACTGTCGCTTCTGCGCACTTATAAGTTGTACTCAAAGTTTAAAATCACAAATTAAAATCTCATAAAGTGGCTTATTACTAGTTTAACATATATATATATATATATATATATATATATAAACAAATGAATGTACATTCTTTTACTATTTGTTCATTTATAATAGAGTATCCCTATGCAATAACAATAAGCATATCAAGTATGCCTTAAAATGTATATAAACTCACAAAATATTAATAATAGCTGAGAATATATGCCACATTATTCGCTAGCTTAAATCCTCAATGAGAGGCTTGAGGCTGCATCTTACCAACAAGCACCAAAATATCGGACTTTTTTTTAATAGTGTTTAATGCCCGTTTTTATTACTGAGGCACTACTGATGATACATGAGATGAAATGATATATTGGGAAAGGATTTTTTAAGAAGGAAACGTTCCATTCCTAAGTTTAGGGACCTCCCCGGCATTTGGAATTATGAGGAAAGCTTGGAAAAAGGGAGGACGGTCCTGCCGGGATTCGAATCCCAGACCTCCCGCTTATGAGTCCGCGCCTTAACGACCTCGGTCACCCATGGCGGTAAAAATATGGGGCTTAATAGGAAAGATTTGTATTACGAGTTTTTCCCAACGGCTTCCATTTAAATAAATAAGGCGCAAAGAATGTTATTTCACGTAAGAAAGTTATTACGATACTTTCATTGACACATTTGATAGTCCTCGACTGTTTCACGGACCCTAATCCGAAAGATGCTGCTGTTGCCAGAGAAACTATGACGATACATATGAGTGCTCTGCCTGGTACACGGTTTCGTCCCTCCGGAACAACAATCGCTGTTCAATTTTGTTCTATTTTACTCTACCTCAATAAATACATATAATAAATGTATATCATCTTTCGTTTTCTCGACATTTATTGATTGCACCAATAATAAAAGCTGTTAACATTATTTTAATTACATGTGGACTTCATGAGAAGGACCCTCTGGTGTTCTTGGATCACGATTTAAGTATCGCTAACATTCTCAGCTGCTCCCCAATGCATTTGTTAAGAGCACACAATTTTAAGTATTTTCCGAACTACCTTTGCTGTTTGACGCTTTCATTTTTAAGTTAATATTGAAGGACGCTCATTTCTTGGCCATTTACCAAACTTTTGTTTATTTAAATTGATAAATAAAGTTTTTGGTTGTAGTGATGGTATTTAATATATTTTTAGCGATTTACTTTCTCGATACTGCAATACTTTGCTTTAGGTCTCATATTTACAGGGCCACTTTATACAGATTTTGATCAGCGAAGGTGAGTTCATGAAAGCGCAGTCAATGCAGAAATATTATGTTTTGTCATTTTTGGAAATTTCAATCTGAATAATTATATTCTGTTTACAGTTTTATTTACCTTTATATAATACATGATGCAACTAATTGCGTTTAACAGTAAGTACACTGTGACATTGTTAAAAGTGACGAACACTATCTGGAGGTACTGAATTCTCGGTGGTACTCTTAACAAGTTTCGCTATAGCATTCAGCAAAAGTGACATTTGCCTGCACTCTCATTTTACGGTAGAGCGAAGTGTTTTAACAAGGTTATGTGCATCGTTCAGCGCACTTGAGACCAAAGCCTATGCGCTATTGAGGTTTAAACTGCTGGAAACATTATATAGTCCCGTTTAATTAATGACCCTGCTGTATACAGCGCTGACGGCATTCAATTGTTTCAACAGGCGCCTCGCCAGGTCCGCTCGTAAAACTTCTTATGTGGCTGCAAGCAAACTTGAACTACTTTTTCTATTTTGCTGTGTCAAGGAAACGTTGGCTTGGATGAAGAGGCATTTTGTGACTGCACGAAGTTTGAGCTTCCCCTGTTAACGTAAACGAGCGTACTTGGCTTATTTTTAGTTCCTTCCGTTACTCGCTATGCGCGCTGCAAAATAGAAAAGTTAACGTTGCCAACCTGACTGCGAAATTCTTTTGATGAATACAAAAGTAAATGCTAAATGTTAGGTATTAAAAATCTTTTTAAAGATATGAGTTTTAAAAACTATATTTATATATAGAAATTGTTCTTTCAAACTAACCGTGTGTGTCGTTATGGCGCGGAGTCGAGAGCGGGAGATCTAGGGTTCGAATTTCACCAGGACCGTCCTCCCTGATTGAGGTTTTTTCCAGGTTTTCCTCAGTCTTCTAAATGGCAAATGCCGGGTAGGTACCCTAAAATTAGGCCTGGGACATTTCCTGCCTTAAAAATTCCTTTCCCAATTTATCATTTCATGTATCATCAGTTTCCACCATCTGTGGTGCCTCAGTAGTAAAAACGGGCGTTAAATACTAATAAAACACCGTGTGTAGGACATAAGTTCGAAATGAAGCATAAAACTTGAAAAATTTGGGTCACGGTCGGAATTCAAACCAAGGATATCCAGCTATATAGAATAAAGGTATAAGAAGTTCGTTTTTCAGTGCTTGGAGGAAACAAGGCAGCCCAGTTAATAAAGCGTCAACCAGGAAGGCTAAAGATCCTAGGGCCGAATTTATTTATTCTATATTTCGCTAACACTGCACACTAAGAAATTAATTTTATTACAATACAATAAAAATTAAAAGAAATTAATATAAGATGCTACATAAATAAGTTATTGCAAACCTCTTTTCACTTGGCGCTACAGCCCGGGGTGAGCCTTGGCCTGCAGCAGCGACCTCTGTTTCCTCTATCTCCGTCTTACGACTGCATTGATACAGAGCAGTATTGCAGGGGGGAGCATGTGATCAGTATGGCCACACCCAGCAGCTTCCCAAATGTCCTCACGAGGCTGAGTGGACCCCGATCCAGGCCTCACTAACTTAGAAAAATTTCTAAGCAGGTACCGGGATACGAACCCGGGCCTCAGCAGCGTTAGCTACTAGACCAAGGAGGTAGTCTATTGCAACCTAATGAATACAAATATAACTTGGTATAGAATAATATGCCTTATTCAACGAAAACCATAAAACCTAAAAAGAAATCACTTTTATTTCAAGTACAGAATACCTTTTTGTAATTCTGTAAAACCCTCACTTGTACGGGTAGGTCAATAAATATTTGATGCATATTCTCCTATTCAATGAGAACAAATGTCTGTAACGTGCATTCCTAAGATTTTAATGCCAAATTTGGTCCATCAATCTAATAGGTAATTTTCATTTTTATTTTTCTTATACCTATATTCTTATCGAGTTCTAATGTCAGCGCTCAAATCTTCAGAGCTTTCCGCTGCCTGAGTATGTAGCCGTTAAAGTAAATTGACTACCGACCGTTTTCAATAAAACTAACTCAATCTGGGTTTTATCTAATATAATATATGTATTTATAATTATTATTATGATTATTATTATTTAATATATTTGAACAAACTGTCACATGTCGGGTCTTTCATGATCGCTGCCCACACACCGGCCAGTCATACCGGCAACTCCGGCTGTGGTCTCATAAGTTTTTGCGCACATTGAGACTTTCAAATCTCTCCAGCCTCAATGCAGCAGTAGTAAAGTTCATTTTAACAACTTTAACTGTGCTTACACTGTAGGATGTTACAGGTATTATCTGAGCGTAGCTTTAGCCTCTATGTATAAATAATTGCTATGAAAGATTCGTATATGAAAACGAATTCTTACTGGAAAGTTCAACGGCAGTTTTAAAAGAATATACAGAGGTATCTGTAATTAAACTGAAAAAAAAATTAAATAAATCGGTTTTGTTCTCCAAAAGTAGCGTACGATTACTGAGAGAAACTAAACTAACTGTATGTGTCTTTATCTATGGGAACTTGAAAAATAAGATGTCTAAAACAAATCCCCATACACTTAAAGGATTGAAATAAAGTATCAGGGGATCAATTGACTTAATTTTGGTAGGAGAACGTATGCGCGTGAATGAAAATTCCTTTAGACAATGCCAAAAATATCTGAATGGAGGAGCACAACATTTCCAACATCTATTGTCATAAGATACGTGTTTATTTTAATTGTAATTGCACTGTAATCGTGGATCACTGTGACCGGTCGGTCATCCTCAATGTATCGGGTCGACTCCTGGCTGTTGTAGGGAGCTCACACACTAGAGCGTCAAGTACACGCAATGCAACAACTGCTGTAGGATTTCTGAATATCTTGTGAACCGCGCGCTGTATCGAGCAGTACTTTGGAAAAATTTGCAATTAAGAGGTAATTCTCTCTCTCTCTCTCTGTCTCTCTCTCTGCTTCTTATCAGAGCTACCTGTGCTAAATATTCTGTATCCCAACTTTTTTGAAAATATAATAAAAATGTATATAAAGATTTGTCAATAAATGGCATTCCAGAATTGTTTCTGCACATGACAAGCTGTGTTATACGCAAGCATAAAAATAATCATTGTTTTTTTTTTTTTGTTTAATCTGGAAGTAATTGCTGAAATTCACTGAATTTTTTATATTCCATGGATATCAATACTTGCGTGAAGAACGAGTAAGGTAGAGGAGGTTAAGAATGTACAATTAAAGTACATTATGTTCACAGACGTACTCCGTATACTATAATCTATAAACATGCATAGCGACATCCTAGAGAATGCAAACAAATGAGTATATGCGACTGAAATATTTTTAAACATAGACTTCAATAAAAATTCAACTTTTGAACCACTTTCTTCTCTATGTTACACAAAAATATTTGGTTTATAGATTAATAACATAATTAATTGAATATCGAGTGTTATAATGACAAAAATTATACATTTTCAGTTCAATAATAAGGAATCTTGTCTTAAAAATTTGTTTTAAACAAATACACAGCGTTCCAATGGACTTTGAACCAATTTGCAGTGTTTTACACTGATCGTATGCAACGTGTTTCCAGCCATTGACTGAAGAAGATTAACCTAGCTTCTGGCTGTCAGTGTGGAACTAATAGCGGTTGAACGAGTGGTGTGTGTGTGTTCTGTATTTATTCGCGCGTGAATTATGGCCTCATTATATATTTATTACTGCACTTGTATTTATTTATGATTCGTCTGTGTTAACTCCGTCAGCTCGTCAAGTTCAAGAGTAACTTGAAGAAAGATTCCCGAGTATAAAAGCTGCAGGATGTAAAATAATAAAAAAATGTATTTCAACCTCGGGTAATGTTCAGTCTAAGAAACCTAACAGACAGAGTAGAGCTCTCACCGAAGTAACACTACATAATATGGGTCATCGTTTGGAGAATTCTCCTAAAAAGTCACCAGCATTTCCGGCAAAGAACTACTAAATTGTTAAAAGTTAAACCAGTATAAAAGTCCTGTGGCACATGCATTTTAACCAGGCGATCCTGCATGTAGGCGCACATTTTGTGAGTGAAGTTTGAATAGGCCCGTATTTAATTTTCCCGGATGAGACCTGGTTTAACCTTCATGGCTATATTTTCCCCAAAGTAATTGTTATTGAAACAGTGACATGTCTGATGCATTCATAAACTACTACTCTACGATGAAAAAAATTATGTATAATCAGCTATTAGTAGAGAAAGAAAAGGAAAACTTTTTTTTTCTTTTTTCTTTTTTTTTCCCCTTTTTTTCAGTTCACAGTGGATGCCCCCACATATATGAATACAATATTTCCTCCCGTTTTGCAGAATTAACCTACTTTAGGGTAATATCGCCTCTCTCTGCCACAGTTTAATAAATTTGGTTACATTTAAACCATTACAATCATTTCATCATATTAGGTATCCAAATTGACTAAATTCATTTATACACCTTCCACCAATATTAAGTACGACCACTATTACGTAACAAGAGATGTATAAATCAGGTTGAACCATTCCAAAATTCCAATCTAAAGAAAGTGATATATTGAAGTGTTTAAATTTTCGTTTTATGTTTAGTTTTATAGAGTTTAATGTTTAAAATGGGAGGTTATTTGCGTTCTAGGAAAAGCCAGTCGCCAAGGTCTATAACTCATGTACAGGTATCAGTTTGTAGTTAGTTTGAAGCAAGTTTTGTTGAGTGGTTTTTCATTCGTATGTTACATAGTGTTTTTATTGTGTGTAAATTGTGTGCCCGTTTTTCTTCGCTGGTCATGCTACCATATATAAATACAATCTTAAAGAACCAGCTTTTATGCAAGATACATACGTGAAAACGGAGTTTGTAATAAAATAGTAGAGCAGAATTTTTCAATTAGAAGAAGCGTGTTTCGAACCGTCTTGTTCTTACAGAAGAAATATTAAATAAAATACGGGAATTTCCTAAGCACTGCCGGCAATGTATTGCCGCTAAGGGACATTATTTTCAATATCTCTTATAACACAGGATAGTATCTATTATTTTCAATTATAAATATAGTCATTTTATGCTTTCGGTAAAGATATAAATATCAAAATAAAATCACTAGCTTTATGAGCAACGACTGCACTTTACCAGTAGCTAGACTGCTCAGGCGGCCCGTAAATCAGATATCCTCATTGTATAATTATGCAATAAAACAAATTTTGTAGAGTTTGAGTTCCTAAAACTGTAGAAATTTCTGTTTACTAGTTAATTTAAAGTGACTTGCTGTGCATAAGAGACCGACATAGTATAATTATTATCAAAATCCCTTTTACTTTCACGAAAAGGTAATATAACAAGACAGTAATATACAGTATGAATATTACAAAATAATTTAAACGTGCTTGGGATAATTTACGTTGTTACAAAGCATTCATAGCAAAAGTATAATTATAAAATAACTAATACTTCATCATACAAAACGTATTTAAACAACAATAAATTAATTTATAATATAAGTATAACTAATATGATATTTCGAAAACAAATTAAAATGTATTTAAAATTTCCATAATGCATATAATATGCTTAATTAACTGTGTGCACAATTTAAGAATATTCAATTCAGAATTTAAATATTTTGAAAGTTTGGTATATGCTTGGCTTAATCTAAACTCTTTAATGTATCACGCTTTTTCCATTTACTAGCAAATGACCCAGTAAGCTGGCGGTATTTGATCATATTGAATGAATTTAATTAAGTCGCACTTAATTACAATCCAGGCACTGGTCAATCAATTACATTACAATTACAAATTAAAATCGCCGTTTCCAACATAAAATGATATCGTAAACGAATACGTGGAATTTAATGATTTACCTATAGGTATCAATTTTTTCATCTGCAATTAACGTTTCGTTCTACAAAGATGAGCACACGCCATTATTTCACAAGAATAATTTTATAAAATGAAACAGAGAACGCGTAGAAACTTTTACCATAGAGGAAATTAATCCTTTTACACAACACAGCCTTCAAAGTAGGCCCCTTGGGCAGTGACACACTTCTACCCTCCTCAGAAAATCTTGCAGTTTATTTCTGGTTACTACACGCAGAGTGCGCTTCAAATACGTGTTCACTTCTTCCCTTGAGCAGTTTTTGACTTTTGGAAAGAGGCAGTAACCAGCTGGAGCAAGTTCTTGAGAATACAAAGAATGAGGAAAAGTTATGCTTTGCAAAGAATTCGCTAGCCTGGAAAGACCGTGTACTGGGACGTTGTTGTAAAGGTTAACCCAATTCTTACCTTGCCACAAATGAGGATTTTTTCGTCACACTGCATCACCAAGACGCCTAAGAATGGCAACATGCATCTCCTTATTGACATTTCAACCACCAGGAATGAAGTGGTAATGCAATTGCTGTATTCTATTTTAGTCACAATCAATCAACTACTACTACTGCGCTGACAAGTTGCCATACATCCCTGGGAACATATACTGTACTCCACGAAGACAAGGCTGAGAAGTTGCCTACATAGCACGGAGGTGCGAGTCAGTTTTCTTTTGCTTATTAATAAATGCTTTTTTCCTTTGCGAGACCGGTCCACATGTAACAGGGCGATTGGTTGGTTCAAGCTGGTACCCCGGTGAACGGAAGTCAGAAGGTCCGCAGCTATCATTGTTGTGTAAGTTATTACTAACACTTAAAAGGTATACGGACCATTATCAAGCAAGAAGATGCTGGAACTGCATCCCTCATTTTCTATACATTTCTGACATCAGCTCATGAAATTAACCATTAACCTCTGCATTCTCTATAAGAAATGTACGAATATTATTTTTCAGTTCATCTAATATGTGCGAATTTGTCTTGTACACAATTTCCTTTAACGCCCTTAGATATAAAAATCAGAGGGCGTTATATCGGAGTACCGAGGTCATATGTTGTTAGGATGACTCTATCGTCATGAATTGCATGCATTGAGACGTGTATGTGCGTTGCAGAGTTCTGTTGGAAAGTTCCCTCACGGTTACTTCACATAAAAAGTTTGCAGTATATTGTGCACATACCTATCACTGTTAATTATTTCTTCAAAATAAAAGGCCCTATTATTCTCTAGCCGCTAAAGGGCGCACTAAGCTCATATATTATTGATCATGCAGGAATTCCTCGCGAAGCAGGTTAGGCTTTTCTGAACTTCAGTATTGGTTGCTTTGTTAAGTACTAAACCCACTTAGAGAAACCAAGATTCGTACGCAAAAAAAAAAAAAAAAAAAAAAAATTAGGGTAAATTTCTCCGTCATGCACACTATTCAAAACCTAATCACAAACTATGATCATGGATGCAGGATCGCCCAGTTTAAGTTTTGCACTACAATAATTTACAGGGTTTTAAAATTACTGAGGTAGCTCTTAAGCCGTTCGAACACGAATAGGAACTTCCCGTTTGCTGAGAACGTCTCTGTGAATAGCGTATGTGGCTGTGTACGTATTTTTTTTTAATCAGGAATGCTTTCGGTTTCAAGAAATGTATTTACCAATGTGTGAATGGAACTTCGACTTAGAAGTTGAATATCAGAGAATATCTCTTGACACAATCTCCGGAAATTATGAGCTGATTCTGTACGCACGTACAAATCACCGAGGTCGTTAAGGCGCGGACTAGTGATTCCCACCAGGATCGTCCTCCCTGACTAGGTTTTTTTCCAGGATTTTCTCAGTCCTCATAAATGGACAATGGGGAGAGTTGCCTGAAGGTAAGGCCTAGAATGTTTCCTTCCTTAAAAGATATCCTTTCCCAGTTTATCATTTCTTCTCATATATGATCAGTGTCCACCGCCTGTGGTGCCCCAGTAGTAAAAACGGGCGTTAAACACTATTGAAAAAAAAACCTATGAATCGTAAATAAATACCCTTTGGGGAATAGAATAGACCAATTGAGTCATATTAACGTAATTAATATACTGTATTTCGCCTCCTAATGAATACTTAATACTTTATAACTTCATAGTTACAAATTATTTTTCCTTTGCGGGATCGCTGCACATACAGTGCAGTTGATTAACCCCTGCAGTTTTACTCTTGTTTTCACGCTTGAAAGTTCGGTAGATAATATTACCACCATCTGCCACTGCCATGTATTATTATAACGTTACTTAACGAGCATGCTGCACCGTCTTCTGTTTATTCTCTGTGGCGTGAAAAACGACATATAAGGTTAACATATGCCTATCTTATGAAATAATCTTCCAACTTCATATGCAGAATTGCTTACTCATAAATATTTGCTGTTTAACACAACATTGTACCTGAACCTGCAGGCGATAGCGCATCGCTGGCCGAAAGTAAATCTGCAGGTTTGCGGTGGGCATATAGTCTGATCTCCCGAACTACTATTACTAGAATTATTAAGTAAATATCATGCGTTAATATAATGCTAAAATAAAATAAAAAAGAGTTAATCTTACGTTACTTCACATGTGGATACTAAACTATGCTTGCAGGTCTGCAACTCCCTACAGAATGAGACTATTAGGAAAGCAACCGTTCACACACAGAGCACGAGGTGTATTCATTATCGATATGACGTGGATCTCTATCAAAAGCGGACGTAAACAGGAGAGGTTTTGCTTTCAGTATACCGCGCATGATTGCAAAATTTTGCTTTTCGGTTCCATTCCTTCGCATCATGCAAATGCATCATCTGTGACACGTCAGTTGAATAATTCTTGCACAAAGTTCCAAACTATCTCAATTAGAAATGTTCTCTCAGCTACACGTTCAGTTAGAAACAACTTAACTTCGAATTTAGATCCACACTAAAATACATTAGGTATGTTATCTTTAGGTGCGGATGGTGTATGTTTATTGACGATGCTAATGCTTTTAATTCGTAGAACAAAAGGTGGTTACGTAAAAAAACTTTATTTATGTACACACTATTGAAAATAACGAATAAATTGTGTAATCCTCAATCCTTATGTTCAGATAGTCTTAGACATCAACTGAACAAAATTAAGCTTCATTTTCTTTGGTTCTTTCCGGAAGTTAATTCATTTGGGCTGAACCATACAAATGTGTTAATACATCATCAAGCGAGGCGGGTGGGTCAGAATGTGTTTGACTCGCATTCGGAAAGTTTCCGGTTCACATAATCTGGAGCCAGATATCCTGGCCTTCCGTTTTTCATAGTTCTCCCTCGTCGCTAAGGTGAATGATAGGATACCCACAACATTTTCCCTGCTCCGTTTCCTTCCATTTCATTCCGTTGGTTATGTATCCCACACTTCATCTCTTCCTCTTGTAGGTCTATTGTAGAAGTTGTCACAAACGGTCAGCCTTGAGCAAGGCTAAAGTACAGAAGCATATTCCTCTGCCCCAAACCATCTAATCCAATTCAATCCAATATTTCATTAACATTTTGAGCATAAGAAAACATAGTCCCAAACAGTCTCCGAATTTCAAGCGCAATCAACACACTTACAAAAAAAAACCTTTTTGGAACCTTACTTTGTTTAAAATTAGTGCATCAAAAGATATCTAACGCTCATTTTTCATACCAAAATTTCATACCCTTTGCTATGTCCATATATCTAAAATAATTATAAACAAGCATTCAAAATTAGTGACGTTATCAAATATTTCCAATAAGAATTTAATGCATTCCAAAGTATTTTACAATTTTTTTTTTTTGTATCCCATTTATATTTTATACATTTCATTTCTCGGAATTAACTCACTCACGTAGAGCAATTAGCATAAAAAATATAAAAAATAAAAACTAGAGTGCAAATATACTTTCATTATATAGCACCCAACTTCCGAAGAGAAACATACATCAGCAGATGCCAAGAATTTTAGTACTAGCTCAGCTGAATTAAAAACGGAGATCCACAGCCAATTAACCATTAAGACCTAACAGTAATTTGTTAAGTAACCAGAGAAGAATATAGAGAGATATTTGTGAGTTTGCGCAAAGTTCACAATGCAGGTGTTGGTGAACTAAAGTAGGCCTAAAGTTTATAAGAGCTTCACTTTGAAAAGAACTTTAGCCCTGTCTCATTCGTACAGTGCAGTTTTGGCACTTTTCTTTAAGGAAGTTTGCTAGTGTTATAAAACCTCCAGGATATCATGGTGCAATAAAATGTAAATTTAAATTAAATATAACACAGAAATAATGAAAAATAGCAATTTCTTCAAAACTCCGGTATCTCTAGCCGTCCTTTTGAAAGCATCTTAGGTATGAATTTCTTTGAGGTAACTTTCTTACGGTTTATAGCGCGACAGTAGCCAAAAAGCCTCCATTTTATTCCTCAAGCTTCTCGATCTTTTCTCCTTGATTTTAGACTGCTCGGTCGGGAAGACCCAAACTGACATTCCAGAGACTGTTATAGCACCAATCACGCTGAGATTCATTGCTAAACATTACCAAAACTTCTCTGCAACCTGATTTACTTCTGAGAGTGCCACACCCAAAGAGAAACAATATTCATCAATCTAAACGTTGATACAGCATTATAGACATTCCAGAAAACTTATTTCCAATTGGTGTGTTTTTCATCATAGTGACGGCACGAAATTCTTAGCTCATCTCATGTGATTATTTTCCACCTCTTAAAATCGGCAAACCAGCAAAAATCAAATGTCTGAATCAGTCCTCGCATAACAGTGACAGAGTTTACCCGCTTTTCGTTTCTTACCAAGACAATTTCAACAACCTGATACTCATAGCTGTCTAAATCGAATATACTCTGCTAATCTATAGTTAAAGTTTCGCGAAAATAAAAAACAGAAGAAGGACATTAGAAATACGAGTTTGCGAAGGTGATTCAGTCTCTCCTACAATAATTTCGGAATCAACATTAACGGCAGTCGACTAACAAATCTAAGATTTACCGATGGGTCTTATTCGCCAGAACACCGAAAGCACTACAAACTATGCAACCATTGCAAAAATGCAGGGCTGTCACTACACAAACCGAAGACGCAGTTAATTTCAAACGGACTTGAAACCCCAATAAAAATAGATGGAACAGTCCTCACCTATGTGAGCGAATATACATACCTAGGACAACAGATTTTCTTCCATGATAAAATGGAAAAATAAATACAAAGAAGAATCCCATTATCCTGGAGAGCATTTTCTTAAGTTTATATTGTTAGATAAAACATTAACTAAGAAAATCAAATTCCAGATGCTCGAAAACTGTGTATACCCTGTATTACTATATGGATACCAGATATGATCACTAACAGAAAAAAAACAAACAATAAAATTCAAATTTACCAAAGAAATGTGCAACGTAAGATCCTGGGAATAACTATGAAGGACAAAATACCTATATTATTGATAAATCCCTTAGCAGAGACAACAGACAATGGACAGATAGCTACTAGAGGCAAATGACAATGGGGCGGTCACGTCGCAGAATGCAGGACAATAGTGAACCTACAAGATCTCCATGTGGAACCACCGGATAGGAAAAAGGACACAAGGCAGACACAGAAGGAGGTGGACAGACCTCTTCAAGGAACATGCAGATCCAGACTGGTTAAGAGTAGCAAGAGGAAGATAAAATGGAAATCTCTCGAGAAGTAACTAGTTCAGTGGGAAATGGAGTAAACAAAGAACAAATCAGTCAGAGTGTCTTAAAACAGCATACGAACAACTAGCGTGGAATAGCTCACCATGTTAGGATATAGCGAGTTTTCCCTACCTGTTAGCAGGCTTTTGTTCTTTAAGGGACACAATATGCTATATTTATTTATTTATTTAATATCGTAGCACACAAGAAGGGAACTTTTGATTGGTATGTCAGTTTATGGCTGACTATCATATAACAGATAGGAAACAGATCATTTGTGATAAACAGTTGCATATTGCAGATATTCGCTTGATATTAGGCAATAGAATCATTTTAACCAGTCTTCACAGTTGTAATTTCCTGAGTCAGACCATACCTCCAACTGATGCGTAAATTTTTGTATGTCATTTACCAAATTTCCGCATGCTAATTTATCGGCAATTAGTATTCCTCACTTCTTTTAGAACTTTTCTTAATGAAATACTTGGACAAAAGTGTTTAAAACCACAAAGTTACTGCGTTTTCATAGCCTCTCTAAACAGTAGCGACTGGCGTATTTGTTAAAAAGGGAGGCTACATACAAAGCCATAAATTATTTCACCTTTAGAGGTATTTACTTCCATGTACAGTAAACTGCTAAACAGGTTTTTTTTAAAAGAAGACACCTTTTATTATACTAATATTAATACACACGTGTTTGCGTCCAAAAGGTCTCAAAACACTAAAATGAAACAAGTTTACATATTACGATATTCAGCAAGTATCCCTAGTGAACAAATAATTCTGGCACGAATGTGGTCGAAACGAAAAAAATTGTTTACGATTTTGGCAATGTATTCTGTTTGTAGCTTGCTTAGGAAAATTATACCTCGCTGTGATGCTATTTTGTGATTTTCTTTTCGTTTTGTATATAACACTTTGAACTAGATACATTTCAATTATTAATTTTCTTGGTCATTTAATTTTCAATGATTTTTTTTTAATATTTTAGTATAATAATACCTACTGCATACAATTTTCAGAAGTTGCTGCTATTAGAAAGATCACTGGTTTCTGCTTCTCGCCCCTAAAGTTACGAATGCTGAATGTACTCTAAACGCCTAAGGTAGAGGCTGCCAGAAATACAAAACGTTGATGCTCGTAGGAGTTCATTGAGAGGTAAAAAGAAAGCTTTATATGTAACTGAGATGGCAAACTGCACATAGCCCGCGATATCTACCAGAGAGAGAGAGAGAGTGATGGATGGATGGATGGATGGATGGATGGATGGATGGATGGATGGATGGATGGATGGATGGATGGATGGATGGATGGATGGATGGACATATCCCTGATCCTCAAACTTATCAATATTTAATGGTATTCGAGCCTTGTAGCCTCATCATCCTTCAGTATTCTATTACTAACGGACAATGATTGGATGTGTAAGAAATTGCATCTTGTGATTTGTATTCTGGCTATTTATTTTATAAACATAAAATTAAATTATTATGCAAACTATATGAACAGAATGCGCTAAATCTGTAGTGTTTCCCCCTTGTTTACACAAAAATGTAATTATTTAAAGGAAAAATGTATATATAAATAATTCTTTTATTTTCTGTTTTTGTTTTAAAATACCTAACCATTATAAACTGTTCGTTCCGTCAGTCAAACTCATACTTTTTAGAATATTCAGCTATTTTTAACTATTAATATATTTTATACTTATGTTGTCAACAGGGAATAATTGATCTCATTATTTGGTAGCAATAACATCATCTCTACTCTAAATTAAATAAAAGCATTTCAATTTGTTCGTTTACCCTTTATTTAGTCTTTCAATCTCTCGAGAACAATGCACATCCTTACGCGTCTGAACTAGGGTTAATAGAAGTCGACAAGATCAGGTCATGTGCTGGAGGGCATTGGAAACCAATAATGAACGTGTCTACCCAAGCGTAGGCGAACTCTAGACTTGTTGGCTAAACATGGCCGCAAGGTGCTTAGCAAGTTGAAAATCCAATGATCAAGGTAGTCACTTTGGCCGAGCACACTGACCGGAGACAAGCTCTGAAGTTTAGAGTTGGTAGCCTTTGCATTGCCCGTGGGTCATCATCTTGTGTCAGATTCGCTTTGGGTCATGGAACAAGCCAACCAGAAACGTACTCTACTTCTGTATGGTGGTTTTACAAGAAATTGGAAAGATAATCTTGAGTGCTTTACTCCGTAAATTAATGTAAATTAAGGGTTACTGGCATTCTCTGGAGGTTTTATTGGATGAGCTACTTCAAGTTAGTTCTGAGTGACAATATTAGCGGGTTTGCAGACTACAGCGACTGCCTGTTTGCACCTAAAAAGTAATGCATTTGCCTAAGCAGGAATATGCTGGAATCGATGATCTTCTAATTCTATATATTTCTGTCAACTATTTCTAAGTTACCCATTACCCTTCTTAATTCTCCTTAAGAAATCTTACTAATAACCGTATCACCAACAAACACTTCGTAAAACATTGCAAAGAAACACAGGCTGGCAAGTCCTGCTGAACAAATATGTCATTCCACAGAAAATTCAGAAAAAAAATATGGACAACAATAAAATTTTTCTCTCACTACTAACTGCACACCATACTACCATTTTAAGCAAGAGTGCCTTCCCAGAAAGTCAATGGACACATTTTCAGGCGTCTATAATTTCTAAACTACAAGACATATTCCAATGAAGTAAATGACTATTAACAGACGAAGAATCAATATATGCAACGCGATCTTAAGTTGCAGCAGTTGTTATCTAGCGATAGCGGATCGCGCGGCAGCCAAGGGGATGTGACTTGAGAAAGGAAAGAGTTAAATGTTCATTTCCAACGAATCATAATGAACTAGGTTATAATATTAATCGAGCAAAAATATCGGTAGTTTTCAAAATAACTGAGCTATTATATATGGTATCAAGCTTCAGTCGAAATAAATGAAATGGGGAAAAAACTACGGTCAAAATGCATTCATAAACGGGCTCTACATACAGAATCACAGGTTTTGCTTAAGTGACGTCTTAGCTATTTATTCGCCACTTGGAAATTTCTCTTGTTAAAAATAGATGCCATGGATTTTTGGGAAAGTTTCCAGGCGGTATCCAGTGTTATCAATAGCTTCTTATGTGAAGAATGTATAGCGTCCCCTTCGCTTTTAATTACTAGTTGCTTATATCAATGGCATTTCCTAAATTCATGAGCATTACGAAACTATCCATTAGTTAAAAAAAATATAAATTACTTGCCAACATTTATTATTATTCTAAAACACATTACCTACTTCAGTCCCAGTTTTTCATAATTAAAATATTAACTGAAAAATATTAGTCGTAATTCAGTATGCGATTAATTTGTTTTTATGCATTAATTTTGTTTTATATTCAAACAATATTATCTACGTGTATTTTTATAACTATAGATTGATGTTAACATTTATTTAATGATACAGCAGTTTAATAAGCATAGCCTTACACTGCGACTGCATTCTATTAATGTATATACTTACTAAAGACCGATTCATTAGAACAGAATATAATATGAGGGATTATTTGTGCTACGAGGGTTTTAAAAATCTTCCCACTTGTGTGCAAGGGATATCTTCTGAATCCTAAATACATACTATTCGCCACGTACATTTGAAAGTATGCGTATATCCGAAATAAACAACACTGCAATTTCTTTCAATACATGTTTAAGACTAACAGTGATCGGGTGTGGAAGTGAGAGCAAATCACTTATTTTGTATTTATTAATTATAACAACGTCCGCTTTTTTTAATAATATGCCACACTAGAAACATTGACATATTCTTAATAATATGAGAAACAGAAAATATTCATAGTTTCTGCTCAAATTTTAATGCACGAAAGTAACATTGACAAGGGTGGAGGATTGCCAGATATGTCGTAAAGGTGTATTACTATTTAGAGGAAAACGATTACACTAGGCAGACATTCGGAACAACGTGGCATGGAGCTCGATTAATATGTTTGTCCCGCACTTTAGTATACAATCGGGCGATCAGAAGAAGGCGAATGCGTGCTAAAGTTGCAACAGGCGATATGGATTAACGTTATAGCTACGTTGCGATGCGACGTATTCACTGCCAGTCATTTATAGATCAATGTCATTAGCGAACGTTCACTGGCATTTTATTTAATGAAATACATAGTTTTAGGGACAAGAAATTTCTAGAAACATTGTACATAAATAATACGAAATGTATGTGATTATTAGATTATATATGTGAATATATTTCATGTGTGTAAGTGCGTCTTGTTAATGTTGCTGTTTTCTTTTGTTGAAACTAAAGAAATGAAGTGTTTTACAAGAGCATGAATGGTATTGCGACCCATGCGACTGTGATATGTAATATATGTATTTATTGAAATAATAAATAAAACTACTGCTACCACAGTAAGGGCGTTCGAATGGTGTGAGGAACAATAAGCCTAAAACTGGGCAATCTGAAGCTCTCACATGCCGGCAGGGCTTAAGAATTGCCAATCTCGTTGAAAAGGGGCAGAACCTTTCACATCCTACAAACGAACATATCAGCAACCCGGAAGAATTTTGGATGTTTTTTTTTTTTTTATTTTATTCCAGGAATCCAAATTAAACACGTTTGACAAATAAAACATAATATAAATTGCAGCTGAATGGAATCCTTTGAGGCTGGAACCTTTGAAACAACAAAAGGAAAACGCAGCAGGAAAATGCATAATCTAGAATGTATCAAATTGTAACTAAACAATTGAATATAACCGCCAAGGGTGGCCGAGGTCTTCAAGGCGCGGACTTGTGAGCGGGAGGTTTGGGGTTCGAATCCCGCCATGACCGTCCTCGCTGACTGAAGTTTTTTTCCAGGTTTTTCTCCGTCCTCATAAATGGCAAATGCCCGGGAGGTAACCTAAACTTAGGCCTGAAACGTTTCCTTTCTTAAAAAATTTTTCTTTCCCAATTTATCATTCATCTCATGTATCATCAGTGTCCACCGCCCGTGGTGCCTCAGTAGTAAAAACGGGCGTTAAACACCATTAAAAAAAATTGAATATCTGTATGCATAAACTGAGTCTAGACCGGGTGTAGTCCGTCCTGATAGCCAAGCGATGATTCTCGTAGATCCAAGATCGCGGGTTTAATCCCGGGCAGGGTCAATGAATTTATTCGGGCGGAAAAATCCCAAGTATGCCTACCTTCTAGGGAAGCAAAACCATGGTTCCTGTGTCGTAGATTTACGGCACGTAAAACTTCATACTTGAAAGAAGAGGCATCATGGGCAAAATTTATCGGCCGTTTCAAGTCAGGAATTGAATGGGATGCTGATGACCATAGATGTTTAAAGAGCGTCAGTAAATAAACCAAATGAACAATTAATGGGGTCGTTCATTTACAGCAAGTTAACCACGCTAAACATCTACTATTAAAACCCAGGAATGTTCCTTTACAACTCTCGTTTATATAAACGGTTATAGCCTTCTAAGTCTAAATATGTAAATATGTTACTGATATTTCGTTTCCTTTACCATTACATCTAAATATGTAGGTGTGCCAATATTTTCTAATACCACTATAGCACAACCCTTACAAATTATTGAAGTTTCAGAATATCTAATTGCAAATGCATCTAGATGAAATGTAGAACGAAGTGTTGCAAGAGTTGGTAGTTATTACTACAAATTGCATCACGTCTGTTCTGAGCCAGACAATTTCTCATATTCAATACATTCCTTTCTCTATTCATCTGGTTATAAGGAAACGTGCATGCCGGCATGCAGACAAAATTCATCCCGAGTCATTTCGAAGTGATCGAAGCGAAGTTTTCACTTCTTGAATGCAAACGTTAAGGAAAACAATTAGTTCAAGATGAAAAATGCCAGGTTCCTCAATAAAGAACGATAATCTAATTACAGGTGCGGTAAAATTTAACTTCACAATATTTTATTAATTTAATGCGTAATATACACATGGTTTCGTTGTCACTTCCGGTACCCCTCTTTGAGTGCCGTATAAGAGAGTCTCTTTGAGACATACTCAGTCCCGCCTACAGCAAAATGGAGATGACAAGCGACGTACAATATATTGCTCTGAAATTATTTCATCTTAATAAACCTTCAGCTGAGGCCTATGCAGTGTTACAAGAGCCTTATGGAGAATTTCTTTCTCTATAGTAAAGTCCAAGGTGGTTTAAAATGTTTAAAGAGAGAAGACAATCAATTTCAAAGGAGGGTGAATCGGACGCTTCTCTTTGTGCCCTAACGGAAGAGAACATTAACACCGCTTCTGTCATTGTGAGAGGGAAATTAGAAAATCTAAAAATTTTACTAAGTGCCGCCCACAAGTTGGTAACTGAAAAGTTGCATATGAGAGGTGTTTGTGCACGGTGGGTTCCAAAACTACAGATTACCAAACAAAAGGAAATTCGCCTGTAGATTTGTGTGCAGTCGAAGTTAATGGTACTGGAAGGTGCGGAGTTTGTTTCAAAGGTAATCACGCCTGACGAAACTTAGGCAATTTCGATCCTGAGAGCAAACAGCAAAGCTCTGTGTGGAAATTTCAAAGTTATGGCCATTTAATTTTTCGATATTCAAGGCATGGTTTACCAGCATATCGTAATTGCATACACAATTCTAGCAGGAAAAAACTACAAAAATGTCCTGAAAAATCTGCAAAGCCATATCACTGGAAAAAAAAAAAACACACACACACATTTCCATGCAACAAGCAGAATGCTGCACCACGATAATGTATGGCCACACATTGCAAATATTGTTACTGAATACACATAAAAATATAAGTGGAACTGGTCCATCAGCCTCCCTACAGTCCAGATTATGTAGTTTTTGCCCGTTTCCCAAATTGAAGCAACATTTTCGTTGGAGGCATCTTCCATCAAAGAAGCAGGGTGGAGGCTGCGGAGGCGATTTTGATGAACCTGTCAAAACATTTCGGATAAGAAGAAAATGCTGCCAATACATTCTACACCAGTAGAATATTTAAGAGCTTAAGCATCTGTTTGCTGGTATCTTCAACTATCACAAAACACAATCTGGGTCTATACAGCACGGACGGATGAAGATAAACTCAACAATATAAATTTTGGGGGCTGGAATCGTTTTCAATAATCTCTGTTGTCACTATGTCTTCCCTCTGATATTGTGAGGAGGCATTAGTCTGCATTTTCTCAGAAATGAAAGAATGCACTCGTACCTCGACTCGGACCACATCTGACGAACGTAGTTTATGCACGACTGTGCCCCTGCTCACTTATAGTTCATTTTTTAATGAGACACTGGTTCAGGAGGCTTCATAAAATGTTCGACAGTCAAATTTCAATACCGTGAATATTTGTTTATAGAGGTTTTTAAAGTTCCGAGTTTGTGCAACTCCTGTATCTGAAGTGGACGTTTTGAGAAATCGTATCCAATGGTTTTGAACACATTCTAAGGGTTTCAGGAGTAGTCAAAGCACTGAACACGTGTTCAGGGGGTGCAAAGGTCACTATGTCTCGTCACATGTGTTGAATAATGATTGTTAGCAATATAGTCATATAACTCTAATACCAGACATTTTCAGATTTATTTCTCTTAGGACCAGTTGTATAAAAGTTGGTAACAGGAGATTACTTTTAACTGTAACTTAAAAAGACTAACTAGAGGTTAGTGTTCATTTCTGTTGCATAAAAATAACCTCAGACTAAGTAACTTCGAGTTTGGAATAACCGTCACATATATGGTAGCATAGCTTAATGATAGAGAAACTCGTGTTTAGAGCTATTTGATATTCAACTGTTCAACCTAAGAAAAGCAATGATTATTCAGTCTTCTCGCCTCCTAGACACACCCCCCCCCCCCCATTTTCCAATATGTCTCCAAACATGGATAAGGAAAAGTCAAAGCGATGCGAGCGGCAAATTTTAGCAAACGTGAGAAGAATATAATTATTGATCCGGTGCTAATGTATTAGGTAATAATTAAAAAAAATAGTTTCGATCTGTATCAGGATAAAAAAAAACGTACATGGGGGAAAATTGCCAAAGAATACAATAATTCTATTCTGAAGACTTCTGAATTACTTAGACGATATAGTGTGTGTGTGTGCACTCTGTAGCACATTGGTTGTGTAATGATAACCACTTGCCTCCTAAACCCAAGATCGCGGGTTCAAACCCGGCCTGGACCGATGGGTTTTTTGGTAAAAATCCTAAGTATTGTATTGTTTGTATTGTTAAAGTATTGCTTTTATTATTGCTATTTTATTTAGCTCTGGCTATATTGATAAGATTGGTGTGGTAGCTTCGGTTTTCTATGACACCATTTCAGGGTATAAGGCAAATTATTTCATTTACCAAAATGATGACAAACAATGAATCATTTATAAGTATGTTAACATATATATATATATTTTAAATGTTCATTTTCCTGTTATACATATGCTGCATTACCCTGCTGTGTTGTATTAGTCTTGGAATAGAGTAGTTTTTACTATATTTAAGTAGTCTAAAACAGTGAGTAGATGCAATTGTGTATATCAGTATATTATTGTATTCAAATTTGATAGTGAACACTCAACATTATTTTACAATTTAACACTTTATGTGATGGTGTTAAAATTTAACACTTTATGTGATATTTCGGATAAAGTGTATAAAAGAAAGTCAGGTGCTAAGCATTTCTAAATTTTAATTCTGTATTCATTGCAGGTGCTACGTTTTAAATAATATTGTAAATGTCCTAATTCATAATACAGAGGGTGCCAAAAATGTATACACACTTTCACAGTAGATATCTATTTAATATATTTCAAAGTTGGATCGCAAAACAACAGTAATGTGTAGTGTGATGTTCTGTAAACAGATGTGACTGACATACATTATGATAGCGTTGCTACGTGACAGGTAAATCAACAGTGAACAAATGAAGCCAAGATTATCGTATGATGTTCTGTAAACAGACGTGACTCACATTACGTTATGCTAGCGCTGCTACAACAAAATGGAGTAAAGATTATCCTTTGAACAGCGGAAAGCAATTGGGGCATTGGCAAACAGAGAATGCTGTTCAAGTTCAAAGGCAATGGAGACGTGTGTACAGAACAGAACCGCCAACGTGAGTAACAATTGCATGCATTCGAGACAAATTAGAGACTCATGCATGGTACTGTATGCGATGATCACAAGGGCAGATCTGGGAGACCTCGCACAGCAACAAGCCCCGCGCAATGGATCCAAAACACTATCCTAGGCACTGAATAGGACGAAGAGGTCCGATATTGAGTTTTCACCGCGTTCTCGGGATCTAACTCTCTTGGACTTCTGCCTATGGGGAACTCTTAAGGATGTTGTATACCGCAGAAAACAGTTACACTGACAGCACTTCGGGAAGAAATTGAAACGGCATGTGCTGCAATAGCTGAGAACACATTCGCAAACGTTACTCAATCAGTAGTTCAACGTACTCAGAAGTGTATCAACGTCGATGATGGGCATTTTGGGCAACTATTGTAACTGTAAAAGACTAAGATGATTAGTGCTCATCGTTTTCTGTTTGTGTGTATTAGTTTTGCAATGTTAACACAGTTTTTTCTTTGCTTGAGGTGTGTGTACATTTTTGGCACTCTCTGTATTTATGTTAAAGCTTTTTACATGAAAAAATGATTAGTGATCAAAGAATTCCGAACATTTCCCATCATTTAATAAGTTTAATACATACGTTACACAGATAATAGAAAAGCAAATAAGTTTCTGAAATGAGCATGAAAATTGGATTAGGTGCGCATAGTTTTACCTTTGGCTCTTAAAATTAATTTTGTTTCGTTGATCAGTGTAACTAACGCTAAAATTAAAGCGGCCCTATGTCCCAATATTTCCTTATCTCACTCTAAATCTAGTCATAACACGAGCTACACGTTATCACTGCTGGGGTAAAAATAGAATGTGTGAATATATTTAACGCGTTGCGATTAGCGGAACTTGTTATTGTTAGAGTGGGTATGACATATTCTGTAATCTTTTAAAATTTGTAAACATTTAATAATTATATTCCTTGAAAAGTTTATATGATTTGGTGTACTATGTGATTTCCATAAATGAACTAAGGTTATAAACAGAAAGCATATTATAATTAATATTTCATTTGCAAATTTTAAACAAATAATATCGAAGGTATAACTAACATATATTTATTTTGTGTTGATGTTTCACAGTATAAAAATACGCCCGTTTTTACTACTGGGGCAGAAAATTAATTATGTAAGAGAGAAAATGATAAATTGGGAAAGGATACTTTTTAAAGGAAGGAATCGTTCCAGGCCTTAGTTTAGGGTACCTCCCTGGTATTTGCCATTTATGAGGACTGAGGAAAATCTGGGGAAAAAACCCAGTCAAGGAGAACGGTCGTGGTGGGAACCAAACCCCAGACCTCCCGCTTACGAGTCCGCACCTTAACGACCACGGTCACCCGTGACGGCAAGTTTATTCCTAAAGTGAAAGAAAACTTTTTTCCTTGCGTGACCAAGACCTATTTGGCCATTGATTGTTTCTATTTATTGCTGCTACTAATTTTTACTTTGAATGTTTATGTCAATCGAGATAATAAATATGTTACATTTTAGTGAAAGTTTACATTAGTACAGTAACTCTACTATCTGCATTTACTACAACAGCAGCTAGAGTTGGTTTTCACAACAACCAATCTGTGTACTGCAACCAAACTTATCATGAAACCGTTTCGATGGAAACGTCAGGAAATGTGAAGTTTGGTGTTTATCGTTTGTACCTGCGTTGAAAGTTGAAATTCCAACATTGTTCAAATGCCTGCAGAATACTATGCACTTCCTTCGGCCGCTTTGGCATATAAATATAGGAATACAATTTGCATGAATGTACGATACTGTAAAATTACACTGGCCGAACGGAGAGGGTGTAGAAAATCATTTGATATTCAAAGCATTAGTGTTTTGTTTTCAACCCTTAAATGTGATCACACACAAAACATTTCCAGTATTGTGTTTCGCTAAGCAGAAAATTTGTGACGCGTTGGTTAGCAATTTGAATAACTGAGACCTGAAGCGTAAGTGAAATGTGTCAAATAACCTCGCTTTCACCATTCTGAAAACAGGAAAATTATTAACTGTAGTTCAATGAGCCTATAACAGTTGCATCCTCAGACTTGCTAAATAGTATAAATTGGTGTAGTGTGTTTTAGTGTGTGTTTCTAACAGAAAAAACTTTAATGACTAGTTGTATAAAGAGTTAACTAGGGTTTAGGGCATAAAATTAACCATAAGTTATGCATAACTTGGAAATTTTGACTGTATAAACACTAATCTAAAATTATTTCTCATTAACCTCAAATTAAATCTAACTCGCGAAATGTCTCAAGTTAAAGCACTAACTGGTGTTTAGTAATTCTTAAGTAAAACCTTTCTCAGAGTGCAGAATCATAACAACTTCATTTATAAATATAATTATTATTTAATTTTATTTTAATTTCGCCCCCATAAAGTTTCTTCAATGTTTCACTTTTCACTTCCGCATAGTAACAACAGACAAAGCTGTGTTCAATTGTAGGTTATGTTAGGTTAACCTTACAAGCAATATATTATACAGATTTCTGATTTCTGACATCTCATCCCAAGATGAATTTCACTGTGCTCGTCCTGAAAGAAATAATCTGTTCCTAGAACTGAATGACAAAAATTCAAAATGTGATTTCACTTAGCAAAAGATGTTGTCAAAGAACTGGAACAGATGTTACGTCCCTGATTACAATAAAAAACTAAGCGATATCATGTTTTGAATTCGGTGTTCATGAACTCTTAGGGAGGCATATTCCAAGTGGAGAAAGGAACGATCAACAGAACCATGCATAAATTTAGTGGAGCAATTACAGTTCTGAGGTCTCAGTTCACTAAAATGTCAACTCAAGGGTTGATATAAGGAAAGTGATGCCTAGCTGCTATAACATTTGCAACTTTCCAGGAGTTTTAGGTGCTATAGAGTTATTATTTTTTTATTTGGTTTATTTACGGACGCTCTTTTAACATCTCAGGTCACCAACGTCCCATTCATTTCAGGGCATGAAACGACCGACAAATTTTGTTCAAAGGTCTTTTTTTTTTTTTTTTTTTTTTTTTTGGCTTGAGGTTATCGTGCAGTAAATGTACGACACGGGAACAACGGCCTTACTTCCCTTAGCTGCAGACTATAAAACAAGTAGCTAAATCACTGTACTATTAAATGTAAAATTTCAAAATTGTTTCAGCTAAACAAAATTTCAAAATATTACATTAGGAATGTAATGATTGCCGGCCATCAATTCTGTGTTGTTATGGTAGCCAATCAGCGAAACAAATTTCTTCCCGTCCTAGATGCTGCTCATTGTCGATTCTCGGTTTGGCTGTACTTGCTATCTCGCAACATAAAGCAAACATTTACCGTTGTCATGACAATCGCTATGAAACAGGTCTCAAGTGCAACCGAATTCGTTATGACTGAATTGAGCTGTACCACAGGATGCTAAGAATCTTGCCAAGCAGCGCGTTTGGATGTCAGCGCTCAAAAAGTATTTCAATTTGAATTAGAAATGGAAAACAATGAAATTAATAGTTAGGTAAATATGTTGAACAAAATACACCTTCCTTTAGTATTAAAGTTGAGATGTTACCAAATGTTTCGCTCAGATATTTCAATAAATTTTCTCCCGTAAATGTTTTCAAAAAGCTTTTAGCTCACTTACGTTTAATAGAAAGGAGTGAAAGAGAAACTTTTATTTAGTATATTGGATATGCGTATCTTCTCCTCGATTGTATACACCCATTCACCTCTTATGTTATGATTTACTATATTTTGGCTGCACTAGAGCATAAAAAGCAATAAAATTTGAAATTTTCCCTTGCATACCCATCAATACGCTACTTATTTCTAAATCTTCGCAAACGTATAGATATTTTTTTATCACAGACGCATTATTCACTACGTGAACACACCAGGTAATTCTGACATAATCCCTTTATCTCACTGGAAATTTAGAATGTAGACAACATAAGCAACACAGTGAAATAATATGCTTCAATAATGCATGCCATACTGCGGGCCCTCGCGAAAATTACAACATAATTAAAAAAGAAATGAAAGATAAACAACAACAAAAAACTACACATGAGAGGAAAAAAAACTGAAAATAAGTTTGCAATTTCGCTTGATAATCTTTCTTGTAGACCAGTTGTTAGCAAATATTCATTGTTAACAAGTGCTATTTTTATCAGTAAAGTGCATCTTTGATTGGTGAGGATTAAAATATACATTAAAGCAAGATTTTTTTTTCATCTTAGGAAACATAAAGGCGTTATTGAAATGACAAAATTATAATGAAGTCAAAAATAACTAGAGTTTATTATTACAAATGCAATTTTGCGGAATATTTCAATAGGACTTATTATGACCTTGAAAGTTTGCCTTTATAGAAGTTTAGTGAATTATAGAAATAACGCCATTTGTTTTTATAGACAACGGGATGTGAACTGTGCAAATAAATTGCCTTAAGTAAAATTTTAGTTTTTAAAAATAAACAAAGAAGATGTACTGGTGGCACATCACTATTAAATGTGCGTTCCTCTAAAAATAAATCATACAACGACAACAATCCTATTAGAAAGGCAAAGTTGTAAAATGAAAAATCTGTTCGCTACGAGCCTTTGTCGTTGCCCACTGTTTGCTGCAGGTGCTTACAAAACCGCAAATTATCTTCCTGACAGGAAATCCCAAAGTTGGCGCAGCTTTGCTTTCAGCGCCACCTGTTGATAAAACCACTGTTTAACGATTGACTATCGCGAACAGGAAACGCCACGTGGGGGACAAACTTCAAGTCGGCGGTTTTCAACCTCCACGCCTTCATGGCCTCCAGCGAAACAGCTTGTAAACTGATGAACTACCCAAGAGGAAATATTTTATTTGCGTGTATTTTTGTATTTTTCCCATTGCTATTATTTCCAGTTTCAGAAGAGGGGAAATAAATAAGACAAGAAAAGATAAGCGAACAACAATTTATTTAATTCCTTGGTCGCATTTATGAAGGCTCATACTTCAGTAAATGCTTAAAAATATGTGTATAATGACATTGTCCTAATTTTTGGTCCTTTGTTTTACTTGTAAAAAGTACTTCCTTACCTAGTCACTATTCTATTTATTTATTTGCCATGGCAAAATTGAAAGCCACCGGCTTTCTCTTCCACTCTACCATGCGAAAAAATACAGAGAACAATATGCATAGCTATATCAAATTAACTTTGTTAAAGATATTTACTGCATGTAAACATTACATATTTATAATATAGTTAGAAGTGGATAAAAATGGTGTTGGAATTCCACTTGTTCTTCAAAAATGTTTCTTAATTTCAAGGGGGAGGGAGAAGGAGAAGATGAAAAGGAGGAGGAAAAAAGACTGTTGTGATTCCTAGAGTTAGGATGACAATTTAATCTGCGTTTAAATTGCTTTATTGTCCGACAATCTCCGACTTCAGGAGGAAGGGAGTTCCAGATTCCGCGAACTGACACGCTGAATGAGATTGAGTAGAAATGTGTTCGGTGATGAAGAACAGACAGTAAAGTCATATTCCGGGTTGGAGGTAGGGATAGGCATAAGAAGCGAGAGGCGAGATACTGAGCTTTTTTCAATAGTGTTTCACGCCCGTTTTTACTACTGAGGAGCCACAGGCGATGTCTAGTGGTAAGGAGAATTGTACACGAGCGTAAGGGAATGGAATGTCCTACGTTCTCTGAAAAGTATCCATCATTTAATACTTCAAAAAATTACTCCACTATCATAACGGTGTTTTAGTTCCCTTCTTGAGAACTCGCGTATTTAAAATTATTTCATACATACAATAAAGAAGGAATTACAAATGAATTTCCTTTAACATTCCTTTAACTTGTAACTTAATCACTTTACTTGTACTGAAGTGATATTTAATTTGTGTGTTTTCTGAAAATTAAGCTTTTCAAAGGAAAATAAAATAGCTGATTACTTAAGCAACACAACTGATCTGAAGCATAAATAAGAAATGGCAAAACTTGAAATCGTTTTTAAAAAAATGAAACTTGGCTCATGTTCAAATTGTTAGATAAGTGTTTAAAACCATACTGTGTGATGATATTTATAAATGAAAATGAGTATTAGACTTTTAGCGTTATAATTGCTACAAACTTTTTTTCGTATTAAATTATTACTACAGAGATAATGTTTTCAAAATCTTCAACAGGACGTGCGCATTTCTGTCCATAGACATTCTTGGAACTGAATTTATTAGATCCTCAAAATATACGTCTTTCCAAACTCGACTACAGTCCTCCATTAGGGCAGTCCTTGTTCCCTCCTTGCCAAGCCCCCACTTTTTAAACACAAGAGCCAGACATGTTCTATTACATTCAAAGCAGACGATATAGGAGGAAAATCCATAATTTGAATGTCGGGATGCCGAGCAACGAAATTTCGAACGCGAGATCTCCGTAGACATTGCTGTTGTCTTACACCAGATTAATAAGGAACTTCTTCTGATGCTCACAAGAACCGCATAATGTAATATTTCTTCATATTTGACTGCATCATTTCTCTGATTCAAAACCAGTGACCACTCCCGATACACAGTGATGAGTTTGTTCCACGTTTTTTTCATCATAACGCTGGCCAACACATAAGTTGTTTACCAACCTGTGATATCCCACACTTCCCATTGAGTAGGAAGTCCCTGCAGGGCAAATCCCAGACGGAGTTCCTAATGGAAAGGGAAGGTTTCTGTTTCTTCGCCGTTCATCGATTAGTGGAGACCAGCGCTATGGAGTCGATGTCTCAGATTCTTACTGCAGTCAGGATTTTACTATCTACAGTCACGCTGCTGATAGTACGGAAACAACAGCACCAACAACCGCGGCAGCTTATTTTAGGGTTGTCTTTTTAACACCTTTCGATGCTCTCTTGAAGTTCCTTCACCACCTGCCTGTAATACCTTGATCATCACCACATGGTTTCCAGTTTACATGGTGTGGATCTTGCGTTTTGTTCTGGGGACTTATATACCTCCCACATTCCAAAAATGTTGGACCTCGTGGTGTAGTGGTACCATATTTGCCTTCTAAATCTAAGATCGCGGGTTCGAATCCGGCCAAGACCGATGGATTTTTTCAGGAAGTAAAGCCATGGGTCCCATGCCGTACATTTACGGCACGATAAAAGAACCTCAAGCTTGAGAGAAGAGGCCTCTGAGAAAATTTTGTCGGCCGTTTCACGTCCTGAATGAATGGGAACCCTGATGACCTGAGGTGTTAAAGAGCGTCTGTAAATAAACAAAATAAAAATAAAACATTCCAACAATTCGAACTGTGAGCATGTGAAAGCAGCGGAGTCATGGTAGCTACGGAATGAATAGACCTGCTCTAAAGTAGGAAAAGGGTGCAAATTGTTTACTACCCTCTCTCCCGCCAGGGTCGATATTGCAGTCACCCTTATTTTGTTTACCTCTTAACGACTATCATCGCCGTGGTTAATCTGCAGGAAACTGACGCAAGTGCCTGATTGAAAGCCTAAGTTGCATTACGGCCACGCTGTGAGTTCTTCAGAGACTCAAAATGGCTGCATAGTTTTCGGACACACTTCGACATTAGATGGAGAAATAAGGCAATGCTCTGTAAAGTTAAATAAAATGTATATACCAACTTCAAATGCTGTTATGATCTATAGAATGCAATTAAGATTACCACATGCCAATTTTCACTATTCTATACTAAGTTATTTAAGAGATATTAATGTTTAAGTAGAAAAAGATTTCCAGTTTGCATTTCATCAAAACTACCAAACTAATTTGAAAATATTAATATACATTTATCAGTTTGTTTATATGAATATATAGGGAAGAAAGCGTATTACGAAACGAGTTTAAATTAAGAACCAACTGCGTTTTTGACAAAGAACTGCTGCAACCTTTCAGAATCCATAGTAATAATTACTATTAGGTCCAATTTTGTCACTTGTCATAGTACGGTTTTGAGTAGACTGGTGTTCAAGTAATCAACAATATTTTGGAAGGTAGTCAATAAGATGTTTTCCTGCCTTTAGAAATAAATGTGGGATACCCCTGGATACTAATTATACTTCAGAATACTTTTGTTGATATTTGTTTGGTAGTTAGAAAAATGGTGTTAGCTGGTAATATGAAATATATTACAAACACTACTTATTTGTTCCAAGTTTCAGAATGTCAAGATAAAGATTCACAGAAAGGAAATAAGACAGAAACGAAGAGAACTACATACGGCAAAATTATTTCGGAATATGTTTATTTGTTAACTGCTTCTAAATTATAAATCTGTTTCATAATGACAATCAAACTAATTTTATTTTAGTCCCCGTTTCATATTGCCATTATTATTAAAATGGCATATGATTTAAAATAGTTGTGTTTATTGAACACATTTTAATATTTGTGTATAGAAAGTAATAATATTTATGTAGCATACACGTGCTAATGCAACTGATAAGTGTTGATAAATGGCTATATAATGTGATATATATTATTTTGTTTAAAAAAGATGTTTTATATTCCAATATTTTTTTATAATTTTAGTTTTAAAATTATGTCATAGAAAATATTTTAGTTAACAATGACTGTATAAAATAAATAAATAAATTCACTATTTATACTCCAGGAAAGATAATACCTTGCAAATTGGAAGAAATGTCCATCGTAATTCACAGATGCTAACAAAATACATTCAACCATAAAATAAAGTACCTTACAACCATCCTATCGACCTGGAAATTTATGCTTCTTTCTTTTATGTCACTGCGTGTTGTTTTTTATGCCTCCGCTGAGCTTCACATTTCACTTCGTGGCTACCGACATTTGACCCTCACAACAAATTTTGCATTATTGGGTTAAACCTCTCTCTCTCGCGCACGCGCACACACACACACACACACAAACTTGCTACCACGTGCTTTTACTTTTGAAATCAACAATAATAGATAGTAAACAGTGATTACCAGTTTGTAACAGGCTCTCCACACTGCTAGAATGAAACAACTCAGTGGCAGCACAAAATTTAAATTAATAAAAGATTAATAACTTTAAAAGTCCTAAGTAGGGAAAGGGGCGTGACTTGAGTTGATTTAAAGGTTCAAATGCGATCATATACTAAAATGATTTTATGCATAACTCGAACAATTTTGTAAAAGGCATGAAGCTTAAAGTTTAGATCAAATGAATATGAAAAAATAATAAAATAGGTTTTACCCTTGAAGGTAAAAAAGTAACTTTGAGGGAAAATAAATCTCCAAGAGGTTTACATTTAGAAATGTAAAGTACAAATTGGTACAATGAGAATACTGGCCTGTAGAGTGTCGTTGCGTACTGGGAGTAACCTATCCCTATAATGCATGTACAGGTAGAAGCTTGTAGTTAGATTAAAGAAGATTTTGTCAGCAAGCGACTGTGCGTTCGTGTGTTAGGAGAAAATGTAATTAACGTAGATAATCTGTCGGCAAACTTGTTAAGAAGTTACGAGGGACAGAATCTCTCAATAACAAGAAACCTGTTCCGGACTGCCATGTATGTACAGAGATACTCAAAAACACGGGAAATTTTGAAACGGGTATTAATGTAAGAGCATACATATTTAATAAACATTTATTTACGCCAATTAATGGTACAGAGTAAGCCTTTGTTCGATTACTAATATAGACTATTTCATTTGTGAGTCATCTTAAAATCGATCAATTAAACGAAACAAAATTTTGAATTGTGACCAATCACAGCCGGATATGGCAGTGAAATTATTGGAAAAAATTATGAAATCCGTTTATCACGCGACGCGCGTTTGTCTTGTAGTCAGCGTAGTCAACCCTATACCTCAACTATATAATTCCTGAGTACGCATCACTGACCACTTTTCTGTGTTTTCAGTAATTTAACTAAATGTGTATTCGCTCAAGCAATTGTTTTTGCATATTCAGCCAAACAGTCTGAAATCATTTTATAAATTATGTAACAATGTCTGCCCAAGCAAATCTTAATAAACATGTTTTCAAGAATAATAAAATGTTTTCTCTGTTTTATCTCAGTTGATATTAGTAAATCTAACGTTAGCGACTGTAATAATCGACTTTCTTCTGTTTCATTCTCACGGTTTCTGAATAGGTAAGGTATTCATAAGTAAGTATAACATTTTATATAATTGTTAATAATCGGTGGCCGAATTTCAAATATATATCATTTTTATTGTTACTCTATTCATGAAATAGTCCCAAACCCGTATTTCGCTCTTCTCTATTGGTATTACTGACAATCGACTGTTGCTAGATTGTTTAAAAAGGCTAAGTATTCATTTACAATTATTACAATAAGTTTTTGGAGAATTATATTTTTATTTTATTCGTAAAATAGTCATAATAAATATCACTCCAGGGTCTGAGATTGCCGACCTGAAGAGCTCCAACTCCAGTTCCTGCTCAGTAACCATCCGCGTTTGGGATACCGGTAATAAAATAACCTCACTGTAGTTGATGTTCGTGGTTGCTACAAAAACCAATTTTTAAATGAATCACGGTGTACGGTTTCATTGTCAAAAGAGGAATGTCAACAATTGATACCTTATTCTTATATATAAATTACTCGTATTTCTAAATCAAGCGAATATATTATTTTCCTTTGTTAATATCTCAAGCATATTTATAAAGCATAAATGAATACAAAATTAAACACTTTTTTAAACATCAATATTCCTGTCTCACTTAAGGCCATAATTTTGGCGCTTATATATACAGATTCCAATTTACCGGCATTCTGTTACTGACCCTGCAGCTACACCGCATTTTCCTACTGTGCAATTACTTATGCGCTGATATCTACAACGCACAAGCAGAATCTTTACTGAACCGGTCGACATTAAAAATCTTCAACCAATTCAGTCACGTGTTGCCATCAATTATCCCGACAGTGATTGCGTCGCGACTGGTGATTCCCCCTGCGTGGAGCCTACAGCTGGAAACCCTGAATACAAATCGAGACGAGTAATCGATATGTAACATCTGTGTTCTTCTTTTTAAGAGTGCGTCTGTAGAATGGAGGCATTGCCCTGCTAACGGCTTCAGAATGCTTTAAAAGAATGAGAGCATCTAGGAAACTGGAGTTTTAATAACTGGCAGTTGTTACAAATAAAGGAGGCAATTATCAAAAGAAACTTTGTCCACATTTTTAAAAAACTAATTAAGTACTGATTTTGCTTCAGGAGGTCTTAATTAAACAATCTCTGAATACAGACTGTTCATACAAAGATTGCTTTAGTTCACTGTTGTAATTTAAACAATACTTAAATCACATTCATCCGATTAGAGCATTATGCCATCACTCCCGTATGTATTGCATGAATAATTGGATAAAATAAACTTTTAACTGTAGTTTGTGTTACTAAAGTATCATTTTCTGAGCGATAATTCTACTACAGTTATAATAATAAAAAATAAGTTATGGAGTCTTGTGAAATTCTTGAGTTGAAGAAGCTAAGAATATCAGCTTTCTTGCTACAGGAGATCTTGATATATCATCCACCCTCATCAGAGAAAGCTGAAGATGTGAGAAGATGTCTCGTTCTACTATTTGGGATATTTAGAAAGATTTGAAATGGTACAATAGGCTGTTAATGGATATCCCTGCAATAAATGACCCCTGAAGAAGTATTATATACAGTTTCATATTTAAAAATTAGTCATTTGCTATCTACTTGGTCATAAAATCAAGTTATGTTTCGTAATTAATTGAATGACTTTAAGCTTGAATGCTGTGTTTGTTGAAACTCATAAAAATATATGACTTTATTTAAATAATGCTAGTTAAAATGGCCCATGTCTTGATTTCGTTAAAATATTAGATTCTCTGAATTCATTCATAAAACACCATGTCCATGTTTTTATTAATATAATACAATTCTTCTGTATTCATTTGTGCGTTTTATTATTTTACAATATACACGTCGGTCCTAGTGGTGTAGTGGTTACCATACTGGCCTCCTAAACCCAACACGCGGGTTCGAACCCGGCCAGGACCAATGGATTTTTTCGGGCGTAAAAATCCTAAGTATGGCTTCCTTTGGAAGGGAAGTAAAGCCGTGGGTCCCGTGTCGTACATTTTCGGCACGAAAAAGAACCTCAAGCCTGAAAGAGAGGCCTCTAAGCAAAATTTGTCGGCCGTTTCACGCCCTGTGTTGAATGGGACGCTGATGACCTGAGATGTTAAAGTGCGTCCATAAATAAATCAATCAAAAAAAACAATATACACCGAGGTGCCAAAAATGTGCCCATATTTTAACAGTAGATATGTATTTAATATATTTCAAAGTTGGTCCGAAAAATATCAGTAATGTGTAGTATGATGTTCCGTAAACAGATGACACTCACATACATTATGATAGCGTTGCTATATGGCAGGTAAATCAATAATGAACAAATGAAGCCAAGATTATCGTGTGATGTTCCGTAAACAGATGTGACTCACTTTAGGTTATGCTAACGTTGCTACAAAAAAATGGAGCCAAAACTATCGTTTGAACAGTGGAAAACAATTTTGAAGTAGTATTGGAAAACCGAGAATGTTGTTGGAGGTTCAAAGGCAATGGAGACGTGTGTACAGAACAGAACCGCCAAGCGAGTAACAATTGCACGCATTCGAGACAAATTGGGGACTAATGATACCGTATGCGATGTTCACAAGGGCAGATCTGTCAAATCACCACATTACCAGCGAGATGTACGTGCGTACCTTGATGACATCTTCCAAGCCACTGGATAGGGCGAAGAGGTCCGATTGAGTTTCCACCGCGTTCTCCGCATCTAACTTCGTTGTACTTCTACCTATGGAGAACTTTTAAGGATGTTGCATACCGTAGAAATCCAGCTACACTGGCAGCACTTCGGGAAGAAATTGAAACGGCATGTGCTGCAATCGCTGAGGACACTTTCGCAAACGTTGTTCAATCAGTAGTTCAACTTTCTTAGAAGTGTATCGACGCCGATGATGGGCATTTTGTGTAACTGTAAGAGTCTAAGATGATTAGTGCTCATCATTTTCTATTTGTGTGATTTAGTTTTATATTAATACAGTTTTATCTTTGTTTGAAGTGCGCATACATTTTTTGGCACCCAATGTATAAAATCAATGCAACTTTGAGAAGTTTTATTTTTGGTCTACAACTTTATGTGAAGAACAGTAATTTTTAAAAGCCATCTTCATAAATATATCTTAAAGTGTTTATACCGGGTGTTCAAATATTAACTGCAACCGATAAAGGCATGAACGACGAGAAACAACCAAAATTTCCATTGGGTTCTTTAAAAACATTTATTCGTTATTTATTATTACTAACAAACCTGAAGAAAGATTTCATACTCTGGCTTAGTAAATTGCAACATGTCTAACAAATCTTCTCCCTAATAAAAGGTATAGCTGTACGGAACCTTCTTTGTTGGTGTTTAATGCCTTGTGAAAAAAAGACCAAAAAGTATCTCTTTATACCCGAAATTTACCGCAGTCCCCTTTTTTGTCACAATACTTATCAACGTTTACCCTGAACGCTGAGAATAACTGCAAGTGTAGTTTGCTAAAAATACCCTAAAAAGTGTGTACACCAAGAAAGATAATACAATTAATCACAATATTAACAATATCAATATTTAATAAAGTCATTATAAAACAGAAATGTCTATAACTCTAGTTACTACAGAAAGTTCCCACAATAAGAAAAAAATGCAGTCAAAATGTTCAAAACAGTTGCAGAGGAGTCGAAAAGCAACATAGGAGTCTAATTAAAAATTATAATTAAAAACTTAACCCTATTTTCTCATTGCTACCAGATTCAACGAATAAAAGGTAACTGGTTTACAGTAAATATTGTTCAATGCTCACAAAAATTGCAGGGTACTTAGAAAATTATTATGCCTACAATAAATGAGTTTATTTTGTGTGGAGTTTAATTTAAATAAACAGTGGTCAATGTTCTTGCCTGAAATTTATGTTTTTTTAATTGAGTTATGTTTTTATTATGATTAAAAATTTGTCTTTTGGTAAAAAAAAATCTACCCAAACTGAAAATTAAAATTTGTTTTGCTCAAAACTATATTACAAATTAATAAAAATTCAGCTTTGTAAAGTAACTCGTTTTGTTTAATACGACTGAAACAGAAAAACAAAATAATCAAATATTAATAAAACATCCTTTATTGTGAATATGACTTTTATATAAATTATTTTTTAAATTTTTGAAAAGTATTAGAACTTTATAATTTTGTATATTGCTCAATTAACTAGCAATAATTCCTTAAAAGTTCAAAAATCTGTTCTTAAATATTTTTTCTTTCAGACAACAACATACCTTTAATAAAACTAGTAACACAATAAAATAGCACGTATATTTCTTATTTTTTGAAAACCCGACAACATTTTGAATATTCCTGTAAAATGTCTTATATAAAAGTCTATGTTCTCGTCTTAAATCGAATATGAGAAGACGAGAAGAGTTTGTTAATGTCTATAAACTATAAGATACGTTTGTCAATTGTCTGTCTGTAACACAGAGATGCTTTTATTTCTACAATTAAGAATTAACATCGATCGCTGCTAACTAATCAGTTTGTACAATGAAACCTGATGCTAATCTTACCTTTGTTTGCTTGTATCGAGTAATGGCGCTATAAAAAGAATACCTGCTAATATGCTCTGCAGTTTGTAATTAAAGTGTTCACAATAGGTACTGTAAGCTACTGAGGAAGAACGTTCAGCTGTTGTCAAATAAGAATAAAACAGCTCGTACGTTTTAGAATTGCACACTTTCGTTGAGAACATAAAGTTTTTTAGACAAGAACATTCGTCGCTAAGGACGAGAGAAATGTTTCAAGTCAAGGGAATTTATCGCGAAATTGGAAAAAAAATTCACTAAAGGAAGAAAACTCATTATGTGACATAAAAAGTAAATCTCCGTTATTTTCCTTTTATCTCTAAGGTAACTTCAGAAAAATAAGCAGAAGTTTACCTGCTTTATATTAGAAATAAAGTTAAGCTGCTTACCCGTGAGATGGTGGTAGAATCGTCTTTCCTGTAATAAAGAAAAGAAAAATAACTTGGTGAGGATGCACAGATATATTACACTTACTATTATAACTGAAGGTATTGCTCGTAATATTCTTTAATATCTCACAGCATCTAATACTCAGTCTAGCCTGAAAACAGGCAATATTATGAAGAAAATTTAATACACATGCCAGCAATTTTATTTTGAGAAGTTCTAAAATAAAATAAACTAATTCTTTCTCATGCTTTCTCGTTCATTGAACACAAAACCAATAAACGGCTATCAAAGTTAGTTCATAGCTAAAGTAAACGCAAAATTCGGATTATTTAAATATGAAAGGGATTAATATAAGCAAAATTTAATTATTTCTGTAGCTCCAAACGAATTTTAATGTTGTATCTCTTCTAGCGTTTATATGTAAACGTTAAGACCTGCAAATTTCAGTCTTGAAGGTGTAAGTGAAATCATACAGAATGCCATGTGGTGTCACAGGTAGAATTCTTTCATGGGCAACATCTCGTTTTCATTGAATGGTTGTAATAATTAAGATTTTAATATAGTCACCAAGTTTTCTTCATTAACTGCCGGAAATCCTTTGAGTATTTAAAATGCTTACTTGCCTAGCAATAACCATGTCTTGTTACGGGTACCAGATATTCCTGTCACATTACGGAGAATATTTAAAGCGTAATGGTAAGCTGTGTTGTCGGGTGTGGTATGATGAGGGGAAAGTGAAATACCGGACGACGTTCAAAACGAATTTCAATAACGAGTTTTAACTCAAGTGGGCAGGAATTAGGTCAAATGTCGGGGGTTACAGGAATTGGGCGTTACGAAGACACTATCCATTGTAAAATTAGAATAATTAATTGCTGGTTAAGAATAATAAAACGGGATCCCACAACTTTAAGGGCGTTGTGCTACCAGTCAGATTACTAATTGGAATCAAAGATACTAGGGCAGCGAAAAGTATAAGAATTTAGAGAGAATTGAGATGTGATGGGTGTTGGGAAGGGAGCAAAGAAGAGTAATTATGTTTGGAGGAAGGTACAAAAAAAACTGAGAAAAATTAACTAACAGGATATAGAGGCAGACGGAAGAGAGAAAATATCATTTAGTTTAGGTAACGAATTCAGAATCAGATGGAACACATAGATGTACATATTATTTCATGAATTATCAAAATAGATTGGTGTAGCGTGAATTAAATTGGGGGCATGGAAGGGCACTAAAATAACATATGAAGTTGGGCAGAGAATGTGGTGATTGATTGCTTTTGGAACTGTTTGCTACGTCGAATATGGATAGGTTAACATGTTGGGCTCTTATTTGCACAGGAAGAAACTGGTCAAAGCTTGCTTGATTCTTTTCTATAGAAATAGAAGCTCTCTGTTGGAATAACGGGCTCTTTGAGTGCGTGTACTTAGGTGGTAATGACTGTTAATACATCTGATTTGAAATGGAAATTACGGTCAAAAAACCCATGCGAAGAGTGTTGTACAAATAATGTTAATAAATATTGAGCAATAAATGCACATTAGTAACAAAATAGAGTTTTTTAGCTTCATCCAATGGCAATAAAGGATTTAACAGTAGACATACTTTACGTGGAGTTGTGTCGTTTGGCAGCTTGCCTACAGCTGCGGAAAGTTTATCAGTAGTATTGTTGCGCCCTTCTTTGACCTGCCTGCGAGGATACCATGGGAGCGCTGCTCTGAACAAATTTTCAGTAATGTAAACATTGCTTTTAGAATTTTCGCTAACGTTCCCAGACCCACAGAAATATTTTAAAGAAGATTTTCAGAAAACTGAAGAATATGTGCGCAAAAGCATGAGGGTTAGGAAGTGACTGAAAAATACGTTCAAGTTGGCGCGTAAAGATTTGTAATTTGAACGTAATTTTAAGCAGGGAAGTTTCAGAAAGCGTTATTTTATCTTACCCCAAAATCAAGTATTAATTTGAGATGACCCAAAAAATATATAATTAAGATATGAAGATTAGACTAATTCAGTACAAAATGTGTTATTTATTTGAAAATACTTACATTTTTAACCAATTAGGTTTCAATATTGTGTGTATTTGATCACTCAGATCTCACCCGAATATAATATTACGAAACGCATACACAAAATTTGCTACTTTATGTTCATACTGTTCAAAATAAGTCTAATTTAAACAAAAGCACTTCAACTTAGATACCTATAATACCAAATTTGATTATTTTACATTTCATCCCCTCACCCTCCCATCCCCACTACAAAATTTACATGACATTCCTATTTTACGATGTATAAATTTTAAAGATCATTTAAAAGCTATCGCATCTTTTGTTTTCTATCGTTACCTGGCGATCTTCATTGTTGCTATTCGTGAATTTGAAACCATTGTGCATTTAATGTAATTCTTTATGTTTCATAATAAATTGTTTTAAAATGTAAGCAGAATATTTGGAAGTTTCAAGGCAAACTGTGTTGATATTTGGCTAAAATTGGGGCACACTTTGAACTTTTAATTTAGCAAAATGGTAATATTATCCAACAAATTGTTTTCTTCCGTCAATTACGTATATTTTACTGTTTAAAAATTCAAATAACAATAATCTCCGCTTGTTCTAAATATATTTGTGAGAAATCTTATGCAGTATTATTCAAAAAGTTATAACCCCCCTCTTATTAGACGAAATTTTAAGCTTTTTTTTTCTGTTAAGATTTGAAGGATGGTCCTAAAATTGTAATAACGGTTTATATGTAAATAGATGTAAAACGTTTGCGTGAGAAATCAAAGAAAGAATTTATAGGTTTTTTATTATCTTGTAACAAAATAATTCTTCTATGTTGTAATTTACTTTGAATATTTTATATATTAACCATTCGCACACGATTTACACACAATTAAACACACGTCCAGTACTACCAACAAAGTCTCCTTCAAACGAACTACAAGCTGATACCTGTATATGCAGTGTTTGTCCCTGACGACTGGTATTTCCCAGTATGTAGACGCGATCTGCGGCATGCAACGCACGTATCATCAATGTAGTAATTAAAAATTACAATAAGTGTGATGTGTCAATTACTTAAAGTACAAATAATAAAAGCTAACTTAATGTGTTAAAATATATTTTCTAAAAGACATGAAAAATAGTGAATCCATTATCATACGGTATTTTTCTGAATATGTGTGAATGACACTCGTATACTTAGATCTCATTATGCATAAACGTTTATTAAAATCTTGAGAACCACTCTTAAAAGTTCTAACCAAAAATGCAACTCTCTAAAGTATATTAATCGGACGGTGGTGCAAAAAATATTAACTAACGCTGCAGGTTGTTAGGATTGACAAGTGAATATATTAATTAGATTGCCGTAAAAGTAAGGATTGATATATTCATACACTTGCCAAATAGAAAATAAATATATAACATTTAATAACGTGAATTATAATTTTTAATTAAAAAATAAGTTTGACTTTTTAAATTAATTTATTTTGGAATATTATAAAGTACATATTACGCACTTTATGCACAGCATTAAAAATTGCGAATACCTCATACTTTGCAAGCCTGTGGGTATCAGTTATAAATATAATAAGTATAGTATTGCTTTATTCTATTTAAACAACAGAAAATGTTTGTGAATGTAATATATAAGAAGCAGTGGGATATATAATATTTACGCAAATCCCAAAATTAGTATGATAATTATTTTTTGTGGAATAAAATATATGAAAGAGTTGAAATAATCTCCTCAAAGAAAAATGATTTAGCTTAAGTACGAGTATATCATAGAACAGCAATATAGCAAAACTAGCAATGCTTATTTAAAAATCAGCATGGCTGTTAAAACTAAACAAATTGTCAATATAAATAACAAGAAATGTAACACTTGTTTTAGAATGGCTAAAATTATAATAAACAGAAGATAATGTAAATATAAATAGGTACATTTTGATATTTAATTTAAAATTTAAAATTTATATCATATGATTGAATGTTTAATTTTATATAATGCTCCATTAAATGCAGAAAGTTATTTAGATGTTATATATATATATATACCAGGTGGATGGTATCCAGAATATTCGAGACTGATGCTGCCATCTGGTCAAAAATTTACTTTGAGACTAATGACCGCCGTCACCCTCGAAGTCGTTCCCTTCCACACGTATACACCGGTCCCAGCGATTCTGCCATTTTCCAAGTGCATCTTGGAAGTCATGTTCTTTGAGGGTGTTTAGCAGAGACAGTGTTTCTTCTTGAATCCTCTCAGTTGTGTCGAACCAGCGTCCTGTCAACTTGAACTTTTCAGTTTGGGGAATAGAGCGAAGTCGCAGGGTGCCAAATCAGACGAGTAGGATGGGTGGGGGACAACCTCCAAGTTGTTTTTCGTCAAAAAGCTCCTGTTGAACAAGGAATTGTGACAGGGCGCATTATCGTGATGCAACAGCCAGTTCCCTTGTCGCCAAAGTTCGGGTCGTCGTCTCCGCACATTTTCACGCAGTCGACGCAAAACGTCACAGTAGAACGTGGAATTCACTGTTTGATTTGGTGGGACGAATTCTTTGTGCACAATCCCCTTGGTATCAAAGAAAACGAGGAACATGCTCTTAACTTTCTTTTCACTGGTCTCGCTTTTTTTGGTCTTGGTGAGTTCGGGCTCTTCCACTGGGAGGATTGTTGTTTTGTCTCAGGGTCATAAGCATACATCCAGCTCTCGTCGCCGTGATGACTTTTGACAAGAAGGTTGGGTCAATGGTTCGACGTCGATCCTCACCAAGGAGGTGTTGAACTTAGGCAACAGTGTCAGGCGTTGTGCAGCTGACGGGTCTACCGGTGTGAGCATCATCTTCAATAACTGTACGGCCAGCCCTGAACCGAGCATGCCACTCAAACACGTGCACGGCTCATGTTTTGTCCCCCAAATACTTGTTGAATCATTGCGAGGGTCTCCGTAGCATTTTACCCTAGATTTGATGCACACTCTCTGTTCTGATCTTGGATACACCATAAAATCGCCACACACTACACATAGAGTATCATGAAAAGTACTATAAAATCTCGACACATCTACCCAGCTGCGTGAAACTTTAAACACTCACTCATCAGTTGTGCTAGTGTTGCCAATTGAAGCCGGAAATAAGGCTGCCTTTATTAATTTAATAACTAAAGGCTGCAGAGTTATATTTATAAAGGCATTAGATTTGATAAGGATAATTGTTATGTATATGTATAAGGGAATAATTTAGAGATAGGTATAACAGAAATTGAAATAATTTGTAACTTATACTTATGTATATGTCATTTGACAGGTGATGGTATCTTACAAAAGGGTTTTGTATACATTTTGTGGTAAAAGATGTTAGAAAGAGACAGAGATGTATACCTGACGCCCTGTTCACTTCACCGCTCCTTAGACAAGGCTGAGGAAAGGGTAAACTATCTTTTGTTAGGTCACGAACCTTCTGCCCAGGAAATACTTAGGAGCTCACAATAGAAAAAACATGTGGCGTAACGGGACAGTACTTGAACAAAGTCAGACGTAGCAATAATTTAAGAGAAAATGTAAATGTCAGAACGGAGACGAAAATGTTTTGTTGCAGGAAAGACGGGGGTACAAGAAATTGAAAACAGCCCACAAACACGTGCGTTATCTCTGAGAACATTTAGAAATCTACAAACTAAGGAAGGCAAAAGATATTTCAATAGAAATCAGCATGTAAGCAAAGTGCCGATATTTATGACAGGTTGTTCTTGGAAAATTCAAGTTCGTGGAAAGATATAGTTGATCAGGGGGAGAGAATAATTCTAGCCAAAGGTCATTTGATAAAAGTAAACCAATAAGGAGAACTTAGTTACAAATAAATATTTTTAAGATAGCCAATGATGAATATACAACACGGAAATAGGATAATATACGAGGGAATTTGACTTAGCGAGAGGCGTGGCGATGTGGTAGAAAAACTTGAGTACAGAACTCAGAGGGACATTCAGACATTCAGGAGAAAACAGACGACATCATCAGAGGAGAGAGGCACGAGAGCAGGCCTACTAGAGACACTGGAGAGTATTCCTTCAAGAGAGATACGGAAGCAGGCAGCCTAGGTCATACGAAAGCAATCAGTCTAAATCATTTTCTAAAGTCAGTTAAGGGCAATCTAAGTCATTTCTAAAATCAGTCTAAGTAAGTAGTGAAGTCAGCGACGAGCAGTCAGGAAGTAATCCCAGTAATTTTTTATTTGTGAATAAAGTATTTGTACATGTCAACCTGTGTATCTTTTGGGCAACACATTTCTCGTTCCCGTGGATCCACACTGATCCGCGAAACACTCCAGTGGACCCTGAGATCAAATTCAACAGAATTGGAGCAGACGTCATCAGTGAGCAGCCCGGGCAGACATCGAGACCACGACCACCAGCAGTCAACAACACTACGCCCCCGCACATCCACTAACCATATTCCTGCTCCACAACTAAGGATACAAACCTCTACTGCAACTACTGCCGAGATGGATACTTCGTGTATGTATGTATGTATGTATGTATGTATGTATGTATGTATGTATGTATGTATGTATGTATGTATGTATGTATGTATGTATGTATGTATGTATGTATGTATGTATGTATGTATGTATGTATGTATGTATGTATGTATGTATGTATGTATGTATGTATGTATGTATGTATGTATGTATGTATGTATGTATGTATGTATGTATGTATGTATGTATGTATGTATGTATGTATGTATATCTTTAAAACGCACTAGGAAGTGACACTGTTACAAAGATTGACACTTAAAACTAGAAAATCGCTACTTAAGACCACACGATATTTCGAACCGCCGGCTCTTGATAGCGACACGAGACAATACAAATAAAGTGGGCTGTGCCTCAACATATTTAATTTAAAAATTTATATCAATATGATTGACTGGAATTCAATTTTATATAATGCTCAATTAAATTCATAAAGTCATTTTACAAAATTTACATGTATTCTATATATACTGGGTGTCCCACAACTTGCAAGAATTGTGGAGGGCTCCTAGATAAGAATTTTGAGGAAGGGAACTTATTGGTCTGTGGTTTCCAAATTTCATGCAATAACATTAAATCTGTTAATGGTCACCAAGCCAGTATTAAACCTCATCAGGAGGTTGGGAAAAAGAGATCGTTTCACTTACTCCAGGTACTGCTCCTGAATAGAGCCGTGATTAAATACGTTGCGGCGATAGGTATTGTGTTGGAGAGGTGGTTCGAACCTCCATTGCCACATGTTTATTTTTCTTTAGTTTTTGTGTTGTAGTTACCATATTTGTTTTTTCAGAACCGCTTGTTCATTATAACGAATTAAACTAAATAAATTATAATGTGTTTAACGAATAGCATAGTAACTCCAAACTTGCAAGGGTAAAGCGATTATCCCTAGTTTTATCACCTTAGCCTATGATGTACATGTAGTATTGTATGTGCAGGTACATTTCAAAATTTACAAGACGTTTCCTCCACTCTAGCCGATGACATAACAAGTGCTTAAAAGGAAAAATAAATTACTTTTTCCAGAGTAAAGGAAAAATGTGCCTGAATAAAATCAAATACCTAAAAAAAAATTAAATAACTGCATTCTAGCTTTTCACCCTGCGTGAAAACCAAATAAAACAATTTGGAGGATTAAGCAAAAATGTATTTTAAGTGAAAAAAATAAAACAGAGATCACCAGAGATATTGTTCGATGTGTCGGCCTGCAACCTCCCTACAAAGTGTACCTACGAAGGAATGATCCTTGTATCCTCTCAAAGATCTGGAATGTTTCGAACCTCAAACAAGCAGCAACCCCCTAGAAGAGTTGATGATGCGTACACAATACTCTTAAGATGCCCCCATAAAAACAAATCTAGGGGATTGATGTCCGAAGAACACGGTGGCCAATTTACAATTTACAGAACCACCTCTTCCAATCCATAGCCCAGGAAGCACACCATTGAGATAACCTCGTACTTCCACACTGAAATGGAGAGGAGCTCCATCGTGCATCAACCACCACTGATGTCGGATGTTCAGATGGACGTCTTTTCAAAAGCACAGGCAAAACGTGGGTGAGGAACTGAAGATACACATGCCCTTTTATACGTGTAGGAAGTAGTTTGGACACAATGCCCACCCACACGTTTTTACTGAATCTGTGCTGATAACGAGCCTCCACCACTGCATGCGGCTGCTCATACTCCCAAACATGACTGTTCCTATGCTTCAGAATTAGTCCTCTTTTTGTGAACATGGCCTCGTCGGTGAAGAGAACGGAGGAGAAGTCAGGCAGTTCATTGTTCAAGGCCTATCTGCAGAACCCTAATCTGGGACTGAAATCAGCTGGCCCCAAAGCCTGCACCTTAAGCAGATGATAGGGAAATAGTTGTTTTTCATGCAGGACAGATACGCGCTGCACTTGTTCGCTTTCGTGGTCCTAGCAATTTCTCGGGTGCTGGTGGAAAGTCCCGCCCAAACCCTGGTAAGTACCTCTTCTTCAAAGGCTGGAGTGCGACGCTTCCGGTATTAAAGATCCACTTTCCCGCAAACGCCGATGAACATTTTAAAAGGTCGAACGATAAGGATGATGTCTGTCCGGAAATCTATCCCTGTAGATTTCACCTACAGATGCCTGTCTGTCCTCTTGCTTCCCCATAAATCAAATGCATATCAGCAAGCCCGGCAAATGAAAATTGGTTAGTCTAGTTTTGGAGCAACTGTAAACAGTTTGTTGTATTTGATATACAAAACAGAAAATGACCCATTAACCACTCAAATGGCTTTACTTTACGCGACAGCAGTCCCAAACAGTAGAGAAGAAAGTAGACTTGTTACGATTTAATCTCGGTGGATAATTTGATGAGCGTGTAGACTTGTGAGCTCAGTTGGTTAGAGAGTCATGCTAATAAAGCGAAAATCGTGGGTTTGTACGCTTAAAAGTTTAGTGTAGCAAATAATAATAATAATAATAATAATAATAATAATAATAATAATAATAATAATATTCCACACTAACACTTTCTCACCTGCCTTCGGACGGAATTCGCTTTCTCCGCTACCTTTCGGGATTTCGGCCGCAAGACTGGGTTGGTTTGTAACGTCAAGTCGCAGCTGCGATATGCTAGGACTTTGCTCATGCGCAATTAACTTCTTAGCACTGTTATCATTGGCGTGCATACACTCGCAGAACGAACAATTTTGCCGAAGTAGCAAAGCCAATAATTTTCAACTTGCAGCGCACTGTGAATTAACACTACCTTTTTTCGACTACTTGAGAACGACGTGAGCATTCTGAATAAAAATCTAATTCACACATTTACGTTATATTGACTAATCAGTTTGGATATTCGACTTTGAAAAAGCGTCACAACTTTAAAAGTTTCCAAAAAGGATTATAAGTTTCCTATATCAAAACGTGTATCTAGCACCCTTCACAATCCTCGCAATTTGTGCGGTTGAATTCTGGGACACCACATATATCTCTATAAATGCTCTAGAAAGTGGCATTGACACTTAAAACTGTAGAATTGCTGCTTAAAAGCACACGATATTTCGAGCTGCCGGCTCTTAATCGTGACACGAGACAATAAAGACTGAGATAGGCGATAACCCACCTGGTTTACTGTGGTAGTTTCTGAGAAGGCTAGCAGGACATCCAACATAGACAAAACTGAAACAACTGGTTGCCGGTAAGAGGAATATTAAAGGGAAAGGTTAACCCTCTGGTGCCATGCTGTAGCACGGTCGCCCGGTTTTATACACCAGAACCGAGCTGGTCGGCTTCTGTAAATCTAGTCCAAGATTGGTAGCGCCGATCTCGTCGGCGGCTTAAATGCATATACTTACTTTTTGTGTCAGTCTATGGTGGTGGAATGCAATCATTTGAAAATAGATTGGACAGGCCTTCATTAGCAATAATTATGAGGGGTTTCCGGCTTACACAAGGGTGATATTTTGTGTTTGAAAGTAACACTGCCGGTTCTTGTCACATGGTGGTGTTCTAAGGTTTGTTCCCATTATGTTTTTACGGTGTAAATGATAAAAAGTGCATATTTTAAAAAGTGTGGTGTTAGTGCTGATGGTTTGATTCCAGATACTGATTGATTCCAGATAATTTAACTTCTGATGATAGTGAAGGAATTACACCAGGCAAGTCCTCTGGTTCTCAGCAATTAAAGAAGAGACGTGTGTTAGTTATTTCTCAAAACTAACACTAATATTAACATTTCTGATCATGTAAATAGTGATGATGACAACCTTGACCCTCAAGAACATTTTACAGAGGTATTTCCTGAAAGTGTTACACTTCTGAACCTTAATGTCTCCTTCATGGAACTTCCTGAACCCAAACATGTTCCTCCTCCTAGTTTCCTTCCCATATCCTATTTCAATTTATTTTTTAACTCGTCTGGTATCTTGAATCGTATCGTGACAGACGCTAACCGTTATGCTGACCATAAGCTAGGTGTACATGAACTGTCACCAAGTTCAAGATCAAGATCATGGAAACGAACCACAATTCATGAAATTAGAGCATTTATTGCTGTAATTTTGAGCGTGGGATTAACAAGGAAACCTATGATTGCGTCGTACTGGAACGCAATAGATCATTGGTTTCCTAAAATGTTTTCCAGAAATAGGTTTCATTTGCTTTTATTGTATGTAACTTTTGCCCATGCCTTAATAAACTAATATTGTCCGGATGTCTGTATTTTGCTTGTTCCCTACGAGGCCCACCTACATCCAGCCCTTCGTTGGTGGCACCACCATACGGCAGTAAATCGCATATACTTTTAAAATGTTTGTGTTGTCCCTTGTTCGCGAGAAAAAAAATAGTCACCATGACTTAATACTTATCTCTCTCATATGGATGATCGCCTGCCATGGAAATAAGAGAATAGATTCTGAGATGAATCTATAATAACTTCCATTCTTTGGGGTTTATAGTTTTTCATAAAATTTTAAGTCGGCAGGGATGTCTCTGTAATATAATAAACTTTCTTTTTAAGAGAAAAAAGGGACAAGTTCCTTCTCGCAATGGCTGTACCATGAAAAATATGTATCCTGACCCAATGTTTTCTTTTCTTTTAATCTAGGGCCTAACAATTCTGCTGAAATTTTAAGCAAATTAAAAATCCAGCCCAAAATATTCAAGATCAAAAATATCCTTCCTATCATTACAATTCCACATGATTCCAGCGCACAAAAATTAAAATTTATACCAAAAACTTTCAATAATAGCTTCATTAACTTTGTCACTGCCTGGAATTCAGAGTCATTTTAGTCATTATACATTATTAATGCATTCATCTTTAAGTGAGTTTTCTAAATGTATATCCCTCCTTACTTTTAGAACACCCTTTAACCTCAAAAGTATGTTTCGCCGCAACTTATTTCCCTCCAATTTACTCCGTCCGGTCGCAATTTCATATCCTTCCCTACGCCTTAAACGCATAACCCGTATGCTTAGATTCCATCTCATTCGTTCTGCAGCCCCAATTTATCCAGAGAATTTAAAATTGCTTCATTTTCTAAGTGTGTTTCTAAGAATTTCGTATATATATTATCTTGTAAGCTTTGCAAAGCATTTTATATTGATTTAACTTCTATTGTTATGTTTTTGCATAAAGCGCGTATACCACCAGGTGTAAAAACTTGTGTGTTAATATTTTCTTTTCTATTTTGTTATTGCTTTCCTATTTTTTATTTATTTTTTCTCTTATTTATAATTATCTTTCTTTTTTCTTCCCCTCCCCTTTTACGATTGTTGTTTATTTTATCTGTTTTCCAAGCATTACGTTACCTTGGAGATTCAATGTTTATTTTTACCACTTTCACTTGTCTTCTAACACAAGCGCTTCGAAATATGCTAAATTTGTGCGACTATAAGTGTTTAACTATTTCTGCTTTTCTAGTTCTTGCTATTTTAACATTAATCCAAGGGTGGCTTTATTTTTATTTTATTATACATATGCTTATTTTACTTGACACTGTGTAATGCCTGTATTGTGTCAAAAACATATAGATATAAATAAATAATCTATTAGCTTTTTCTTTAACTTTTTTGTCAAAGTTAATATTAAACCTAATTAAATTCGTTCCTATCACATAGGTTTTGAATCAGTTCGAGATAGCTTACAGTTTACTTATAAGATTATCGCCAATCGCGGCTGATATGACATAGAGGTGTCGTGTACATAAAATGACACCTCACCATCAGTAATATAAACAACCCCAGGACTGAACCTTGTGGTACATCAGTTTTAACGCTAACAGCTATCGAGCAAGCCATAATGAAACTAAACACATAACAGGAGAGGTCTTTGCTATTGTCACAGCCGTTATAGCAGTGCAGATATTGCCCCTTAATTTCACCTTATCATATCGTCGAAATTGCCGCCATATACCTCATATCTTCGGAGTATATTCCTGGAAACACGATATAGCTTCTCACTTGAGAATCCACGGATTTCTCTTCCTATTATTGATTTTCAGTTATGTCTTGATGGACGGTTTTCAGACTACTTTACTGTTCTCTCGGTGTCGCAAATCCAAAGATATGCGTCAAAGTTTAAAATGCAAAATGTGTATGTTTTAATATATATTTTAATATTGTTCATCAATGGTTTACGCATTTAAAGATATAACCAAAAATAAATGCACATTTGTTCAATATATGCACGATAGTAATTATAATATTACATAAAAATATAAAACAATATACAAAATGCCGCTAAAGTAACTACATGTTTATTTAGTGAAAGATTATGCACGCGCGCGAGCGATTTTCCCTCTACATTAATGCATCATACCGGCACGGGTGGCCGAGGTCGTTAAGGCGCGGTCTCGTGAGCGGGAGATCTGGGGTTAGAATCCCGCCAGAATCGTCCTCCCTGACTGAGGTTTTTTTTTTTCAGGTTTTCCTCAGTCCTCATAACTGGCAAATGCCGGGGAGGTACCCTAAACTGAGGCCTGGAACGTTTCCTTCCTTAAAAAATTCTTTCCCAATATATCATTTCATCTCATGTATGAATAGTGTTAACCACCTGTAGTGCCTCAGTAGTAAAAACGGGCGTAAAACACTATTAAAAAAATTCAAAATTAATGCGTCGTTGGGATCTACCTGGAACACTTTGACAAAGGAAGAAATCTTTTGGGGCACGTTCAGGGAATCGTTTTGGGAATTGAATTGTTTCACGACGTCCAAGCACTCTTCTTTTGAAAACGTTATGAACGTGCGTCTGATAATGCGCAGGAGTTCCATCATGCTGGAAGTAGAGATGATGAACGTTCTCTAAATGCATAACGATTCCTGGTGTAACCTCTCAAAAGTCATAGACAAATAATAGTTACCATCGAGTTTTCTGTCAATAAAGTACAGCCCTATGACACCACGTGCCCATATTGCACCGCACACATTTACGTCGAGTTGGTTTAGCTCTTGCACCAAAACAACATGATGGTTTTCCGTGTAATAATAAGTAGAGTTATGTCGGTTTACATGTCTCGATAACTTAAAGGTAGCCTCATCCGACAACACAATGTTTTGAAAGAAGTTGGATCATGTCGATACTGATTGAACATAATCTCACAAAATGTCTGGATCATCTTCCAATAAACCGTGCCAGATTGAATGTACACTTCGAACTTCTGCCGATGCAATATCCTTTGGACTGACTGATGTGATATTGCTGGAAATTTATCGCTAATCGACTTTTACACTTCCTTGGACTAGAGGTGACAGCCAGATAGACATTTTCCTCAATTCCAAGTCGCCCACTGCGAGGAACGATACATTCAAAACAGAACCCTCAATTTCAAATTTGTGAATTGCGTTGTAAACAGCCTTACATGATGGTTGATCTGACTCGAAATGTTCCCTCCCTTCCCTCAGTACTGCACATAAACCTCGATACCGATCTTTACAGAAAAAAATCTTTATCTATCGTTAACAATTTCAACAGTTACTGAGGATTCATTTCTTTTTTTTTTTTTTCCTTGCTCTTTCCGCTGACAGTATTGCCAGTAAAAGATACCTACAGTACAGTTAAAAGCAATGAAGAGGGAAAATATTTTGAACACACCATATAAAGAAGTGAAATCACATGTTAGTGAAATTGAATAAATGTGTAGTTAATTTTGCGCCACCCTGTATAATAGTACAACATTATTCGTAAAGTTTAATTGCTAAATGGGAGGGATTGTGTTACTTTTCATTTATAAGCCATGACATATTGGGTTTAATAGTTCTGATTCTACATTTTATAAGTGGTTTCTGTTTTTTTAAATAAATTAGTTCAGAGAATGGTTTTTCATAAAAGTAAATTGTTATAAAAGGCTTTCATGACCTTCTTTGATAATCCGGAAAACTAAGGCAGGCCAGCCCCAGCCTACGCAGTTCTCTGCAAGTACATGTGAGTTTTCTACTTGCTCCATGTTTTCAGCCTAAATATCTGAAAGCTCCCTCCGGAACAATAATTTTCTTTTAATTATCATTTACTTATTCTCTATAAATATACAGCAGCTTTTCTCGAAATTCGTGGTTGTATTTATACATTCAAAAATAAATTCTGTGAAGAGCACTCTAATGCTACTGGCCCTGGAAACATAGATTGGGAACTCTTTGTCTAGTTCTAGATTATAGGTATTATTTTGATAAAGGGCTTTAAGCTTTCCCTATATAAAAATCAGGCGAGTTCATGCTGAGCGTTCTGGAAGGCCACAAACTGCAATTTATCGAATATTCAAGACAAGAAATTCCTCTTTATAATAATTTCGTTCCGAGTTTGTATTTCTGTGTGCATGTGTAACACACCACTTACTTGCTACAGATTTTCGGTATTTTAATAACGACTCTATGGTTTATAACTTATCCAGTAAGTGAAACCAACGACAAAGATCAATACTTAATTTCTACTCTGTTTCAGGACTGTATATTTTTTACGACTTCAATTTAAGATATTTTGACAGTCTAGTCTGTTATGTTGTGTTAAATGCTTCAATAACTTTCTTGTAACAATAATAATTTTATTTAGTTTTTCCTACAGTAATGCGTGACGTTTTCTCCGTACTTTTTAATATAAATAGAGGGGTTTGCTGTACATTTGTCCATTCAATTGAAGTTGATGTGTTAGAGGAAACCAGAATGTCCTTACCTGGGGTTCTTAAAAAGCGCACAGCATATAAAGTACTCTCTTCGCCCTTATTAAACTGCAATTCTTCATGCAAACGCTTCTCTGGCAATATTAATCGTATTATTTTGCACCTAACTAGAGTAATAACAAAATACCTCGATTTCTTTAGGTTTGAACAGTAACTCGGCAACAGTCTTTGAACCAATGCACACGTTGAGAAATGCTGCTACGTACGCAGACCGTTATCGGTGAGAATGCTCACCAGCGCAACGAAGCGGTGAGATATATTTTGCACACAGTCCATGCAGCACTAGAATAATATTCCGTTATTTGGTTATATGTAATATGAGACAAATCTTGATGGTCTTTTTTCCTGGAACTGAGATTACAGTCATCTAGCTGCTTATTTATTTTAAACTGACATGTTAGCGAAGAATGAGGTGTATTAGAGAGGCTCAGGAAAACAACGTTGTCACGTCTCTGCAATCTCTTTCAGTACATGTTTTGAGAGAATAGAGATCGGGTTTGCAAGGGAGAGTAAATAAGTTAATTTATTCGTTAATTATTAATTAAGGCACCCTTAGATATTCTTAATAATATGAGTAACCAGAAATGTTTATAGTTTCTGCTCGCTTAGTAGTAATTAGTAGTAGTAGTAGTAGTAGTAGTAGTAGTAGTAGTAGTAGTAGTAGTAATAGTAGTAGTATTAGTAGTAGTAGTAGTAGTAGTAGTAGTAGTAGTAGTAGTAGTAGTAGTAGGTGTATATTGTTACAAAATTCTATATACACATTACAAATATATTTTATGCATAGGTCGTAGATCGTACATGCTTAAATATGCTTAAATATGATATACAATTTGAATTAGGAGCAAATAATAATAAAAATATGACAATATTAACAATAAATATTTTTTCTGTATTTTAACATATAAATAACTGTATTTACAGATATATGAATTTAAACATTTATTTCTAATTACACTAGTAATTGTGTTTTAACCAGCAAATAATTTGTTTGTAGCTTCGCGCACTTAAGCTAGGAAAATGCCCATATTCAAACGAATAGCGTGGTTCGCAAATATATGCCAGCATACCAATCATCTCCAATTGCCTTAAAAATATTCTGAGAGCAGGATTCTTCTCAGGGGGGTACATTTTGCAAGAATATTTACCCATTCCTACTCCCCTACACAAACTGAGCAGATTCTCTACCCGAATTATCAGTTTTATTTAGTCTTCCACTTTCCCAGTCTAAACCATATCATTCCTGATCGCATCTCTCTTCCTAAAACTGCCATGGGTGGCCGAGGTCGATAAGGAGCGAACTTGTGAGCGGGAGGTCTGAGGTTCGAATCTCGCCAGGACCATTCTCTCTGACTGAGGTTTTTTTCTAGATTTTCCTCAGTCCTCATAAATGCCAAATGCTGGCTGGAACGCTTCCTTCCTTAAAAAACCCTTTCCCAATATTAGGTGTTGTTTCATGTATCATCAGTGTCCACCACCTGTGATGCCTCAGTAGTAAAAATGGGCATTAAACAATATTAAAAAACAAGAAAAAGAAAATATCTCCCTAAAGCTAGCATATACACCTCTTTACCCAAGGTTAGCTTAATTCCATTCGATAGGCTCAAGGAGACTTTCGTGTTACATTCTGCCTTGATTTCCTGCCTACTGATGTCCTCAAGCCTTGTTCTAACCTGCTCCCACACATTTTTATTATTTGCACTTTCTCGTTGCCATATTGGACCCAGACCAATTTGCTCATATATATGTGCGACAGCAACAGTGGCAAAGCCATAGAATTACAAGGTATTTTGTGGAGTGTTACGGTTTAAACAAATCAACAATACTACTACTTCAACTTGGTGGGATGGTGGGAGGTTATTAAGGTTTGTCCCGCACTTTATTTAGATATGATATTAAATACAAGTAATCTTAATGAAAGCTTCAGAGAGATCGAAAACCAACCCAGAAATTTACTATCGTCAACAAATTTCTGTTCATTTTTGATAAAATAAAGACATTGTAAATAGCTTATAAACTTGATCGTGTTTTTATACGAGGATCTTCCTATAAGTTAGTTTTCATGTTTCGGGAAAAATACTAGATTCAAACTTTTATTTTCAAATAAAAGTCAATAATATTCTACAACTTCAAAATTATTTCTTTCCATAATCACTATGGTATTCCAAGCATTTCAGAAAACGCAGCAATAGTTTTATGATACTTTGTTCTGTTTCCGCAGTGATTTTCACTTTATTTTCAAATCTCTGGCCTCGGAGGTACTTTTTGAATGCAATGTAAAGATGGAAATCATTCGGGGAAAGATCAGGAGAATGAGGGGATAGTAGAAAATGTTTCATTCCGGTTTCTTAAGCATCCCTGGGTTCCTTCAGATGAGTGTGGGCGAGCCTTGCATGCAGTAGCAGAACATTGCGGCTCAAAAGATGGAGACGTTTCCGTTTAATCGTGACTATAATAGTTCTGTGAGGCATGCAACATCCTCCGACAACTGCAAACGCTCTCCCGCTGCATTGTTTCGTCATGCGCGTTTTCACACCCTTCCGAGAACCGTGTGATTATTCAACACTCTTTCCCATAAACAGAGATTACCTCACGTTGGATGTTCGCAGCAGTTCTGTTTTTTTTTTTCGCTCTGAAAACCGTATGACTTCTCCCCATTCATGTTTTTCGTCCCCAAGCCTGGTTAACTACTGCTAAAGTAATGCGCGTCATTAAATGAAACTGCTTCAGGGTTGCCAACACGCCATAATGAAATGCACACCCACCCAAAAAACTTCCTTTTCCCCGTTTGTTTTTCTGAAGTACAAAACAGGGCTAATGTATTAAAGGCAATAAGCAAGATTATAGAAGTATATATATATATATATATATATATATATATATGAATCAGCCTATTGAATTCTGCATACATAATCTACGCAAAAGTAATAGCTAGACGTTTCAACAAAATGAATTTAGAATCAGTACACATAGCATATACAGGGCGTTCTATTTATCTTGCAAACCCAAAATATTATGTTGGTAATGTGAGCAAAGGTGCAACAAACCGTTCATGCATTTTGTGAACACCACTTTGCAATAATAACCGATTTCTGATTTTCTAGAACAATGTTTCCGTAAATGTTGTTTGCAAACCACTAAGGGTTCCCGAAATCATCAAAGGGGTTTACCAAATTTTCTCTAATAGTGATTTCGAGTTTTTATATTTATTACAATTTACAAGGAAATACGGAACTATGTCACCGCGAATCATACACATTTTTAATTCTTTGAAGCAAGGCATGTGTTGTTCCCAAAGCAAACTATTTACTCGCCTCTTCAGTGACAAGAATGGTTCAAAATATTGAAACTATCTTGTAAGGCTGTAACTTGAAATCATGTACTACATTGAGTGTTTTGATAATATCAAAAAAGCAATTTTCACTTTCTGGTTTAGATTAAAAAGTGTAAAATATAAAAAATATGACTTTGAAGGTAAGGAAAGATCAATTTCATTATTAACTTACCGATTTAACTTGGGTCATGTTTTAAATGTAAAGTATTTTAAGGAGTGAGAGAAAGAAGGAAAACATTTCACAGTTTATAGTTTTCGGAAAATTAAAAAAAAAAGTTATGTAAAATAATAATTATTTTGAAAATCTATCTATTGTAAAGTTATAGTACATAACTCTAGCAATGCTCGTGAAATAACATTGTTCACAAATATTTAATAAATACATAAATTTATTGGAATATTTTCCTTTTGAACTTCGGGTGGACTTACAGTCTTGTGAGTACAGTAACTTTCAAAATAAAAGTATAAACTAACCTTATGAACAGCATAAACAATATGGCACCTTGACAAGAGCAGTCTGTGGACAGACAACTATAGCGACACTGAGGGTTTAAAAAAAAAATTAGGAATGGGTTTCCTTTTTCCTCTCAATGAAAGTTTATGTCAGCTACTACAGTGTGGTCAAAAGAAAAATGTTTGCTTTTAGTGAAATAGTGTAGCTTTGCTAGCGGAACAAAACAGTTACCTCAGTTTGTATTAACCACAATGTGGAATCTTTTCTCTTGTTTATTTATATGGTTTATGAACGTTATTAACACCTCAGGTCATCAGCATACCTTTCAATTAAGGGCATAAACGGTCGATAAATTTTGCTCAGAGGCCTCATATTTCAGCCTTTTATGTGCCGTAAATCTGCGACATGGAACCCACAACTTTACTCTCATTTCGAAAGATGCCATACTTTGGATTTTTACGCCCGAAAAAGTTCACCGAACCTCGCCGGTTTTGAATCCGCAATCTTTTCTCTCTTTCTCCATCCCTCGTAGTTTAAATATTTTAAACGCTGTTATGTCATTTCAGGAGTGAATTTCTAATTAGGCACATTTATCCCAACAACATATACTTTAAACTAATTTAAAGTTGTTAAGCATTGTTTGTATTAATATGAGGTTCGGTCAGCTCAGATATTTATGCGGGAGGTTTGTGAGTCAAAAAAGTTTGGGAGTCACTGTTCTAGAACAACGGGCTCCCTGTGACTTCTTATGAAAAGAAAGTGTCTCTCCAGTGCTCGCTATAGTTCTACTTGTTTTAATAGTATTTAATGCCCGTTTTTACTATTGAGGCAGCACAGATGATGAACTCAAATGATTTGTGAGAACAAATGATAAACTGGGAAAATGTTTTTTTTTTTCTTTTAAAGGAAGGTAAAAAGAATTTCAATGTTAACTTTAGGTTACCTCCCAGGCATGCCATTTATGAGGACTGAGGAAAACCTGAAGGGAAAAAATAAACTTAGGGAGGACGATCTTGGTGGAAGTAGAACCCCCAGGTCTCCTGCTCACGAGGACGTGTCTTACCTCGCACACTCGTGGCGGTCTTACCTTCGTGTCTTGGTGGTCTAGTGGTAACCATACTTCCCTCGTAGAGACCCAAGAATGGGATCATTCTCGGTGAGGTCCGATGGCCTTTTAGGTGTAAAAATCCTAAGTATTGCTTCCTTAGGAAGGGAAGTAAAGTCAAGGCGGGTCCCAAATCGCAATTTACGGCACGTTAAAGAACCTCAAGCCTGGAAGAAGAGGTCTCTAAGCAAAACTTATTAACTGTTTCACGCCCTAAATTGAAAGTGACGCTGATAACCTGAGATATTAAAGAGTGTCCGTAAATAAACCACATAAATAAGTAAAGTCGAAAGGGAAGACCTAAATAGAAGACTATCTGTTGATCGTATTGTTTTATTTACGGACGCTCTTTAACATTTCAGGTCATCAGCGTCCCATTCAATTCAGGATGTGAAATGGCCGGTAAATTTTGCTCAGATGTCTCTTTTTTCAGGCTTAAGGTTCTTTTTCGTGCCGTAAATGTACGACACTGGACCCCGCCTTCTTTCCTTCCGAAGGAAGCCATACTTAAGATTTTTACGCCACGAAAAAATCTATCGATCCTGGCCGGGTTTGCACCCGCGATCTTGGGTTTAGAAGGCAAATATGGTTACCATTACACCACCAAGACCAACTGAAAAGACTAGCGCTTGATTTCAGGATCAAACTGGTAGATCCAGATTTCATTTCCCAAGTGATGTTAGAAAAATGCCGAGGCTTTCCATTGTTAAATCTTTGAAGCATTTCTTGGTAATATTTTACCTAGCAAAGATCTTGCCAACAGGCTAAAGTGTGGGGCACTCCTTTTCAAAAGTGTTAAAAACACTTGACACACTGAATCTTAGAGGCAACTCAAGATGTGGACTTCTCTGATCATTCGTTCTGTAATAAATGCGGCTCGTTTCCTCGTCTTGAAAATATTATCGTATATTTGTGAGGTAAACGTGTCATTTCGCCAAAGTAACGAAATACTTCTGCTGATGAAGATGAAATAACCCCCAAAACTTGGCGTAGACACTTAGTGACAGTATCTCATTTAATCCATTTTAAAATTCATTTAAATTATAACTAAAAATGCTCTCTTACATTGCCATAGCTTTTACTCAGAACATTAGCAACGGACAGTAATGATCTGATAGATTTCCATTATGGTAATATGCAGGTATGCTTCCTTTCCACTGCACAACCATTTCCAACCCAGATTCTTCTGTTTCAAAACTTTATCTAACTATCTTCGTGTAACGGTTGAGGTGATTTTATGAAAGAGGAATGTAAGGGGAGTCATGCCATTTAAACAGAATGCAGCAAGTGAGAAATTGGAACATTTAGGAGTTATGTAATTGCAGATGAAAGTGGTAGAGGAAAAGAGTCTTGCAAATATCAGAAAATCTATGACCAAAAGTCGTCTTTAATTGGGTAACACCAGGCTCAAGAAAAATGTGAAGACATTGGCAAGCGTTAGGGATGGTGAGGGTATGAGATATGGGCTTGGAAGAGGAAAATGCTCAGGATAAAGTATTTTACAGACAGGGAATGGTTGTATGAGCTGAGTAAAAAATATGCAACAATTATATTTTTATTAATTCTATCGCTGCGCCAGGCTGATATTTTAATCACAACAACAAAAAAGAATTGAGTATTATTATTAATAATAATAATAATAATAATAATAATAATAATAATAATAATAATAAGGCTAATTCTAGAGCTGCAAGATACTAAACGCCGAATTCATTAAATTCCAGAAAATAAATCAGTTCAGTAAATCTGCTTTGAATTTTATTAAAACGTATGAACGAAATCAAACTGCTTTATACAATTATGTGAACATTTGCACAAATTAAAATACATCTACCTAACTCACATCATATGAGTATATGACTTATCTTGAAAATTGTCAAGCTATACAGCCAGTGAGCAATTTCTTACATATTACTCCACTACATCTTCACTAGCTTGTGCAAAAGCTCTCGACTTAGAAGTCAATATTTATGTTTATTTTTTGCAATATTATGCAATTTTTTTCAAAAGGTGTTCTTAAATTTTACTTTATGTACAATAATGTAGGGTGTAATAATTTTCTCTAAATATAGTAGTTATTGCAAAATGTCACTCACATTTAAATTAAAAAAGAAAACAAGACGAAACAGAAAATCTACGTTAAATGCCTTGGAATAAGTGTGTTTAACTTTACCATATATAATATTAATTATCTGAATGCCATTGAGTACAGCTGCAGTGTCATAACTGTCCTCAGGTCCTCCCAGGGGGTCCACGAATAATTAGAGTACTGTTTATTCTTGAATGTATGGATACAAACAATACATTACTTGTACTTATTGAGGCAAGGTAAATTAGAATCAAGTTGAAAACAACCATTTGTTCTGGAGGAGTTTTCAAACAAGTGAAAACATGAAGCAGGCCGAACGGCTAGTTTCCATAGTGATAGCACGCATATTTCGGCAGCGAACTGCGTAGGTTGGGGCTCAAATTTTCCCGGACTATCGAAGAAGGCCATAACAGCATTTATGTCTTTTGTAACAACTTATTTGTGTGAAAAATTATTCTCTGCATTTATCTAAAGGAAAAGTACAGAAACTGATGGGAAACGAAGAATCAGAAATATGAATATAAATTTCTTGTATTTAGCCCCGTATATAAGGTAAGTGAAATACAGGAATTAAAATTAATGAGTTATTATAATATTAATTATTAATATTGGTTTACACATATTATGCACTTTTTATTACTACAGTTATTAACTTTAGGAATGCACTACAATAATAGGCAACTGTTCATTTATTTATTTGCTTTTAAGATTTAAACTGTAAAAGAAAATCTGAAAACTTGTTAAATAAACAATAAATAATGTAGGGAACATGATTTTAGCTAGTGGTTGTTTCTAATATTTGTAATAATATTCTCCACCAAACAAAACAATTTTTCTTAATTTCAATTACTAGGGATACCTTTTAAGTTGCTAAAAATTACCACAAGGAGGCGCTAATGAGGTATCATTACTATTTTCTAAACAATTGACATTTATTATTGTAAAAAGAGTTACAGATTATGAATTTACCGAGTAGTTTGCTTACAATGAGCATATATGAGCAATTAATATATTCTGATTGTTAATTTCTCTAAGCCTTATTTTTAATCGCACAACTTGAAGGGTTATATGATATCAACATCAGATTAGTAATTTGGATCAGACACCAGGAAGCGAAGAAGTTTAGTGAGAATCGAGATGTGATGGGTGTGGTGGAAGGGAGTAAAGAAGTCTAATTGTGGAAAATTCGGTTAAATAAAGAATATTACATCTTGTTTCAATGATGAAGAAATGATTATTGGTAGAATCTTATAACCTCTAAAATATAATCCATTAATTTAGGAATGAGGGACAAGCATGTCGTCAGCGCTGTTTAACGTATACAGACGCAGCAATAGTTCAATAGCAAGCTGAGCTGAGAAACCGCTTTAAAATAAGATCTAATGTTCAAAATAAGTTTTATTCGCTGATTACCAAGTTGACTTCACAAAATAATGAAGATAAAGATAGCCTATTGTGTCCCTTAAAGGGCAAAGGCCTCCTAACAAGTATGGGGGAGGGTTCGTTTTTTCCCTAAAGTGGTAAGCTCTTCCTCGCTAGTTGTTCGTACGCTGTTTAATACTATCTCTGTTTTGTTCTTTGGTACACTATTTCTCACTGCACAAGTGTCGCTTGAAATATTTCCAATTTTCTCTTCCTCCTGCTACTCTTGACCGCTTTGAACCTACTTCTTCCATAAACTTCAGTTAACTCCATTTCAACTTAACAAGATGTCTATATATAATTAAATAGTACCAACTGAAAAGTCGCAAGAAATTATCTAAGTTGCAAAATATCAAAAGCGGTTCAAAAAATAATAACAGTCCAAGAGAACAAGAAAAGCGTTCAATTAATGTGCTTTCATTATGATAAGAATTTTAACCACAATATATGTAGTACCATAAAACGAATATTAAAATATAAAATAGGAAAGACACGCTTTTAAAATTTTATAAAAAAAATGGCTGTGCCAATTTTGACTTGCGAATTTGAAAATTGGGCTATGAATAGAAATGATAAAATAACGATACAAACTACTGAAATTAATTTTTGGTATAGGTAGCTGGCTTTACTTTAAAAGACCATATCAAGGAGTAAAAAAAGCTTGATATTTTATATAAATAGCAAAATACAAGAGAATAGAGGAAACTGGATGAAACATTTACGAAATATCTAATTAAATATTAGCGAAATAATACTTAAAATGTCAACCTAAAAGAAAATGAGCAGGGAGACCTAAGTGCCGTTGGAAAGACTTCTGAAGCAAAACAGACCATTATGGCCTATCTTGAACGACGACGATGAAAATCATTTCTCTCCTGGCGCTTGTTCGAGTCCCCAGTTTGATAAATACATGGCGTATTTCAAGGTAGCATTAGCTGAAAGAAAGACATAAACGCCGATGACCAGAGGCCGAAAGTTAACCAAAAACTTTCTCTGTGTGCATTGATGTATTTAAAAGTCAGATAGAAATGAATACGTTTCCGTATATTTGGGTTCAGTAGGGCCATTTTTATGTTGTTTTTTTTTCCGCCTGTTTTAGATATGTATGTACTTTTCTGCGATTATTTAAGCAATGTAAAAAGCGCATAAATATTTTCAATACATCGGAATGAGAAAAGTTATATAGATTAAATGACACGTTTACCTCACAAAAATATCTATTGAGAATCTTGCAATACATTTATTCTTTTCAAATAGCCAAAAACTTTCTCCTCAACCCATTTACTTAAGCGCTTTAAATGACAACCCATATTAGTGAACGGAACGCACGGTTACCTCGGGCATACGAATACCAGAAAATAGAGAGAATGAGAGAAGTACTGTGATTTTAGAAATCCTGGCGAATGACGTGGTATCGGTCTGCGCGAGACAATTCTAGGAAAATTTTGGTGGGAGTAACCTCTCAGCTGCATAAACGTTACAAACAATTGCAAGCGCGAAAGATGAATGCGGTACAGCTGTGCAATAAACCATCCCTACAATGTGTCCAGTAAGGAAGTATGAGTAAAAGAAATGCTAAACTGATTCCCCCTATAAATGCATAAACAGAAAAGTAATTCGGCATAAAACCACTGCGCATCTTTTGCTTGTTCACCAAGACTATTCAAAACTATTTTATTTTTGTTTCGATCAACATTTCAATGATGTTCTGAAAGGCGAATGTTCTGTAGATGATGTATGAGTCCTGCCAAAATTACTCGTTTCAAATATACACCAATCACTTCAGTGGAAGCAGAAAGTTCTTTATCCATGATGAAAAATGATCTCTCTGACAAGCAGATTACTATCGCAGACGATATGTTGAAAAAACATCCTGTTGTTGCTTGTAATCAAGAAAAGTAAGCTTAAGTACTTTAAGTATATAATAAATTAAGGATATTTTAGGTATCTTAAATACCTATTTTCATTAATAGGAATGAGTGATATTGCTGTTTCTTTTCAATTTTAGTAAATACCTATTTTAATTGTGTCACTGCTATTTTTCAGTATTTTAAGTGCCTTTTTGCCTGCCTATTTTAACCAAAATAAATACCTTAACTTCCGAGCTCCGATGGCACGTGGATAACGCCAAGGGCCAGTTTTTCGTTTATCTACTCTAACTATTGGAAAGCCTGCAGAAGCTAAGATGGAACTGGGATAAGCTAAAGTGTTAAAACGCTTACCAACAGTTCTTCTCGATCCCAAAGTACTAATTGATGTGAAAAATAGTTTCAGATATCAAATAATGAACACGGAAGACATGCATGATGTGTTTCGTTGCTTTAAATAAGTTTTTCTCCACTTTTATCCTAGTATCCTATATAGAAACTTTTTACTCTGCTTTGAAACTATTATTTACACCAGTACTGAAAACTTTGCAACGATATCGTTAGCAAATCTGTCACAAAGAAGTAGTTTCCAAATCTTTTCAAATATTCCAACAACTTCCGCTTGCTCTCAGGGACAATTCCTAAGATGCTTAACAACGTCGTTACATGAGGAAAGGGGACTAAATTTCCCAGCACTGCGAAGCTCTCCAGAGAGAGATATAATCCGATTACAAAAAGAGAAAAACAACTGTGCACTACATTAGAATTTTGTTTTTAGCGTGCTGTATTCTATTTCTTGAAAACGTGGCTATTTACAGCAAAAGGGAGACTGCTTTCTGGGAAGTTTCGGTATATTTCTCTGTCAACTGGTTTAATCTTTAATTTTTGTTCCAGTTGATACAAAATTTTTCTTTCTTATTCCCCAAATGAAATGAGAAATACAAGTATACAGGGTAATTCAAAAGTAAGAGGTAACTTTAATTGATCCTTATTTCTTAGTTTTACTTTCCACACAGTTTTAAAAAGTCTTCGGTTTGTAATTGGCTTATTACACAGAAAATGGGAGTTTTTGATCTCCATGACAATGAGATTGTTTCTGATAGCGCGAATTTAATTATAGATTTTTCAACGTAAATAAAAGTGCGTTTTATTAATTTCTATGTGTGAAAATTCGTATCTAGCTTAATCAAATGTTATTATGATTGTGTGAATACAGTTATTCAGCAACCTTTCGGCGTTTTGTTTCAGAATTAGCCAAGAAATTTGAGTTCTTTCCAGAAAGAAACTGTGTTCTTGTGCAAATCCAGAACAACTGATGGGTTGAAGGTTTCTATCGCACAAAGCTGTAGCAGATATTTCAGAATTCTAAATCCTTGTATATATCATTGAAGAGATACTGTTCATCCGTCGAAGGTATGGTAATAAACGGTGGTGCAGGCAATTCATTTCGCTGAAGGTGAGAACATTTTCTAAAATGTGTATATCTTCTTTTCGTTGTAAAAGTGGGAATTGCGTTTAAAAATATATTTCAGGTCAAAATTTGTTTACTAAACGGTACTAGTGCCAAAAAAGGTTACAACTTTAATTAAATTTGTTATATTTCCTATTTAATTGCTTAGAAAACAATTTCTACCAAAACAAGTTTAGAATTTATAAATTTAATACGTATTTCTTCGCGTAACACAGTAATAAGTAATATTAAAGTTGGATTGGTTAATTAGCGACTGAGGAGGATATTTTGGTACTTCATTTGTTCAAGGAATAATCGTTTGTGCCTATGTCCCCTATGGGTGCATCTCCGGGAGGAAGGGATGAGATAAGAGAGACACCTGGCGACCAAGATCCAGGATGGGGAGGCATGGATGTAGATGAGATCCCTAACATTGTGTCCAGTCCCCCTCCGAAGAATTGCTCCCATTAAAGACGCCGGGGCAGAAATCTTTTCACCGTCACAGCATACCAGCCCACTTCGCCTGTAAGGGAACCAAAGGAACTAAACGATATGAAGTACAAAATTCGTGGAAAGATTCATCACAACAATCCCCTAAGCGACCAGAAGAAACCACGAAAAATCCTGGTCGACCCTTAAGGTATTGAAACCGGAACCTCCCGAATGCGAGTTTCACGCATTACTACCTGTTCATTTGGGGTGTGTGTTGAAATACATTGCGGGGAGTTTATGCTATTTTTTCACTAAGTACCCCGCATCAATTTTAGTTTGATGCCGATGACAATGAAAATGCCTAAACTAGAACGATTAATAACATTCTTCTATAAGCAGTGGATTAATGATGTTCCAAATTTTATGATGAATTGCGAATTGATATTCTGCCAAGCATATTGTAAAGAGGTAAACGCTATTACATAGCTTTGTTCTCAGTAGTTGGTTGATTTACATTACATAGCTTTGGTTTATCTATATTTCCAAAGAGGCGTGTCCCTTTCGAGGAAATACCATTTGGAACAGTACCAAAACACCAGCACTTGCACATAGAAAACCCATTTTCTATACAATCATTTTCCCTTCAATTTGAGCTTTAAGTTTGCCTATTTTAAACGCAATTTTGTAAATTTTTAATGCCGTTTTCTTATTTTAGTGCCTGAAAGTCCTCTTCCTAATAACATAAGCCAGCTAGAAATATTAAAAGTGTGCAGGAAATAAATATAATATGAGGAATTAAAGATATCTTATATATATATATGAGGGATGTCATAAAACTATTTTTTGCTGCTTTGAGATCTCGACGACTGGCTAAAGTTAAGCAATAAAGAATAATGCATCATGCAATGAGAGTTAGTTTGCTAATATCATATTTTCACGGCCCATGCAAAGCAACTCGCTTATTGGTGATAGATCTTCTATTTCCACAAACTAGAGGCAGTTCACATTATTAATCCATGAAAATCTTTAACATCCTACACTATAATCACAGAAAACTAGGACATAATAATAATAATAATAATAATAATAATAATAATAATAACAACAACAACAACAACAACAACAATATGGATGCTGCTGCTGTTACTGATGATGATGAACTGTGTACGTATTAGTACATATTGAATATATTACCGTTATTGGTAGACAATAAAGAGATCATGGAATTGAAACTGTGTGTCCTTACCTTTCCACTTCTTACTAACGATTCCTCGCTTATTCAACTTATGTGTAAAAAATAGTATAATCCTGATGCTCCAGTTCCGAGCGGCAGTGGAGAGAGCCGAAGTCATCAGTGCCAAATGGTAGAGGCAGAAGCACAATTCTAGGAAATGGTGGATCGTCATATGCGTTTAACACTGTAAGTTCCATGCCAGGAGGAGAGAGTAATCATAAAGTACAAAAGGAAGTAATCGCACGCCAGAAAGGCACTTTGCAGGAAACATAAATGACAAATAGTGTAGTAATGATACGGGAAAAGACATATGCTTTGAACAGTATACGTTTTTAATGTTTTTGGAACTGTATAAGAGATATATTTCTTAATTTTATGTGGTACTAATTGCTTCTTTTCCATCTCGCAACAAGGAAGTGATGTTGACTTCCGTTGTATCACTTTTTGCAAGGGGAATGTGATGAGATGTCATGGTTTCTTTTCCATCTTGCAGTAAAGAAAGCGCGATCATGTTGGCTTCCATTGCATCGGTTTTTGCAAGGGGAATTCAATTTTTTTTCCCCTTCCAAAGAACCTTTTCTGTGGAAAAATGTTCCTCTTTTGGGACATTTCTTTATTTTTTGGAATGTATACTTGTTCATTTTGTTTGTGAAATGTAGCTAATGTTGCCTTTAATGATGTCTTGTATTTCTTCACCACTTCAAGCTAACACATGCAGGAGACTTTTATCATCACACTCCATGCCAGCACGCAATAATTGCGTGGAACCAGCTTCAATTTCTCTGTGTACGTGAATTAAACATAGCTTATATATAACTTGTTAATACATTACTATATTAAGCTCTCCCATATGCCATAATATTCATTGGCAATTAAGTCAATGACATCCTGTGTTGTTCTCTGGTGAGTTTTGCTTCTCCATACTTAATTCGGAAGGTCATAAATGATAAGGAGATTCCATTCCAGAGTATTCAGCGCATTGTTGCTTCAAAGATTAAGGTGTATATTTTGAAATACTAAAACGTAGAAAAACTAAAAGAATAGCGCATGAATAAAATAGACAATTTAAACACAGCCTCTGTAACGGCTAACATGAACAAATTCTAAAACCCTATTTAGTGCTGCAGAAGTAATTCGCGTTATTTATTAGGCAAGTGATACCTGCATCGGAAATGATCTAAGGAGGTACAATGTAGCAATACATTTTTCACAGTGAGCGGGATCCGGCAATGATCACACAAAGGAGCCATATCGCCTCGAAGAGGTTGAACGTGCCTTAAGAAGCAATGGACAATCTGCAATCGAGCTATAATTACTTCTTCCTGATTATTGTTACGGGATGATGTATAACAGATTAAAGAAAACCCTTTTATTTCAAGGAGCTTTGCTTTACAGAAGTGCCAAGTGTGGCACCAGTCCCGAAGAATACTCTTTCATTACCCCAACAACGATTTCTGGAAAATGTAAAATGTAAAATTGCGAATTTATCTGCTTATACAATGATAGGCGCTGGATACTTATGAAATTAGAAGAGCAAACAGGAATTCTGGCAAAAAAAAAAAAAAAAAAAAAAAACAGTGCACCGCGTTTTTACGGGAGAACCTGAACATGGGGAAATGTGTGCAAAATGGGTACCACATTAATTAAGTGAGGTGTAGAAGTGGACTCGGTACGAAACATGTCCAGTTAATCTGGAAGAAAGGAATGCCATGTTGAACCGCAGCATTGCAATTGATAAAACATGGGCAACGGGCGTATGAATCAGAACTCAACAATCCAGTGAATGCCGTCACCCTGGGTCATTATGCAAACTCGTTCACCAACAAAAGTCATGGTCATTCTGGCGCATGATTGTGTTTCATCCAGTGCGCGAGAGTACCACTGTGAATACCCATATATCACGGGTATTTTTTGCGTGCGTGTGTGTCACACTTGCGCCGTGCCGTACGCACCAAACGACCAGAACTTTCGAACAACGCCATTACATGACAGCTCAGGCAGCATACAGTGTCAATTGTCTTTTGCAGCGGTGAGAATGGGAAGTTCTTCCATACCCGCCATAACCGCCCGATCTCAGACCCTGTGATTATGATCTCCTCCCCAAAGTGAAGCAGTCATTGCGTGGGAACGTTTTGCCAATAAAATGGACATTTTGATAGCATTACGATGCAAGGTGGCTCACGTTAGCAACTACATGCAGCAAATGGTAATCAGCGCCTTCCCCCCAACGCTGGCAACGAAACGTCGATGTACTTGGAGACCACTTCAAAGGGTGCTAAACACCGTGGATTACCACAGATTTGCTACCCTTTTTAAGTAGATGTGTGTAACTTTTGTTCAATGTTGCCCGGTTGCCTGTCTTTTGTTTCTTTCCTACAAGGGCCGCCTACATGCAGCTTTCCATTAGTGGCACCACTTGGCAGTAAATGACATATACTTTCAATCGTATATTTTAATTTTTTCGTGTTGTCCCTTGCTCGTGAGAAAAAAAATTGTTACCATGCTTTATGACTGATCCCTCGTACATAGAGAAAGTCTTATTAAAAATAAAAGCACAACTTACTCCAGCAGCAGTCTTGGGGACTTGTTTACTTTTATTTATGTTTTGTTATTGTTGATGTTAGTTATGATTTTCTTTCGATATATATATATATATAGCATATCCTATGGGATTATCTAGAAATCCATAAAAAATCTCCCTGGATATATGTCTATTCTATATAATATAAATAGTTACAAAAGCTGATGTTATTAACCCAGGACCTAAACAGTAAGACGATTAAGATCCCAGTGCTATCAGAATGTCATATGCTATTTCTCAACCGAAGGAATCCACTATTCAAGCATGATTCATGTGGCCAGTATTGTGCAAATATTCTTCCAGGAACACCATTTGCAACTATGATCATCGAGAGTCCAGATTCAATTTCAGTTTAAAAAGCTGAGTACCAACTGGAAGAAAGCATTCAAAAAAGTCAAATGATCTTCTCAAACACTTTTTCTTAGACTTGGATAAGTAAACACTTTAGTTTAAGACATTTGTGAAATAAAGTGTTGAATTCAGTTGCCTAAGAAGAATTTAAGAGTTTTTTTATTATTTGTTTAAAAGAAAAAGAGTTAATTTAATATTACTTCAGTTTTTCACGTTAATATGTAATAATATAATACAATTATAAAGACCTCAAGTGACTACTTTTAAGTTTTGTATTTATTTATTTTATATATTGTAAATATACCTTGTAGATAATTGCGTTAGTTTGAATGGCGAGCATTGTTCGCTTCTGCCAGTCACCTACAGATCGTAAGAGTGAAATAATGCGAAAAAGCTTAAAAACTGTTATCAATATGACAATACATATCAATTTCTTAATGTAAGCTTTCGTACGATGTTCTTAATACATTTACATTCTTTAATATAATAAAATGTTAGTAAACATGAAGCCCTCAGGAAAGTAGAGAATCTGCTCTTTAATATGCACAAATAGTATTTACAAAAGAACTCAAATATGCAAACGTATGATAAATTCAGTCCCCGTTATTTGAAAGGCATACTACTAAGGGTTTTTCCTCTTTCAATGAGATTAAAATATGCACTGGCTCTAGTTATTGGACCCATTTGAATACAAAGAAGTGAGAGGGAAAAGTTGCGATTGTGGAGAAAGCTGAGGGAAATTTTATGCGCCGCTCGAACAAGAATTAATGTAAATAACCCAAACCTTGTTGTTTATTTAATCTGTTCAGTGAGTGGATAAAGCTTGTCGAATCGTTTTGGTTGTAATTAAATTCCAATTTATAAAAAGTTTGTAGTCTCCTATAACTTTGAATGCTAAATAAATAATTAAAATGTGTTTAAACAAAAAACTCAATAATTATTTGCCTTTGATTTTTCATTTTACTGTTTGAACTGTCATTGCTTCGCCAAACAGCATAGACAACACAAGAAGGAGAGATGTTTATATTTATATTTATGTTTATGTTAATATGAATATTCTCACAACACCACAGTGGAATCAGCTAACGACACAGGGAGATTACGGTTCAAGAGGCATAGCTTTACATAAGCTAAAATGGAATAGCCTTAAGGCATATTTTTGAGTTCTTCAAAGCAAGGTATTAACACTTTAATTGTACTGGTTCTTTATTACCATTCAAAGATAAAAAATTAGTAATATAGTATCCAACTTGGAAATGACGCAATATCTGCAAAGTCAACTAAGAGACATAAAGAAATCAGACATGATATAACTATCTACTCTAGCCATGGACTTTTGGATATAGGAATATACCAATGTTTATACATTAATAAATTAACGAATGTAACTAATATGTACACCTTCATTCCAAAATATAGTGTAGAAAGTTACCCCCAAATTTATATAACAATGCAACTTATTCTAAATAAACATATTTAATAAGGAATAAAGAAAGAAGAAGAAAAATCAATAGCATTAGGAATGTTACACACGGCCGAGCTCACTCAATTGCTACCCTACCCCTTCCTGTGTCATCAGCATACCAGCATGACCAGGTTTCTCTGTTCGATCAGGTAAAGAATTGTGATAGATGCTTTTCACTCCATTCTTCCGTACCTTTACATTCTTTTCACAGAGGGAAAATTTTCAATCTATTTTCCTCGGTGACTAGAATCATCCGCCATGCTACTCGAGCTTCTGGCTAGTGTGTTTGACTCACCGCTCTATATATCTCTCAGATTTTAGCCCCGAATATACTTGTGAAATCGTCCCTCTACATTGCACAATTGTATAATGCCCATCCATATCCCTCAAGGATTTCTTAACCTTCCTCCATTTCCCATATCTACTATCCTATCGTTTCCAGTCCCTTTCTTAATTTCGGTTCTATATATGGCACAGATATTATGTTTCATAATATGAAATAAAAATAACATCTCAGTAAAAAAAATCTTTGATTTTACTCAGTTCAATTGCATAGTCTTAACCCGAGATAGTTAAATGATTTACTTGGCACTTAGCTGTAGTGCCCTCATTACTCCTATTCTACATTACCTGAATTGCAACTGTAATTGCAGAGTGGCATTACAACGCTCAGCTGTAAGATGTTGCACCTATGGCGTTCTATTCCCACTTGAATGGGTTAAAGGTTCCTAACTTTCTGCTACAGTATACTTGATTTTTGTCCATAACATGACTATTTTGTCAAGATTGTGACTTGATACCCGCTAGTACATTTATAATAGTTGTATATACTCTGCTGTTTTTTTTTATTTTATTTTATTTTATTTTCATAACACAGAACAAGTTTCTACAAATGTTCCATACCACAATATTATGGAATGGTATTAAGACACTACGCGTACCACACTCATACCTGGTCGAAATTCTCTTTAAACTTGTTTAACACACATTTAGCATACCAAAAAACGGAATGCGCGTGTTATGATTTGCAATAGCAATTTTCTATAATCTAAGATTTTCATTTGTCATTAATACATTGTTGATTTTCATTCTCGCCAAATGCGGAAACCCCCATGTTTTAAGCAAAATATTACCAGCAGGAAATATTTGCTACTATCATTTTAGCTTTTATAATAATATTTAATATTATCCACATCCAAACGGATCACCCTGGACAGTACACGTTTGGACACAATAACTTGAATGAAGACCTGCCTGCTTCAAGTGAACTCAAGGCGCCTTGTCAAAGCATGAACAGGCAATTTTACAGTTCATTCATGAATTCTTATCTCTATGGCCTGTTGCAGACCAGTAGTTCTCATGCGGTAGTTACATAATGTTTCGATACAAAGAAAGTGATCTTGTATTAGGTTAGGTTAGGTTGTTTTCCTTTGTTGAGAAATGTTAAGATGTCTTTTGAAAACATTTCTAAGGTTTCCACATAGTACCTTGAACTACTCCCAAGCATTCTTGCAACATATAATAGGTGAGAATTGTTCTCTTAAATTAGCATAACTGCACGAGTGACTCCATTTGGGGACAATTGTTGGGTGAAGAAGATCAGCCATGTCATCTATCACTATCAAGTAAGCAGAGCAACCTACCAGATATACTGATTTATGCATGCAAATAACAAGCAAACAGATGACGGTGACACCAACCTTTACAGAAGTAAGGACGTTCCAATTTAGCTACATAGGTATTATTGTAGTTGTATATGTACTCTTTGAAATATAACTTTATATCAATACCTATTTTGATCTTTGAGCAGTGAATATCCTAAGTATTTCATGAATATATTACAGAGCTCGTTACCAGCTACAAAATATCGGTATTGTAAATAAGCATAGAAATTTATATTTGTCTATTATTAATTATACATTGAAAGGGATAATCCTCTCATATGAATGCAAATTCATCCCTGGACATAATGTGCTAATGATTCAAGATAGACGAGAGGAAGAATTTCTTATCGAACATGCGAGTATTTTCAAATGAAGCTAGATATTGCATGGAAACATGTTACCCTTTCCAGTGAACTTATGGCCTAATGTCACATGTGGGGAGAAATAATCATCAGCTCATACAATTGCAGATGCTAAGTGACTAACATATTTGGAATTAGATACCCTAGGTGGATTCGTGCAAGACTACGCTCCACCACGTAATGCCAATACAATAAATGTTAATTTTCTCCCCTGAATTGGTTGTAGAGGTGCTATAGGCTTGTTTATGAACTACCTTTTTGGGGAGATGTTAAATTCCGGATCTACTGAGAATATTTAAGATAAATTCGCATTCAAAAGGATTAGGGTGAGTGACATTCGGTCTGCAAACACTTCTAAGGTACACCATTTTTTATTCTATTGTACCTAGCTTTTCGGAAACCCTTCATTTTTGTTCCTTCGCTGGATAAAATAAAAAATACGCACACACAATAAATGTTTAAGAGAAAATTAAAACACTTGTTGATTATGTGTGAAATGATATAGCAAATGAAAACTGACATAAATGCATTTATAAGCTACATCTCTATTATTCCAACAGGAACCATCATCGTCACAATATTATGGTAACATTATCTGTAATGCTAAAAAGTTGAACGGTTGTGTAATGAGTATAATAATAATAATAATAATAATAATAATAATAATAATAATAATAATGTTGCTCTCTGCGGTCCAGAGATATAATGCAAAATCCTTTATAAAGTACGTGCTGATTCCAACTTGCGGTTTGTTTGTTGTAGCTAAAAACATGTTCTGAAAAGTGTAGTCATTTTTAAAATGAAAAAATAAAGCGTCATTTATATTCGCTAATACAGGCCGGGATTGTACATGTAGTGTGTCCGCCTAAAAGCTTCCACGTGATATATAATGTAGCTTGCTTCTGGGAGGTGTGTTAAACGGTGAAATTGTCTCTCAATTTAGAATGATTTACACCCAACGATGCCGACAGGGTAAAAATGCAATTTCCCAAATAAATTGCCGTATAAATGATTTATTTCTCATTCATACAATTAATACTTGGCATATTTGTTAATAGTTTGATAGAAAAAAAATTAAAAACATTCAAAATGTAAAAGCGTTTGGTTTAAAGCCTGCATTAGAGAAACCTTTTAGAGATAAAGGGTAGTAATAACTTAACGGAAGTCTGTTGCATTAACAATGTTTAACGCATATCACTGAAAAAAAATTATGAAGGTTATTATATAGTATATTTTTTTAAAATTCGGAATTCAAACTATCATACATTCAAGATAAAAAAATAGTTTTGGGCAAACAACCTTATTTATTTAACCTTCTCCTGTTTATATAAATGACGCTCTTGATTAAAATACAAAATAATTTCGAGTTTTGAGTGATGGGGTCTAACATTAAATATTACAATACAACTTAAGCAACGCTGTTAGGAAAGTAATAATGTGAAGGTGTAAGAACATTTAGAACGTGTAATTATTTACACGTTATTAAAAAGGTTCATGTTCCATTTTAGGGATTTAATAAGAAGGTTTGAAGAAATTAATTCCATTGAAGGTAGGAAAATATTGGAACACCAAAGGAAACCAATGACACTATTGCTGTTTAAGTAGTGTAGATTACTTTGGTATTGGATCAGAACTATGACAGGGACTATGAAAATTTATTAAGATAAGATGGACAAGAGAAAATCTCTGACTAGAGAGAACGTGGCATATAATGTACTTATCGTTCTAAATATAGTTCTATCGTTTTTATTTGTTATTTTTGTTTATATGTGTATTGAATTATGTATTTTTCTCTTGTTTATTGCCAAATAATGATAAAAATTAAGATCCTTTTTAATGGCATCATGGCTGGAGGAGGGGATATTTTCTAAACAATGTATAATAAATTGCAGAATAGAAAAGCAGTAGAGGAAAAGGTGGGAATATGGCACCCAATTTTGTTTCTGGATCTTTGAGGAGAACCCTTACCTGTTATATTCTCAAAACATACAGTACATAGATAATATGTTTTTTCATCGAATACAAAAATTTAAGTACGTATGTTAAGTAGTTATTTATGCTTTTTATTTACAGTAAACATATGTAACTATTCTCTCACAACCAAACGTGCTGGAAATATAGCCCCTTCCAATGAATTACGTACAGTTACTGGAAAAGGAAGAGAAATAAACAGAGTAAGAATAAATTGAGCGAGTTAAACTATATTCATACGTTTTGCTAATGCACAGATTTATCTAAAACTGCATAAAAAGATGAAAAACAACTTTAAGGAGGAAGTCTGAATACTAATTTCACTATAATTTACAGTAATCACAAATATAGTTTGCTCCTTCATATCTAGCACAGGCACTAAGATATACACTCTTCTCGATTTTCTTCCAAAAATCACTCTTGCGTCCTCCTCGTTTGGCGAAGGTTCTCGGTCTCAGTGCTGTCAGTAGCAATGAACGCATGATCATCAGAAACTTCAGATTCGTCACATTTATCACAAAGCGTGCTTTTCTTCCTTCCCCTTGCAATTTTCGCCTTGTTCTGTGCATCTGTTTGAGCACGTCTATCTTTCTTGGTCCTGCGTTTCTTCTTCCCATCTACTAAATTCCCTATATAGAAGTAGGCTGTAATAAGGGCTGCCTATAGATGACTTCCGACCACGATTTGGAGTCTTCTTCTTTGCCTGAGAAACTGAACACATACGAGGGTAGGTCCATCAGTTTCCGGCCTAACAATTCCTAATTACGATAAAGACAAAAACTATATTTACTTTTCAATATAGTTCCTCTTTATTGCAATACACTTCTCACATCTTTGAATTAACATTACACCCCCTCCGCAAATAGTCAGAAGTCTTATGTGCAAAATGGGCATAAACAGCATCCATCACACTTAAATTTCCTTCCTCGAAAGTCCTTCTTGAGTTGTGAGAAGAGGAAATAGTCATTGGGAGCCAGATCTGGGCTGTAAGGTGAATGGCCGATCTCCTTGATGTCACATTTCTTCACAGCTTCCTTTGCAACAAGAGCTGTGAGCACAGGCGCGTTGTCGTGAAGAAGGCGCACACATCACTCAGTTTTCCTCGCCTTTTCGCTTTGATGGAAGCACGTAGTCTATGCAGTAGGCCAGCACAATATTGCCCATTTACTGTGGTGTTCCTTTTCTTGAAATCAATGAAGAGCATTCCTTCATAGTCCCAAAAGATTGTGGCCATGATCTTCTTGGCTGACTGAGTGACCTTGGTCATTAGAGGCGGTGCTTCGCCGGGTTTACGCCTCTCCATTGATTGTATTTAGACAAGGGATCATAGTAGAGAACCATAGTTTCATCTTCTGTAACAATGGTTTACAGAATCTCTCTCGTTGCCACAGCAGAGCTCCAAAAATGCCTGACAACAGATGACTCATTACTGCTTTTGAACTGAGGAAAGAAGTCTAGGCACCTATCTTATTCATATTTAAATGTTCATGAATAATTCGAAGGAATGTTGTTTTAGGAAGGCCCAATATGCTGCTATTTCTGTATCTTTGAGCCGCCGGTCTTCCATAATTTCTCCTTCCACAAGAGCCATGTTTTCAGGAGTGAACACTTCCAAGGGACGACGTGCACGCTCTTCGTCTTCAATGCTTTCTCGACCCATACGAAAAAGTTTGGCCCATTCTTTTACGGTAGAACATGAGGGGGAGGCTTCCCCATATATACCGTGTAATAATTTCATTTGAAGTCAGTCATTCTTTTGTGAAGAACTTAATAACGGCTCGAAACTACATTTTGAACATGTCACAATCTTCTACACACAGCCTTCTTTATGCAAATATATTTGAACAATGGAACACAGTGTAGCGGAAGTTACAGCTGCAATTATCTACTTAACCGATAAGTGTTTTGTGAAGGTGGTAATCCCTATCGACAAGGCTGGAAACTTATGGACCTACTCGTATGACCTGGAGAAACACGTCCGTTTAACACCTGAAGTGGAAGAAACATTAAGACTGACCTCTGCCGATGTCTCATTTCGTTCAGCAGGTTGATAACCCATCTAAAGAGCATCATTTTTAAGGGAATCATAATATTTACTTTCCCTAACAAGCAGATACTTAACGAGTTCTTCTAACCCAGCAGGCAAAATTGTCTTCTACTTAACTTCTTAGTTACTGCATCCTCTGGAGATGTCTGCGTTTCCGGAAAGAAACGCCTTAGGAACTGAAAACTCTCGAATCCCATAATTTTGCCCCTGAAGGCTTTACTCATTGCTTCCGGATCCCTCTGTTTTCTGTTCTTATATTGCGGGGGGTTAAGCTGATTTCTAGTCATATTTCATTACTTGGTATTTAAGAGAGCTGCATGTACCCCAAATATGGGGGTGTCATATACCATTACCTCCATGTTATATAATAAGCTAAAAGAAATACATTTTGTACTACCTATGCACGTTTCAAGTTACATTATAAATAAAATTAGTTCATGTACTACATTTCGGGAAGCACAGGATCCTGAGTATTAAAGAAACCATGACATAATAAGCAGTTCTTTACATATAAACAATAACTTCAATAATCCGCAAAACAGCAAATCGAGCAATGCGTCTACAATACTTGCAGAAAGAACAGCAGCACAGCTGGTTTGTAAACGGTCACGATAAGAAAGTTTTGAAGTAGCATTCACTAGATATGAGCATAATACAAGCCCAAAAGCAGGGGTGCCAAATTACCACCTCTCCTCTATCAAACTAATATTTATAGGTTAGGAACATGGGGGTCACAGATGCAATATAATAACAATACGCTGCTTGATCAAAATTGAAATTTGACGATTTCAAACATCTTCATTTGGCAGTCAAAATGAAGTGTAATTTACTATGTGTCTCAACTTATGAGTACTGACACACAATGAGAAGATAAATATTACATGCGCGTACTTAATTGATGTACCGTGGAGGCCAAGAATTTGGGCCACTGCACCCGATCCATCTGTCACCAAATGTTCTGTTTACATGATTTCGAACTGCAAGTAAAACTGTGTAGGGGCACCGTCATGTTGGAACCATAAGTCGAAACTTAATACACATTAAGTTTCGCCTAATTTCAAGATGAGCTTTAGACGTTTACATACCATCCAGTAGGTTTCAAAGCACAAATGCTGCATTGAACATCATACACTCTAGCGATAGTGGCTGGCATTCTACAAGAGTGGGTTTTGTTTACAGGCCACAAACACAAGTTTCACACTCTAAGGCTCTAACATGGCGGATTTAATGCTGACACATGTAGTGCAGTGAAAAACCTCTGCGTTCCCTTGTTCCTATTCTTAAAATTCTTAGTTTGATATTGTTTTTCTATTCAACAGTTTTCTGCACATTGTTTTTTCGCTCCCAGTATATGTAATTTTGTGTGTTTAAGTATTTAATTTCTGTATCTGGTAAATCATTATTGAAATAAATACACCTACTGACATGTCCAAAAATAACGAAAATATACGTAGAAATTATTGTTATAGAATTAATAACAGTAATAAAACTACTGTCCAGGCACCTTAAAAAATTTACGGTTCAGTATGAGCGGATCTAAGAAAACATTTTAAGTATAAGCTCATAAAAATGAAAACCAGTGTTTGCACTCAAATAAAATAACAAGCAGAAAATTTGTAGCCTTCTCTCAAGAATAAAATTAAAAATCATTGGGCTAAACTTAGCTAATTTCCATTTTTTTTTTTTTTTTATGGAATGGTTGAAAAACGTAATTGCAGAATATTGATTGAAAATGGCTCACATATTTTAATATAAGACGAAATTTCATTATTTAAAATGTGACATGGCTCATATAAAGTAAAGAATGTAAAAAGTACACTTAGTACATGAAGGTCTCCAGAATGCAACTGGCTTATGTCATTCTCATACTGAGGAATGACAAATTCGAAAACAATAATTCAAACAAGATGACGCATCGCCTCATTCTACATCCCTGAAAAAGAATTGAGAAATGTCTTTGAAGATGTTTCATTAGCACAATACAAACTAACTGTCAAAAAATATGTAGATAAATTTAAATATAAATAAATAAATTGCTGAAAAGTTTCTTCAAACATTAGAAAATGTTACTATGTAAGAAAAATATTGATTGGAGGTCTGATTGATGAAAAGTGTCAATTTAAATCAGGTTGAATTATAGCTTACTGCTTGCGAGTGTGAACAGAGCTTCTGTGTTATGTGAGCGGATGAATTAACGATTTAGTGAAGCAGTTGAATGGCTATAATTATCATTTACGTGCAATTTAAGTGTAATTGGTGTATTCCGCATTTTCCTTCCGGTTTCTCTTTCTGTGCTTTAACCTATTAGTCAGCAAGGCTCCCTTGTGAATGAGATATTGACCTTTGTTTTAATTATCGGAATGTCGATTCTGTCAATGATGACATCTGGGTTTATTTCGTCAGTCTCCCACACCGTTCGGGTGGAGCTTTGAATAATTCATCACTACAATGTTTATGCTACAGCCTCTAGCTGATATGAGCAATGTTGTACAACTCGTTTTAGAGTACTGCTCAGGGTCGAAAATGCGGAAAATTCTTTTGAGGAGCTGCATATATACACCTTCAGGGGTCAAACGCATTTTCAAAATTCTGCATTGCAATTTGAAACAGCGTTTGGCTTCGTTTATATAATGAATTTTATTATATCTATACAATTGGGCGATTTACACGTTAAAACATTTTAGCATGTGACCTTAGTTGAACCTTTAAATTAATCCCAGCATTTGAGGACTTTTATTCATAATTTATTGTTTGTGCTATGCAGAATTGTTGTTTTATAATAATGTAACTAACAAATGCAGTGATAGCAATAGGTGGAATTGTTAGTTATATTTATTTTTTGGTGAAGTATTACAAAATATGTGTAAAAGAAAGAAGAAATTTGAAAGATAAACAGAAAATTTAAAGACATCAATGCAGCAAATGTGCTGTTAAAAACAAATTTGCGTATTAGGAAGCAACTGTCGTTACATCAAATTCTAAGTCTGTCGCTTGTTTTTCAAAAGTTTTCAAAACTCTTTAGCTTATAACTTTTTTTAATTTTCAAGAATGGTCATGAACATTTGCAGACATTGTTATTATTGAGATAAATAATCTGAACCTCTGTCTTCATCATTAAATAGAAAGCAGTTTAAAAAATAAACTTGAAAAAAGTATGTTTACAATTCAAATTTCACAATAGAAGTCGTTCCTCATTTGTATTCAATACATTTTAACCATTGAGGTTGATTTTGTAGGTTTAGATAACATAAATATCATCGACTTACAAGGTTCAGGTCAAAGGTCTGTTCCGATAATATAGCTAATAACTTTTAGCTACACTTAGCACCTACAGTGGTCGTCGATTGCTTCAAATGTCATCTAATGTGATTCTGGGATAGTATTTGGAAATGATATGACTGATTTTTTGTTCAGAAACCTCTTTTTTCAGATATGGAGTTGTTTAACGTGTCGTAAATCGCAGATCCTGGAGAATTTGCGTTCGAGATTTTCACGTCCTGAAAGAACCCATCGAACTGGAATGGGTTTGAAAACATAGCCTTGAGTCCAGAGAGGAGCGTATTACCTCTAGAGCACCAAGTTCGACAACTTTTACGTTACCTTAATAATATAATAAGAATTATTCAGAAAAGTTAAAAATCTTGCGAACATTTTTGTAGGTATATTTTAATACAAATGCACACAATGGATATTTTATGAATCCATTATTTCAAAATATCATAACTTATAGGAAAATGTTCCAATTTATAAAAAATAAACAGATTTTAAACATAGTTTGTAAATTTTCATTATATTAGCTAATGCAGGAACGGGGGTAGAAAATATGAAAAACGCACAAATTTAAAGTCAGAAGTTAATACAAAATTAGTTTCAAACCTTGCAATATTGCAATGTGCATTGACTTGCTGTTGTTTTGTTTTAAAACAGCTTATTAATATATATATATATATATATATATATATATATATATATATATATACTGTCTAATAAATAATATCCGTTTTTAAACTAAACTTATTTGAAAGATGTTCTATCACTAATATTCAAGATAAAGGCCATTTGATTCTGTAGTCTTAAGCCACCTTTAAATGAGGTTTATAATCCTGCGACGGTACCGGTTTCTGGATTTTGATGCGAAGAATTCAATGATACCCGCTTTCCGGCTTCAAATTTTTCTTTCAAGCAGGAAATGGGTCATGAATGGAAGCAAACGTTAAACTAATGGCGCAAGATTACGACTATATGCTGGGTGTGGTAGCAGTTCGATCCTTTCCAATTCCTTGATTTTTTTCCACAGCTGATAGAACGGTATAGGGTTTTGCATTATCCTGCTGAAAGAAAAATCTATTTCGATTAATTAATGCTGGGCATCTGTCTCAAAACTTCATGAACTCGTTCCGCTTGTTGAAAACAAAGATTCGTTTCGACTGCACTCCAGTTTAGAACAAACTCCCAGTAAATTACACATTACATGCGTTTATTCTTGACTAATCCATTCTGTTTTCAAGCGCATCACTCACTACTACAGTTTTAAAAACTTACGCTGTGCCAAATAGAGTATAAGAGTCGAGTTTTTCATTTACTGGGGCGAATAAGAATCTGCAAATAAAGTTGCTCTATCGCATATCAATGTTACAAGACACAGAAAGTTATGCTACTTATGGGTACATATGTTCCCTCCTTTTGGCTAACGGCAGCAATCGCTGCGTTCTCTACCTCCGTCTGGCGGCATTATGGGCAGAGGGCAATAATGCACGGATTCTTGGATCAGCTTATCGGCATCAGTCAGTCGCTTATCACGCGGTTTCCCGTTTCGAAGGACGCTACATATCAGGCAGCTCCGCAATTATCCTCATGAGGCTGGGTGGACCGTATTCCAGACCTCTCTAACCTGTCTACATTTTAAAATGGGTACCGTAAATCAAACCAGGGAGCAGCCAGCAATGCTAACCTCTAGACCAATGTGTCGGTCATGAAAAATATATATTTTTATAATTTTAATATTTAATTATTTCGTTGTTGTAAAATTCAAAAATACAGTTTTATGGTGATGTTTTGTAGTTTCTTTTACTGTGTACCAACACACACTGCCATATTTACAAAAATCGTTTATTCATAACGAAAAGTCCTATAAAGCCTTCATGTCCTTCCATTGTTATGGAGAGACATAAAGGAATATAAATTTAGTGACAAATTATACTTTCTTCTAATTTTGATTCTTTGTCATCCACATTGTGATTTCTTAAACTGATTACTAAATTGCACTTCACTTTTCTTCCCTACCACCGAGGTGTTCTGAAAATCTGGAGTTTGTCATTTCGCATATCTGCAGGCTAATAAAGAAAACTTCTTTGACTTTGACCTTGATGAATTTGGGGAACTTATTTTAAATACATACCAAATATTCACTAGCGATTCTCATAAAACACTTAATTTTCCTGGAACGGAGTTATATCCCCGAAACCACCTATATTTATGAGCTTTCTTGTCACGAACAAAGAACAACATAACCTTGATGCACACTAAGCAATAATTTTAATAGCCTCAAATCTGCTCTCATTTCCCATTTATCACAAACAATGCAATTGAGTAAAATGTTTCAAGAAGCTCCTATTTTTGAGTTAAATCGGCCACTGAAGAGAGCAATTCCTACACATTAATTTTGGCTAAGAGTTAACTTCCACCTAGTTCCATTTTGTATCATATTACATTAATATTAATAATTATAACTCGACAAGAAACTAGCTGAAATATGAATCTGTGATGAAATAAAAACGAATGCCTAGAATGTAGGGCTACCTGCGTAAACATTAATTTATTATTAAAGTTGCACCAATGCTATGCTTGTACTTGTCTCCTTCAAGTTATTTTTAAGGGTCGTGAACTTTTTGTACTCTAAGCTGAAGTAGTGTTTCCTTGGCTACTCATATTATATTACATCGTTCAATTTCTTATAAATAATAACTGCACTTATTGTGTTTAATCTGAACAACATGAACACGTTTCGGAGATTTATATTAAAACAGTACACTAATAGTTATTTACAAAGGGCAATTTTCTACTACTATATTTTGGTGTATGGGAACTTTTTTTTAATGTTTTTCTTGAGAGGGGACTGTGAAAGCATGGGGAGAGCGAACGTGTCCACAACTGTTCCACGGTTATCATCTTAATCGGTGTCCATCATGACTGTAAATAAACATTTTTGTTATAAATATAATCCATTTAATAAACTGAATACTGCTTATGTTTTCATTTAATATAATTCCTCAATTGATACAGTTTTAAGTCACAGTGGTTAAGATTTTGTTAGATTAGAGTTGTGAGTTATGCTCCCAGTCATGGCCCCAGTTCAATAAATAGGTACAGAATGATATTTTAGGAGAATGGAAGCTAGTGGTCCTGACAATACATTCCAATAAATGTTCTATTTTCTATAGCTATTTTTGGACGTAGAAACTGGGTGAGAAATAAATTAAAAATTAAAAAATATAAACTTAAGTTGTCCTCTAAGGCTCGAACGGAAGCGTGTCGCGAAGGTTTCATATTTTAAAACATGTTTTATACTATCCTGAAATGCATAAATCTAATGCGTATTTGTGACGAAATCATATGTTAAGAAATATTCACTTGGAGCAACACTTGGTTATTAGTTAACTAAAAGGTTTTTAGATAAATTGAATGCCAGCACCTACAACAACAATTCTACTGTTTTTCCCATTTCATGATAAACTGTGTGACTGTAATTATCAGAATCATATTCCGAGTATCAGTTTGACCTTGGCGTAAACGGGAAATACTAATACATATGTTTTATCAAAGGCCTTTGTATGAGTTTTATTAATAATGTTGAATTTGAAAAATATCTCGTAAAGTTCAATTAAATTCTGGTTTAGTTGACGATCACTGTTGTGTTTGTATCCTTCATGTGAGCACAAGTTACATTATCAAGATTTAAAACATATGCTAAACATATTGCCCGGTTACCATGCAAATATTTTTACTGGCGCAGAGACGAACTTGCCGGAAATCCATAGTGTCTTATATCTGCAAATGGTTTATGGTTCCGAATAAAGTTATGATCACTTGCGGATTATTTATTATCTTGCAGCCAGAAAACAAAAATGTTTTGAACCCTTTTGAAATTAAAATAAATCTAATGCTGATGTTCATTTTTGACAAATAACTGCATGCTTTGTATTATGGTGTATGAGTTAATAGCCAAACATAAAAGGCCTCAAAATGTGAGTAATTATTTTTATCCAATCACAAAAAAGAGAGACGTTGCAGACAATTTTTCCGACGCTGAAATAAACAAGAACTCTTTATTTTAGTTTTCGTAGCATTACGTTAAGTTCGTGTAACAATCATAAGACTTACGGACATAAATTTTTTCATTTGCAACAGCTATTTACATTTTGTATTTATTTAAGAAGATGTACAAAATTATGCATCAATGTGATTTATTTAATTTATATGTTCGTCTACAGAATAGTAAGCCTTTCTACACAAGTGGTTTAAGAGAAGACTTTTCCCTTGTTAGTTAAGGCCTTTTAGAGGGTTATATATTAAAATATATTCGTATTAAACTCCCTTTTGTAGCAAGATAGTGCTGAAATTGGTGTGTGTAGATTTTATTTATTTTTTTTGTCATGTGTTGGGTTAGTACAATTTTTGTTTGTTTGATATAAAATATAAATAAGGATAATATATACTAACATGAAAGGGTCAGTAGTTACAGATGCTTAAGCGTTTTACCCCAAAATAGGACTATTTTACTACTAGTCACAATATATGAACTTAAAGTTTTATGTGATTTCAAGATAAATAATGCGTGAATTGCATAACACGCACAGGTAAGTTTGCACATGATAAATATTTGTCTAATGTAATGTCATGCTTTTAGCATTCCCTATATGGGTTTGTATATTTCGAGATCCAAGTGAGTGATGAATTTCATAACCCAGTTTAAAGATAGCTAGCATAAGCTATGAAAACGAGGAACTGGAAACCTTGATTTAATTTAAATGCACAATCATTGGCACACGCGTGTCGTTTGTAATAGTCAGAATCAGGTATAATCGATAAAAATTATATAAATTAGAAAAAGTATAGAACTTAGAATTAATTCCACGTTTATTTATAACCGCCACTGGTGGCCGAAGTCGTAAAGGCGCGGACTCGTCAGCGGGAGGTCTGGGGTTCGAATCCCGCCAGGACCGTTCTCCCTGTCTGAGGTTTTTCCAGTTTTTCCTCAGTCTTCATAAATGGCAAATTCCGGGGAGGTACCCTAAACTTAGGCCTGGAACGTTTCCTTCCTTAAAAAAAATGTTTTCCCAATATATCATTTCATTTCATATATCGTCAGTGTCCACCGCCAGTGGTGCCTCAGTAGCAAAAAACGAGCGTTAAACACCATTCATTCACTAAACTCTGAATTAAATTTTATTGATCAGAGACATTTCTTGCATGAACAAATGATGAATAAATGATGAATAAATGATATTAACAGTGCTCTAATAATTTCTGTACCCAGCAGTATTTATTAGAATCACTTCCATAGCAATATGATGTTTTTAAAAAATCATGAAATAACAATTATACCTAATTAAAAGGTATATTATGAATATCACTGCTCCACTGTCTACTCCAACATTAAATTTATAAATTAAAGCAATCATAGGTAGTGAACAATCAAACATTAATGCTCAACATGGCATAGTAATTAGTTTCGTTGACAAATGCAAGAGAGAATTTGTAAGATACACGAGCATTAAGCAACTTTTGGTCATTTTTAAAACACTTAATTCGTGTTACATTGGTGCTTTAATTACCATCTATTTAGCAAAGCTTTTATGTTGCTCTTTGTATTAGAAAATGTTACGAACAGTCGGTTGTATTTCATATTTAAATCAATAATGAAAGTGAAATGGGAAAAAATATGATCTAAGAGACAACCCACGCGCAAACATGGCAAACTATTCAGCCCCAGAGGCCGATGCTAACAGTTGAATGCCGCACACAAAATGACCAGTTTTAGAGCATGGTATAGCATTGGGAACCTCGCAATCGCGGTATTTACTTGCTACACGCTACAGTATCAGGACATGCCCAACGGGAGCTGGAGTAGTGTACCTTAATGCTTCCCTACAGACTGTCAATATTCTGCATTCAATATTCCCTTTGAATTAACGTGCTGTGTGCCAATCAAGCTCTTCAGCATTTTGACTCTGTGATTTTACCGGGTGCAATCAATAATTAATGCCAGAATTGGTATTAAATAAGGTCACTTTCCTTCCTAAATTCCAATGGCCTTATCAACTGTCTTCCCAAATTATTAAAAAGTAAGAAACGGACAAATAATTGGGTCAGAGGACCGTTTTTCTAAATTCAAATGCTTATAATACAACAAAAATCAATTACGTCTGCACTACAATGCATTCCTCCAATATCTTCAACTGTTTTACAGTTTTTAAGAATGAAAGATTAAAAAAAAATACGCAGCTCATATTAAAAGTAAAACATAAAACACTCAAATCAGAAACTACATTTGTCAATACTCAAACAAATTACATGTTTTGCAATATGTTACTTTGTTATTTTTTGCATTTCTCAAGACGATTTTGAAATCAGGCTATAGTGCAATTAGTGACATACATATCAATTTTTAAACAATTTCTAAGATTTATTTGCATAAACTATGATTTTATATTTAATTTGGCTCCCTGGGTTGGGGCGGGAGTGGACACCTGGAATTCCAGTTGATTACTGCTGACGAACCGGGGACTGGGACCTGATACAACCAGGGTGGGAATTTTATAAGTGTTTATTTGTTTAATATTAATGTAAATATTAGTTAGTAGTGAAGTGTGATTAGTAGATTTATCAACGATAAGGGTAGAAATCACTATTAGGCAGGAACAATTTTGAAACAACTGGAGGTTTATACCTAAAATGGCCTGGGTCAGATCTCTGGGTGAAGACCTCTTAGTGGATGAAATTTTGTTTGATTGTTATTATATCAGTGGTTTAATTTAAAAGGGAATTTTTATATGGAAAGTTTAAATGATCTAAGATTGTAATATTTTTAATATGGTGTCTTCTGAAGCACGGAAGTTACCAAAATTATTGTTACTGTTATATTTTGGTTTTGGTGTTAAATTTTGTGGACCATGTATAATTACTTAGTACATCAAAAATAAATAAATATAAATAAAAAAGTAACTATATTGACAAGTCCTGCATGTCCACGCTGGAATAAAATAAACAACTTGCCCAGAGTACACTATTTCTTCTTACAGCGCAAGAAAATCACATTTTAAACACCAATTTAATATACTACATAAAAATTGTGTAATATTGAAACACATTTTTGTTACAATTTTACACCGCCAAAATACATTTAAAAACCACTATTTCTGCTCCGATGTTGGTAACTTTATGTAGATTTATAGGTAACGTTTCTCCCTTGCTATTCCTTGTGACCAATACGCGTACGATTTCTTTAAAAATACATTTTGGAATGACAATTATAATCATTAATTTATTTGTAGATATTAAGACTTTGTTAAAAATACTATATGATACAGAGTCATTCCGCAAACAAAAAAAATGTTACTTTTAACTCAGATAGATAATATACCTGTGGTTAATATCACAGCTTTCCATATTATTGCCCACTTCATATTGACAAAAAGCTGGACTCTGAAAGATTTACGGAAAGAGCATGTTGTTAGTCCCTCTCTAATCTAGTTCTATCAGATGCATGGGTACAAAGTAATATGCTATGCAATACTGAACACTATATTAGAACACTAAGTCGATGCTAGTAATACGACATTTCCTACCCGACGAAAACAGCATCTTTTATCTCCAAGATGCACTTATTTATCACCAGAGACAGGCATTTATTTCTTTTCGTTAAAACAGGCAGGCAAAAAAAGCACTTAAATGCTCAAAATAATAACATAATTAAAATAGGTATTTAAGATACTTAATACTTTCATTATCAAGCAATTAAAGTACTTAAGCTTACTTTTCTTGGTTACAAGCAACAAGATGTTTTATTTTCAAGTCATAAACTGTCATAGTCAGCCGCTTGTCACAGGAAATATTTTTCACCATGGAAAACGAACGGTATAATTACTCTGAAGTATTGCAGCATATTTAAAACAAGCTATTTCGGAAGGACTCATATCAGTTAGAACAGTGCATTCACCTCTTCCAGAACATTGTGAAAAGGTTGACCAACACAAAGTAAAGTAGTTTTGAATAGTCCTGGTGAATAATCAAAAGATGAGCAATGGTTTCTAGTCAAGTTCATTTCCAGTTTATGCATTTATAGAGGAATCACGTTAGTGTTTCTCTTACTTCCGTAGGGATGGTTTGTTGTAAAGTTGCACTGCCCGCTTGAAATTATTTGTTACATTTATCTAACTGAGAAGTTACCCCCACCACAAATTTCCTGGAATTGTCTCGCGCAGATTGATGCAAGGTCATTCTCCAAGATTATTCCAAACCACAGTACTTTCCTTATCCTTTCTATTTCCTGGTATTCGTTCGCCCGAGGTAACCGTGCGTTCCTTTCACTGATAAAGGCTGTGCTATTTAAAGAGCTTAAGTGGATGGGTTGAGTAGAGTGTTTTTGACTGCTTGAAAAGAAATAAATGTATAGCATGATCTTCAATAGATATTTTATGAGGTGAGCATGGTATAATTTTTATGCCTCTTTTCGCTTCGATATATTGAAATTATGTGTTTTTTAAAATGCGTAAATAATCTCAAAAAAAATATACAATACAAAAGAGGCAAAAAAAAGTTTTGAACCTTAAAATGGACAATAGAACTGAAAATAGGCACAAAAATGGCAAATAAAAACTGGCCCTACCGACTCCAAATATATGGAAACATGCTCATTTCTATTTGACTCTTAAATATATTCATCCAAATAGAAAAAGGTATTTTGCCTAACTTCCGGACCATAATTATAAGTCAGTCCTGGTGGTGTAGTGGTAACCATACTTGCCTCCTAAACCCAAAATCGCGGATTCAATCCTGGCCAGGATCGATGGATATTTTCGGACATAAAAATCTTAAGTATGGCCTCCTTTCATGGGTCCCGTGATGTAGATATGCAGTACATACAAGAACCTCTAACCTTGAAAAAAGGGGGGGGGGCTCGGAGCAAAATTTATCAGCCGTTTCACGCCCTACATTGAATGGAGCGCCGATGACGGCATCACTATACAAACACGAAAGCATTAAAAAGTTATAGGGTCCATCAATGACCTTTGAAAAACAGCTGCCTTAGATTTCTAAAATATTCCACAAAACTCTACACATCTGTTACGTTAAACAAAGTAAGTATGCTAATAGCATTTCGCAAACTTTTTTCAACAAATGCTGTTCCGAGTGAAACAGCTGAAGGAACATATCGTTAGAAGCAACAAAGTAGTATAAATATGCCTGTTTTTCATTTTTAGCAAGTTTATAACTTTTAACAATGAAAACATTTTTTACTGGACCAGGAAATAGGTATTTTAATATTTATGAAGGTTGAAGGTATATGGTTCTATTTCGATTGTTTAACAAAATAAAAGTAATAGTAATATTTTAAGAATGAAGATTATAACATCGATAGGAATTTGTTTCTTGTGCAAACAAAAGCCTATCACGCTACGTAGAGTTTTAATTGGAATACACGTCTTTAATTTTAATAAACTGTCATACGTTAATGTGCAATGTCGTATACAACAAACTCATTTTCGCTAAAAGTCGCAATACTTCAATTCAAATCGTATGCATATTAATTTTTATGCACAAGGCATGAATTTTTCCCCTACTTTCACCGCAAGCACGTAGAGGGTCAGCTGTCGTAGACAAAAGAATGGAGCAGTCATTAGACAGAACTTCCTAGCTATAAAATAAAATCTGCATGTTCGCAACAGACAAATGGGGTTGAAAGATAAAAGGTTTCGACGCCCACTATCCTTTCATTATTCATATAAACCCCCTCATTTCCTTCTCAAATACATATCATAAAACTTCCACATACGTTAGAATTTTTCAATGATCGCGTAACTTGTATGTGTAAAATCCGTTGGATGTAGTGTTTTATTAAAAACCAGAACAGGAATATTAAAAAACAACAAGTTTATTTATATCCACAGCAGGAACGTAGCGGATATTGGAACCCTAATATGATTTTACAAAACCGGACAGACTTAAAAGTTTAAATTGTTCGGTTTCGCTATTTTATGAATGTATCTTATTCCCATTTATGACGATTTTATTACAGTACATCAATTTTTATCTCAAACTGAATTTCGAATTCCTATTACTTGTTCAAAATGATGTATTAATAGCTTATCACTCTCTACGTCCTTTAAAAACTAAAAGCATTATACTTTATACATCCATAACTAGTACAATAATAGTGCACTTAAAGTTCAGATATGTGGTCAGATGTATTACCATCCGCATTTGTTGGTACTTAGATACTGGTACAGATAATAAAAAACAGTTTTATTACCTAAACTGATACACCAATACTTAATTGATGTTTTAATGCAATATCTTAATTCTCATTAGGTCCCGAAATTTTATGACCTTAAAAGCACTCAAACTTCAATAAAGATGTTAAAAATAATTGCTTTTAAAAATTTCTGTCATTACATAAAAGTTTGTTTCATGTATGTTTCATATATAAGCATTAAAATAAGTAAATTAATTTTATATAGCAGAATGTATATGAATAATAACATTTAAGGTAATTTACAGCACATCGACACTTAATGATTCGCAATATCTTGTAGCGTGGCTTCATCCGCTAGGTTTGTAACATTAGTGGAAGCCAGTTGACCTTCAGAGAATATGCGACTACAGCTAAGACTGAAGCTAAATATCCACTAACGCAGGCAATTGAACTTGCCCAGTCATTTTTATCACATCAACTGCTTCAGTTCTATTTCTGTAGAAAGTTAATGTTATCACTTTCTATTGTATTTTTGGGCATTGTGGAGTATGCCGAGAGTGAGGTTTATGCTAGAACAAAAAATATTTATTTAGGATTGTTGTGGCACAAGAAATCGTTCAAATACTGTAGAAGAAAATGTCGTGGCTGAATTTCCCGGAGGTGCAATTTTTAGATGGGTGAGTCCAATACGTTTTTATTGGAAAGAAGCGGAGACCAAAATACTGAATTTTATCAAAGGAGAAGCTTGATGATAGGCTTGGATTAGAACTTTCTCCTCCAAAGCACTTATCAAGATTACCCCAGCAAATTGGTGTGTCCGTCGGCAGTGCGTATAAAACCGCTCAGCTGCTACATTTTCATCCACATAAAATTATTGCTGTATCTGAAATAAAACTTGTGGATTAAAAAAACTAAAAGAGAGAAGTTTTATAACTGGTTTATCAATCATGTCCATGAAGGTCTTCTTGACCTCAATTCAATATTTTTCACACGTGCAGCTATTTTCAAACAATAGGTACCGGAAAATGTCCAATCCTGAAAAAGTAATTGAGCATCCACTTTATGACCGAATGCATCTATTAATGCAAACCGTATCTTTGGGCCCATCTTTTGGAAATGTGTTTTCACTTTTAATAAATCCTGTTTTAGATATATGAGTGCCTATTTTCAGTATTTAAGGTATTCTTTAAATACATTGGTACACAGAAAAAATATTGAACCCGTTTTTCACAATTTGCAGCTGAGGAAGAAGAGTTTGGGTTGACATTTGGAGAACTGAACGTGGGGAAAGTATCTCTGCGCATGCGCAGAAGGGCAACGCGTAGTCGAGAGCTGGAACTTGAAGAGCGTGAACGTTGCATATTTCTGCTCCGGGATGGCCACTTTTACGACGTACACGTCGAGTCCAGTCAGAACAACTTTACGAAGGATAATAAAAGTATTATTTAAAGTTTAGAAATGATCAAATTTGCACATAATAACCTCGGTACATTATTTCTTGTTTTCACTTCTTTTTTAGTACCGATGTTAGTTCAATATAACACATTTTCGATGATTTGTTCAAATAATAATTGTAAATAGCCGTTTAAAACTTTTGTGAAGTAATTGTAGATTTCTTAGAAGAATGCCATTGGAAGATCCTAGAAGAAGAACAAAATATGATGTTCGTGTTTTTACAGTCATCTATAGAACGTAATACGTTTCATATCTTACAAGTATTAATTATTTTCTTATAAAATAACTGCTGTTGAAAAAACTCGCTTTAAGAAAGCAGAATATATATGAATAAAAATTTTCAAATGTGTTAATAGAGTTAATGAATGGATGAATAAAAATCTGTTAACGATTCCAGATCAGGTAAAACTACTCCAATGTACACACGAATTCCATTATTCACAACTCTTTATAAACGCCCTTGCCCCGCGTTATATTTGTATGTATTTATTAAATACTTGGGGATTGTTAGAAAACATGTGAAAATGAATAAACCCATTGCACGTAAATGCATTGATTGCGGAAGACAATATATAAACACGAAACCCTCCGAGTTTATCTGCCCTACGTTATTATACGCTTAATCTATTTAGCTCTGGTTCAGTTATTCAATACGGTATCAATGAACGGAGTGGCATTATCAACCCACCATTTCTATTACAAAAGCATTTTAAAAATATGATTATCCAAATCTATGGGTTATCCAACAAAATTTAATTTAACAGAACTCAATTTTTTTAAAAATTGAACAAAATATAAAGTTGAAATTACTTATAACTTTTTTTTTTTACAAAAAGTGCAAGATTTAAGAATAAAATTAGACACACTAAAAAGCTTTAAACACATTGATTTATATGTGCATACAGTGTGTTCCATTTATCTTGATCACTCAAAACTTTTTTTCTGATTAGTCAAATGAAACAATGTTTCAAACAAAAGCGATGTAACATCACGGGGGAGTTCTGCTGAAGGAATATTTTCATTAATGTAAGAGATACGGAATAGAGCTTAATTTTTTTCTTAATGACACCATGTATATTTTATTCAAGAATACAGTTACCCTCTCCAACAGTTATTCAGAAATGTATTACACCGTACCATTTTAGTCAAAAAACAGTAAATATGGAAATGATAAATAATGGACGATTTCTTTCATTTAAAAGCACTACAGGGCATTTGTTTAACTAAGTTATTTAACCTTGTCTTGGGGTCTAAGTTCTCCTGCAGTAGGTAGCAGAAGAAGCGATAAACGCTAGAAGATTATTAATCTTAGGTATAGGGTCAGAAGACATTGGTTCATCATCAAGCTGTCACAAAGGTTTAATATTGTAAGAAGTATCCTGTAATACTATTGAGGATCCTTTATCAGCCGGAAGAGTTATTAAATTGGGATTATTCGATAGCCTTTTAATGCTGGTTTCTGATGCGAAGTTATCTTTCTGGGTGATGTTATTTAGAAATTTAAAATCACTTATCACACTTAAAACCTATTATTAAAATGTTCTAAATGATGACTAGAAAGTAAAGGCGTTCGTGTTTTGAGGAAGGGCGAAACCTGAGAAGATAGGTGGTGACATCTAACATAGTTTTATTATCAAAACTAAATGCAATGTGAGCGAGAACCAGAAATGTAATCCGTTCCTGGGGTTTGAGGATATCTAACAACTGCTAATCCTTCATGGTGGGTAATGTTAATATAAATTGACGTCACATAAATTTGTGGCCAGAAGTATATTAAAGTGGGGCGAGGGGTCAACTTTCTTAAGTGTTTATTATCTTTTTTTTAATTATTAATATCTTTCTCATTCTTCTTTTCAATCCTCCGTGCTTTTCCTCGTGTTTTATTTATTTATTTTTTTATATTTTCCCATGCATTAGGTTACTTTCCAGATTAAAGGTTTACTTTAAACACAACTTTTGCACTTGAAGAACACGAGCGGTTAAAAAAAATGATATTTGTGTTTCAATGCTTTATTTATTTCTATTCTGCAGTTGGTTATATTAGCTGATAGTTCCAAGAATGACAGTACGGTTCTTAAAAAGGATCTATACAAGATTGTTGAACTTCACCATTACATATGATTAATAGTGTTCTTTTTTCAGAATAAAAACTCTTTTGATATATAGAATTACTCCCTAGCCCATATTTCAGAATGGATTCAAAGTAAGCAAAGTATGCAACACAGCTTGGGGGGGAGGGGTAATCTAGGTATTTATCTGTCCCCGTTAAGTTTATTATCAAATTAAAATATTAGAAAGTCAGTGTGAGAAACTACTGTCATATAGTTTTGGTATTCTTGAGTTTAATATTCAAATTAATAAAATTTGTTTCATCTTAATTTAAAACCAAACTATTAGCTTCAAAGATAGTTTCATCTATCTTAACTAACAACTGTTCTGGAGGTCAGACTATTACTCTTCTTAACTTATATAAGTGATTTACCAATGCGTATGAAACCTAAAGTTGGGTTGTTTGCTGACAATTGTATTGATAATATTGAAACTTTGCAGAGCGACCTGAAGAGGTCGACAAGTGGGTTAGAATAACAATGAAGATAAATAAGGGTAAAATATATCTGTAACAGTTGATAAACACAGGGAGGCTGTCGTTTTAATGGAGAAAATGTCCTTCAAGAAAAACATATACTTAGGAATATATTTACACGAAAAAACTGAGGCGGGAGGAACAAATGAAATACCTTACTTAACGCAAAATTCGTGGAAAGCTTTGCATTTAGCGTAAAGGTCTCTTTTTCCTCTGATAATGGAATGTGGAGCATCATGCTGGGGATTCATACAGCCAAAACCGAAGAAACTGTCTCGAGAGGGTGTAATAAACGGCAGCCAAATTCGTAAAAGGTACAAGATAGTATATGCACTTTATAAGGCACAGTTATAGTACTTTGTAGGGTCTAGGACTTAGGTATATCATAAATTTAAAATTCAAAGAAGCTCAAAGGACAGTAATGGGAAAATTTCGTTATTAAATAGAACCATCGATAATTGGAATAAGTTACGTGCAGCAGTCTGAGGGTTGTTCTCTTTACAGTTAAAAATTTGAACAGAAATTCAGATAAATACAATAATTCATACATTGGCTTATGCAGTTTATATATAATTAATTAGGCTGCAATATATTTAATTAAATAAAATGTATTTAATTAGGTTAATATGTACTTATGTGGGCATGTATTTAATTAGAATGAAATGTATTTTATTAGGTTGCATTGTATTTCATTTAATTGATATGTGTTTAATTACATTGCCATGTATTTAATTAGGTTGAAATGTTTTTATCAGATTAAAACATATTTAATTATATTGAAATGCAATATATTATGATGGTATGTATTCAATCCAGTTTACATATATGTAATTAGGTTGAAAGGTATTCAAAAAGGTTTACAGATGGAAGATATATCTAGAATATTGATACTGAATATCAAACTAGTCTTAAGAGAGAAATTTCACATTCCTGAACTAGTTTAAAATGTATTAAATTAATCTGGCAGGGGTTTATTTAGGTTGAATGTATTTAAATATGTTAGAGTGCATTTAATTAGTTTTACATGCATATAATAAGTTTGATATGCATTTAATTAGGTTGACCAATATTTAGTTAGTTTAAGATACATTTATTTACCTTGAAATGTATTAAATTATGTTAACATGTAATTTACATTTATTTAATATCGTTGTCATTTATTTAATTAGGTTGACGTATTTAACCAGGTTGAAATGTCATTAGTCAGGTTGACATGTAGATTATGTATTTAATTATTTTGGCATGTATGTAATTAGGTAGGCATGTACAGAGGTTATCGAAAATCGCTCCGCAGCCAGTGTGTAGCCGAAATGTCACTAGGAAGCGAATTCGGATGGCAGCACTGATCGTGCACAGGGCGTAGAGTAATGTTATACACATAATCACCAAGGCAAACACCCCAAAGTCCAAACCTTAGCAACTGTATTACTAGTTTACAACCGGTTTCGGAGGAAGAAATGTCAGAAATATAGGCGTACCAACCTTCTTCTGTGCAGTACATTCACTAAAGTGCAGAGAAACTTGTCAAATGACCCGTTGTAGTATTAAGTTGAAATGTTTTAATTATGTGAGCCCAATTATAGACTGAATAAATACATACATGCATTTTCCTGAAATGAATGCATTGGTATTGTCTGCAAAGAGTGTTATTCTAGATTAAATACTGATACTAGAAGGCAAATCATTTATACGTATACATTAAGGGTACCCAACGGTGACCCTTCGTGTTTAACAATGTCCATTTCTGACACAAGTTAGTAAACGATATCCTTTTTAGTTCAGTTTATTGAATATAACTCAAACAAGCTAAGCAGAAATGATCGAGATCATAAAAGAAAGGTTTATCATTTACTGGATCAAAACTTTTGACTAAATCTCAGAACAAAATTAACATCCAATAAAATATTATTATCAATAAATAGTTTTATCTATTGTGAACATAAAAGTTTGCTTCGGAAATTGAGCAATATTACTAGTAACGTTTAACGTAAGAAGAACACAACAAAACATCGCCGTTATACCGTGTAATAAAAACATTTTAATTTCAGCAAGGAGGATCAAGTTGTAATTGGTTGTGGCACAGGTAATAGCATTGAGAGAGATGATAATTATCAAATCACCACTGTGAAGCTTCTTAGGAAGATGTAACGTATAAATTTGAGAGTTGAACGTGCCACAAACTCTTACATTTGTAAAACACTTAGGTAGAGATAACTTTGCTGTACATGGCCTTTTGAATTCAAAAGGTAAACAGCAGCTTTTGTTACTTATTGCTGACAGAATCATAAATAAGATTCCTGTGTAAGTAGTGTCCATTTAAATACAATAGTATTAACGATGACTGCATAGAAAATTAGGTTAAAAAACATTTTTTTATATTTCATCAAAATATTGGATAACTGAAGAGTAAAACAGATGAATTACTAAACAGCGTGACAGTATAACTACACATTATCTGCCCATATGAGCAAAGTTTGAAGCAACAGGAATTATGACAATTGTCATTATACGGTTATTGTTTGAGAGCAGAAGCTTCAAGAAAAATACTGCATAAATGAGGAGTTTGCATTTATGTCAAGCTGGATGTACTATACAAATCATTCGATATATCAAAATTTAATTCAGAATAGGACAATGAACTACGCACAATCCAATTGGATAGCAAAAATATAAAAATAATTACAATCGATCACCATTAGGAAACACCGTTTTTAAAAAAAATGTTGAAAATATTTTTAAACTTTTTATTTAAGCCTAAGCACGAAATAGTTTCCCACCAGGATTGATAAAATTTCGAGTACAATAATGGATAATATCTTTGTAAATTCAGATAAATGTCATCATATTCTTTATCTCCATTTATCAATGGTCTCTCTAGCCATGGTGCTCAAGTAATAAATATTCAAGAAGAACTCTAAAAAAAAACTCAGAGAATTATATAGATATTAATTATATAAACATCAATAAATTGTACATGCACTTGAACAAGAATTATGGAATAGTGTCTAAAGTGCGAATGATGTAAACAGTAAATTCAATGATTCCTTACAGACTTTCAAATTGCATTTTTAAGCATATTTCCAGCTGAAACTTAATATAAATATTAAAATCTTGTCAACATAAAAGGCAATTATAATTGAATAAGTTAAAGCTCAGTAAAGACCCTACATTAAAAATACATTTTAAAAAGTATTTGTAAGACGCTTGGAAAAGTAACAAAAACAGCAAAAGGACTCCATTATCAAACTCATCAGCAATCGAAAACAAAACAAATACTACTTGGATTATAATAAAGCAAGAAAGAGTTACAAATTTGCAACAAGAAGATACAATCTTAAGTATTAGCAATCACCAAATACAACAACCTGCAGTAGTGATGAAAGAGATGCATTAAGGATCTTACAATTATCATTTCCCAGTCAAATAATGAATTCAAACTAAGCATCACTATTCCACTCCAAGTAATATTAGAAAACTAAATCCATAAAACTCTTCCGGCTATGATGAAATTAACAGCAAAGTCATAAATGCCTGTGTGTAGGAAATTAGTATCCCCCCGAGTTATTTGTGTAATGAAGCCTGTGTTAAAAAAGGCAGAAAAGGAAAATGTTTCTACTTATAGCCCTATAGGTATTTCACCTATATTTCCTAAGTGTTTGAGAAAGTAATGCACAATAGGATTTATCAAAACCTTAAAAGTAACAATATTTCAGTTAATGATTAGTTTAATTTTAGGGAAGGGATTTCAACAGAAAATACAATATTTAAACTCACTAATGAAATTTTAACTGCATTCAATGTAAGAGAACATATAGGAGGGATATTTAGCAAAGGCTTTCGATTGTGCATATCATGAAATTCTGATAGCTAAATTAGCTTTCCATGGAATAAAAACAAACAATATTTAAAATGGTTTACATCCTATCTTGACAAAGGGAAACTAAAAGTAGAAATAAAGTATCCCTTTAAAAATAAAAAAATGCATCAGAGTGGATAATAATTACACATGGAGTACTTCAGGGATCTGTTCGGGGCCTTTTGATATTGGTAAATGGAAATAGCCTTAATGTTTGTACCGTTAAATTAAATTTATTTCTGAGTTCCTTGCGTGTATAGTTCAAAGCAAATAAATTGTCTCTAAGTCTAGAAAAAACAAATGCTATGAAATTAATCACTCACAGATCTCCAAATCCCCTATTACGGATAGGATATTATAACAGTGAACTTCTACAAACCAAACATATTAAATTCCTTGGTATAAGAATTGATAACATCTGAACTGAAAGAACATATCGATGTTATCATACCTAAACTTAGCAGTGCCTGCTTTGCTATACGCGCATTTTGGACTCAATTAAGACTTTTCAACTCAATAATGAAATATGGTCTTATATTTAATAGAAACTCGGCTAAAAGTAAGTGTGTCTTCCTACTATAGGAAAAAGTCATGCGAATAATCGTTGTTACACATTGCAGACATTCATGCAGAAATCTCTTTAGGCAATTTGAATCTAAATATATTTCTCATGAAATATTATATAACAAATAAATAAAGTTTTATTGTAGATATATACCAAAATATACGTGACAAAAATGTTAGAAAAATAGCAAGTCTTCATAGATAGATAGACATTTTCCTGATATTAAAAAGGATTTATTACGAATGTATTTTAGTACAAAATATTCTTCCCTCTAGCCTAAAAGCCTTAATAAACAATGATAAATTCTTTAAATCTGCTTTTAAAACACCTGTGTAAAAAGCTCGTTGTTCTGTAAAGGAATATATTGACAATATACTACACTGGTTCAAAACAGAGTAACACTGTTTCAATGTATATGCAAATGTTTTTATTGTTTTGATTGAGTTGGTCTAGGGGTTGCTTAGTTTTTTATTTTTACTGTAACCATTTATACAGATGCGTACTATATTTTTTGTAAATGTAGAAGAATGTCCGCTACTGTAGCAATTGTAAATGACAAATTATATGTTCGTAAGTATTTGTGACTGTTTCGCGAAATCACAGACTGCTGAAGGAACCAAATATAACGCAAGTAACTACACAATAAATGGCGCTCCACCATATATAGAAAACATTGACCTAGTCTAATAACATGATAAATTAATTATTAGAGCTGTGTTGGAATTTAAATACTCATCCATATTATAAAAGGCGTTAGTACTCAAAAATGTATTTAACTTTTCTTGAAAATTTTGAACTTCTGTGAATTATACAGCCGTTTCAGGAAATTGAAAGCCTTATATACCTGAACTGTAGAGTAATAGCTGGCATTGTGGAAATTGAAATTAAATTAGAGAATATATGTAGTATTTAATAAGAATAATAATAATATACATGACTGGCCTGAAACACTCAAAAATTATCCCATATCTCAAAATGGAATGAAATATGCCTTGGACACTATATTAATACATTTTCACAAAACGCTTAAATAGTTAACATCTGAAAAATCCAGTGTGTGATATTAAAATCTTAAATAAAATTTAATAATTCTACCATGTGAATGTGCCTCACTAACCATAAAACGGGGATACAAGGCAATATTGTAAACATGGGTTATTTGTGTTTAATAAAACACTACCCGCAAGATAATGTCACTAAAATACTGAACCGTTAATAACGAAAATGTTCGCATAAAATAATTGCAATTCTCAAAACAGTTGCTCTTACCATTTGCTTCTGAAACACCAAATTCCCCTTTCATTTTCTCTGCTCTGCGCTGCATAACCTAAAAAGCTGTCTTGTGTAACATTGCCCATTTATATAACAACACTCTTGCAAACGCATGACAAAGCTAGCGATAGACTTGACGGTTGAGACCGTACTTACAACGCCACCCTGGTAGAGGACAGTTCAACGTGACGTCATTCAAGTCTGCCCTCAACGCCAAAAGTAAACGACGCATGTTAGCGAATTTTAAATGCGTATTTCAGCAATGTAGGTCAACAAAATAGTAGTAATCCAAGGGGTTTGTTTTTGCAGAGAGATTATTTTAATAATCATAATAAAACGATTTTTATTATTACTGCATATGAACATGTAAAAAAAAAAAATAGTATTAATAAGCATTTTAGGCTTGGAGAAAGCACATAATAATTTTAAATGAGACTATTTCTTTTGTTCTTTGAGTTTTGTGAAAACGAGTTATATAATAACTACTAGAAGCCAGAATAAAATAATTAGAAACTCGTTAAAATACGCGGTTTTTAATTAAATTAAAATATGCATATTCTTAATAAGCCTTTCATAATTACGTTACATAATTATGTTAAAAATAATGACACAGTAGGCAGTGGCGGGTCATTCATAAATCAGAGGCGAACTGTGGTATTTTTTTAAATTATTAATCAAAGGGGTAAAAAGAAACCAAACAATTATACAGAAGATATTATGAATATAATCTCATTGCTGAAAAATTAAATCCGTACATAACCTAAAGCACTGAGATCCAAGACCTGAATTCATTGTTCACCTTTTCCTGGTTGTTTTAATTAATATAAGCAAGACTACTCAAATCTCCTTCACTCCAAGCTTCACTGTTTTCGAAAACGTATGCGCAGAAAAAAAGAAAGAAAGAAAGAAAGCATTCCGCACACCCAGTTACATTTTCTCCACCTATAACTTTTTGTGTTAAATTTAAATTTGGAGCAGGTCTAGCCAAATGTTTTATTTTCACTTTCCCTTCAGAATTTTAACAGAAAAACGCCTCTTTAACAGGCATCCACCGACTTCACTTTATAACATGCACACCGTAAAACTAAACAACTGCAACCACACTTGGACACATTAGAGTTGTTTGGTATGTCAGCTCATGCAGTCAATGGCAAGCCTGATGACGTCAGACTCGTTCCGCCTGTGCAGGGAGCCCAGACACATCTCCGAATATTTCAGCTCTTATGCTAGAATACATTCGATCGCAGCGTTGCGAGTTGGTCAAAATATGTTGTTTTGTTTGATTTGTTTTATTTACGGACGCTCTCAGGTCATTAGCGTCCCATTTAATTCAGGCGTGAAACGGCCGACAAATTTTGCTCAGAAGCATCTGCTTTCAGGCTTGAGGTTCATTTTCGTGCCATAAATCTACGACAATAAACCCACTGCTTTACTTCCCTTCCGAAGGAAGAATTTTTACGTCCAAAAAATCCACCAATCCCCGTTGGGTTTGAACCCGCGATCTTGGGTTTAGGAGTTTAGGTATGGTTACCACTACACCACCAGGACCGGCAAATATGTAGTTATAAAAGAGTGACTCAACTATCGTTTGGAAAATGGTTGTCATTGAGTTAAATAATGTGTGATTTACACCTCATTAGCATATAATGAGCGGCCGTCACTGATAACAGTAAAAGAAACTCTATGAGATTTTTTAATTAGATATGAAATCATTTAGTGGCATATCCTGAAGATATATTTTCAGTAGTATAGAAAAAGGATGTAATGAAGATCGTCTTGTTTCATCATTTCAGAGAAAAAAACACGTTTTGATTGACAGTGCTTTTAGAAATGAGATTTAAGAGCAGATGATAGAATTTTAATGACAGCTACATTAATATACCTTTAAAATGATTTATAAAAAATGGCAATCCTTATCCAAAATATAACTTCTCATTTGCGGTCTAATTTACAGCAATGAGCCATTTTAAATGAATGTAAACCCTTTACTGTATTTAAACTATTGGATTATATTCTAGTTTCATGCCTCGCAAAACGCTGTTTTTATATGAAAGTGTAAATGTTTGCAAGTATTGTAACATTTAAAGTACAATTGAAAGGTAAATAAAGAAGTGTGACAAATTTGCTCTTTTTTTTTTTTTTTTTTTTTTAATAATGAGAGTGGTTAGACGAATACTCCGTTTAATTTGTCTGAAAATTCTCTCCTAAGCTCTGTTATATTAAATGTATGCCGCGTATAAATATGTTTCTTGTGTATAAAAACATTAAACGCAGTAAATTAAATATACTAAATCCAAGGATGCAGAAGTATTTATTATACCGCACCTAATGTGTCATAAATCTTGCATGCATTCAATTTTTTTCAATAAAATTTTATCATTAGCGCGTTATTCACCAGCGAGATGTCTACTACTTTTTGCTTTATCTTTCTGTGCAAGTTTTCTTGCATTGCACAAATAACAACACTAATTAATTATATACGAGTATATATTATGCATATATTTTATCTTTCCACGCTCACCATCGGCAGTAGCTAGCTGCGTGCTCTGCCATTGTAGGAAGCGCGTATTCGCCTATATGACGGTTTTCTGTTATTGTGTGAGTTAAGTTTCCCTTTTCTGTTTGTCTCTTGCTTGATCCAATATTTAGAGACTTAGAAAATTCAATTGCAATAACTTTCTAAAATATGAATTACCTGTTCATTGTCGTAGAGAAAGAACTATGGTTCATAAAATAGTGAAAGAACTCAAAACAACATTATCAGTGTTAAACAAGAAATGAAGACAAAAGAGTAATGCTTTAATAGAGGAAAAGGCGGATGTTATCGGAGTTCAGCTGAAACAATGGCTGCCAAAAGTTAGTGCAACAAGAGGGGATCGATCAGTCGTACATTAGCACAATACTACAAAATTACTAAAATTTCGCCGATATAAGATTACAGATTGTTTCTAACATCGCCTTTGGGCACGTTTTTTATACTTTGCTGGTAGCACAGAGGGCGGGGAGTATATATAGCTACACTGTGTACTGCCGCTTCCATCTACTTCCAGGACCGTGGAAAGATAAAATAGATGTATTTTACAAGAAATTTCCCCAGATCATTGTTACTTTGCTCAGACTAAGCAGAAATTTTAATTATACATGAAAATAGTTGTGTTATATACAACAAACGCTATATCAAAACTTTAGGGAAACATTCTTTGCGTGTAGAGGATGCAAATATGTTATATGGACATGGTTCTGGAAATGATTTATTTCTCTATTAGAGCCCTTCATCTGCAACCCGCTTACACGGTGTGATATGCAAGCTAGATTTCACCATAGCTGTCCTATGAAATATACTACATAACAGAATAGTTGTTTAATATGTACAATAGTCAAATATTCGCTTTTATCTTTGGTTAAATGGGGTGAGGGTTTATAACGGATCTTAGTTCCTAAGTTTACTTTTGTTGTGGTCGTTCTGTTCCATCTAATCCGTTTGTTATGCTACTCATCTCATTGCCTGACATTTCACCGAGCACGTAGTGTCAGTTCTGTGTGTTTGCGGACCTCGTTCCAGCTACAGTAAAATGAGTTGTCACATGCTCATATAATCTATGGATTTGCCGAAGGTGTACTTGTGCTCGTGTTCTGCAAGGCGCCAGACAATACGAGATACTCCAGGGATACAGCAAAGCATCAGGAAGTCATACGACGGGTTGATAGATGTATCCATGTTAACGGAGGACGTTTTCAATATTTCATGTGATTTTCTCTTTCCCACGGTTTTTGTTGTCCATTTCACGGCAGCTGGTACAACGTTAGCATGAACCCCGCAACTCTGCAGGTGGATATCTCGAGCGTTTTGGGTGGCACACCACCCGACCCTGTCGAGTAGTTTACACAGTGAGTTTCCAATGAGTTTCGCATCAAATACCACCACAGCGAAGTAAACCCACTCCGGACTACTCCCCAAGGGAGGGGAGCTAAAGTGTTGGGCCTTGTGCACTTCTAGTGACGTCAGGTGTACTCGGAGTGCGCAGAGCTCGCACCAGATTGCTATAGAAATTGAAACCCTTTACCTTCTCTTACATGTGAGTCGGTCGTCGTGGTGTCATACTTGCCTCCTAAACCCAAGATCGCGGGTCCAATCCCGGCCAGGATCGATGGATTTTTTCGGGTGTAAAAATCCTAAGTATGGCTTCCTTCGAAAGGGAAGTAAAGTCGTGGGTCCGGTGTCGTACATTTAGGGACGATAAAGAACCTCATGCCTGAAAAAAGAGGCCCCTGAGCAAAAGTTATCGACCGTTACCCGCCCTGAATTGGCGGCTGAGATGTTAAAGAGCGTCCGTAAGTGAACCAAATCTACTACTCCTATGTGTGAGCCCAAATGGTCTTATGCAATGCAGATTTGTTTCGTAAAAATAATCGACGTTGAAATGTTAACGCAATGTGAAAGCAGACGTAATTCGTTGAGCGGAAGCTTGCGTAGGTGCTAAAGGTTGTAATTTTAATTGCACCGACTTACTAAAGGTTTTTTCAGCTCATTAACTAATTTGTGTATAAAATAATACAAATGTTATTACCTAACACAATTGTATTTTTTAATTGTCATGATTTTCATATTTACATGGAACTTACATAAAATGCTCTGAGACTGGAAAGAAATTAAAATAAATACTTAAAAAACGGAAGCGAAAGGAAGCGACTGCGCTGCATAGGTACCAAGTCTTAATAGCAACATGCAATTAGTTCAGCTATTTTAATATTAAGTAAGGCGCATACACTACCAAGACATTCGGCGTTGTACAATTTTCCAATTTTTCGCAAGTTAAAATCTGTCCGACGATATTTTGGCACTTGAATATTTCCTCCCTTTTGTCCACTCAGAGATTATATCCTATATACTCAAATTTTAGACTATATATCTTATATACATTGTAGAAAGTATGTCCCAAATCACTTGGATTACAATATGAGTAATACAAATGCTGATTGAATCTAAACTGAACACTTTAATGCAGGCAACCACTGGTCGGAAAAGATATCAGACGCTACAAGGTCTTGTGCAAATAATGAGTTAGGGGATTGTTTTTGGAACTCATTTTAGTTTTAATAACAAACCAATTCCTGCCGTGTAGTGGCGCTAGTTCACAATCGTCTGTTACGTTTACAATGTCATCTGTGTTTATTTGTCCCTAGTAGCTAGGGATAATGCATTACACGACGCGTGATCTGCCATGTATGCATTTAATGTGCGGTACAGCACGATGAAGTGATCGCAAAGCCGAAAGGATGTACAGTGAAAGGTTTCCCAACCGACATCATCCGAAATGGAAGACATTTATCACGGTAGATAGGAACTTACGAGAGAGTTGGTTGTAAAATCGCAGAGAGACGGGCTAAGTGCTAGATCAAGAACTCTTCGCGCTCCCAGAGTTTGAGAAAATGGCACTGCGGCATGTACCAGATGTACCCTCAATAAGGATTCGACATCTCGTCCTTCAAATGCATGCTCCCAGTATCAGCAAATACATCCCTACCACCGACAATGGGTTCACACAATATGGCTACACGATTTCACCAGAATTATTTATTTTTTCTATTTGGTTTATTTACGGACACTCTTTAACATCTCAGATCATCAGTTTCCCATTCAATTCAGGACGTGAAACGGCCAACAAATATTGCCCCGAGACCTTTTCTTTCAGGCTTGAGGCTCTTTCTGTCGTAAATGTACGACACGGGACCCATGGCCTTACTTCCTGCTCAAAGGAAGCCATACTTAAGATTTTTACGCCCCCGAGAAAATCTATCGGTCCTAGCCGGGATCGAACCCGCGATCTTGGGTTTAGGAGATAAGTATGGTTAGCACTACACCACCACGACCGAATATCAATGCCTTTCCAGAGCTGTTGTACAGTACCAAACTCCCTACAGTTTGAACTATTTAGGGATGAGGCTTGTCACATCAAAGATTGTGTTTTCAACAGTCGCCTTGAGTGGTCGATAATCTAAATTCCACCCTCGTCGATCATCAGCTTGTACACTGAAGTTGTCTATTACATAATGGGATTTTATTTATTTCAAACTCGCTTTGATGCACCAATTTCGTTCGAGATGTACTCTTAGAATTTGTTAAGGCGTTTCGGGTTACGTTACAAAGAATTCAAATTTCTTATACGACACCCTCTCGTTGATGCCTGCCCGAGCATTCAATTAAGGAAAAAGTGCGACCAGGTTCTGCCCGGGAAAGATGTGCAAACTAATTTAAACACTTACATAAAATTCAGCAACATGGGTGGAACAAAATACATTACATTACCAGTGTCTTGCCAGAAATTTACACCTAAAAAGTTTAAAGGCTTAGCATTGTCCCATTTTATTTCATATATAAAATTAACAAGTGCTTGCCTACAATTTAACATATACTAGTAAATATTGAATAAAAAAGGATACATAGAGCAGGTTTCAACATGAATAGGAAGGAGGGACAAATGAAAAAGGTATTTAGCACAAAGCGATTACAGTTGCGTGCACAGATGGCACAAGATGCTAGACATCGTACTTTGGTGTCTGCGAAAGATTGTGGTTGCAACTTGACGGTGCGCCTGCCCATGCCCGGACAACAGATTCCCCTAATTGGTGATTTGGAAGGGGAGGTTCTGGATCTCATTCTCCATTTTTTCTGTAGGTGCACATCAAGTCTTTGGTGTATGAAACCTCAGTAGAAGCTGATGAGAAACTGCTTGGTAGGATTCTAGCGAGATGCCACATTTGGCATCTCAAGGTTCAGGTCTGTCAAGTGTAGAACCTGAGCAGTAGGGAGTAGCGTAGCCGGTAGAGGAGCAGGGCAGAGCTTTTTATTTAATAAAGATAGTCGAAAGACCTTGGTGCAATGTTGTCATGAAATATTTATATGTAGTTAGCAGATCAGTCGATCTATGCTCCGGTCCACACTTATTACTGATGTTAGAAAATGTTATATTGAAGTTTAAGTGCACAATATATGTGTGTAACGAAATCAAATATAGCAGTTAGCGGTTAATGATATAACATGGAAATACATGAAGCACATTCCATGTTCCTCCACCGCTCCAATACTAGGTATGAAACTGAACACTTGTTCCGTATTTGGCCCGGTTGAGACCACCGTTATACACTGTAGAGCTGACACCTGAAATATCTGAAAGAGTACGATGTTGTACTTAATATATTGAGATTGGCGATCTCTTATTGCACAGTTTCCATGAGGTGTAAGTTATTTATGAATATCAAAAAAAATAAAGCTTTAAAAATGTTGTTCAAACACATTACTCGTTCAATACCTCGTAGCACCGGAAATATGCATTTATCTATCTGAGAATGCTGACTTGATTCATCTGTCACTTGTATATTATATATATATTAAGTTTCATCTGATCACCCAAGCTACCCAGTCTTTGAAATTTAAGACGGAACCTTTACTTTACGACAAACATTTAAACTGTTGGGTCCAATATGGCAACGAGGCAATGAAAATAATAAAAATGTATGACAGAAGATTAAAACAAGGCTAGAGGGTATCAGCAGGCAGGAAAACGAGGCATAATGTAACACGAAATTCTCCTTGAGCCTATCAAATGAAATAAAATTAACCTTGGGTTTAATCTTGTTCTAAGGAGAAAGGAGAGATCAGGAACAGCCTGGTTTAGATTGAGAGGTTGGAAGGCTCAAAAAATAACGAGTAGCTCTGATAGGAGAATCTGCACATTTTTTTAAAAGAGAAAAGGAATGGATACGCATATTCTGTACCACCTGAGAAAAACGCAGTTCCTAGAAAAAAAATTAAGGCAATTAGAAGCCGATTGTCAATATGGGATATGTTTGCGAACCCCTCTAATTGGTTGAATATGGACATTTTCCTAGCAAAAATACAGGAAGCTAGAAACAATTTATTTGTTGGTTAGAATGCAATAACTAGTATAATTATAAATAATATGTAATATATTTCAATTCATATATATAAATACTGTTCTTCATATTTATAAAATTAAATATCAATTATCTATTATTATTTATTATGAAAGTTAACTTACTGTTTATTATTATTTGTTACTGTTTCAAAATATGTATCACATATAAGCATATATGATCTACGACCCTATGCATAAAATATATTGGAAATGTGTATATGAGATTTTATAACAACAATGACACCTACACCGACTGCTGTCTACCCATCAGTGGAATACATTTTGAATATTCAATAGTAAAATTGTAATATTACACAAAATGAATTGTGTTTCTATCTTACAACTAACTGAGGTTTTTTCTTCTGTAAAAATTTAAACAACACTTACAATTCAAGTTGCAACACAATGTTAAAAAAACAAATGATCAAAAGTGAATCCCCTTCAAAATGTAAATATCACAATGTATGGGTGTCATTTGAAATTTCAAAGTAGAGGCGGCTAGAATAACGGGGTGAAACTTAAAAAGGTAATCAATATTGCGTTTAAACGTTCCCCTCAATATTTAAACTTTCTTATTTGTGGTTAAATTAAGTTTACTTTAAATAGTCGTTCAGACTAGACAGCTCTTAAATAAAAACCCTGTATTATAATTAAATATTAAATAATGATAAAACTTTACCGTATAAAAATCAGCAAGTAGTACAACAGGTCTCTTCTCATATTTACCATAAAAATCAGTTATAAATATGAAACTGCTTGTATAAAAAAGATATAAATTTTCAGTTGAAATGTTATGCTACATTCTCCGATGTCATACACTGATGCTATAACAGCACTAATGTCTAAACTTTGAAACATCCTACCATATTACTCTAGCTCTGTGCATTAACTATAAACACCTTATTAGCAAGGCGTGACTAGCTGGAAGGCATGGGGAAACGGTTCGGTAAGGCAAAGCAAGTAAGGCTTTGACCCGCTAATTACCCTCTCTACATAGGTAACGTAATTCCACTGTTCTACACTCCTATGCCTTAGATTTAAAGTAACTCATAACATCCAAAAAAAAAAAAAAAAAAAAACTATCCAGCATTTCGAAGATTGGTATAAAGTAACAATTGGATGAATTTCTGGTATGGACAGAGTTCTCTTATTCAGGACTAATACGAGAGGCAGTAACCTATCTATCTTGGAATGATTTAAAATACAGTTACTGTGCAATACACTTTCATTACATGTCATCCATTTGTTTGGACCTCGCAATCCTACACAAGAAGATCAATGCATTTGACAGCCCCGCTATGTCATAAGATGGACTCCATTACCCAGATTTCAATACAGAAAACAATTATGGTTGTCGTAGCCCAAGTGCTACCAAAAGCAAACACAACTTTTACTAGTATTATGTTTACAACATGATATTATTGATCATTAGAAAATACGTCGAAAGTTTTTAAGGATCTGAAATTGTTTACACACAATATTTCTCATATGTAAACGAAGCAAAATTTGTCGGCCTTTTTCACGCCCTAAATTGAATGGGACTCTGATGAGCTGAGATGTTAAAGAGCGCCCGTAAATAAAAACAAATCAAATCCATCGAAACCATCCAGTACAACAAATGGTTAATCAACTATTGCCTATTACCGATTATTGCAATGCAAAAATTATTGTTATAGTAATAACAATAACATGAACAACATGCAAAAATAATAAGTTAATCAATTATTTTCATTGGTGTAACTGCATAAACCTTTTAAGCAAATGTACTAGTGCAAAATTAATTGATCATTTAAACAGACTAGCTACCATCTACGTACATACAGATTTGACTTTTGGCTTTTGTAAAGTTATAAAAATATAAAATGGTTAGGCAATTATATCTAATTACAATGCTCTCTGGAAGTAAAACAAATGATTTTAGCCAAGCCGCTGATGATGCAAAATACTATTTACCTTATATGTGTGTAAGAAAAAATTGCAGCCCATATCAAGAGCTCCACTGAATATGCAATTTGATTAACACAAAAATCTTCACGTATTTTAGTGAAACTTTTATTTTACCAGCGCTCTATATATTCAAATCATGATCTAATGGTTAACTTTCCTTGACAACGTTTATTAATAAGTCACTCTTTCAATTATCCATACATCATTATTATTACAATTAGCAAGACAACTCACCAAATTTCAAATTTGCATACTATGTCACTTTTAACGCTTTACTTCCACTACACTACGAGATCGAACTAAATTTCTCCGTAGCAAGCACAAATCTTTAAAAAAAGCACTAACTACCAAATTACTGAACACCTTAAAACAAATCGATAATGGACCAGCGTCTATTTTGATGAAAAGGATATAGTCTTCCTGGGCAATAGTTATAAACGCGAGTACCTGGCTGTTTCTTAACCTCACTTGCAAAGGTGTCAAAATATGTTGTATAATATCCTGCTTCTGGATTTTTCTGTCCATTGATAAGCCTCACTGTCATATATGCTAGATTTAAAAAATTGTGGGATAAGCACCATTAATTAATTTTGGAATTTTCTAGAAAAGTGAATCGGTCCATTATTTTGCATGGTACCTCCCCGGCATTTGCCATTTATGAGAACTGAGAAAAACCTGGAAAAAACCTCAGTCAGAATGGACAGTCCTGATTGAGGTTCGAAACGTTTAACGCACACAACAGTGTTATCTTTAACTTCAACATTTGCGTGCATATTCTTTATCCATTTGTTTTTAGGAAAATATGCTAGTATGCGGCGTGCTGCTATAATTAGAGGTACAACCGAGCGCACAAGAGCGACCCATGTTATACTAAATACTTTTTACTACACAAGTTCATATTGTAATTTCACTAAATCAATATTAACCAAAAAATCAACACGCTACCGTTGCATCTGTAATCAACCAAATAAACAAACCTATGAGCTTAATAGCAGTTACACAATTGAACCTTCATCGCCGCCATTTTTTATACTATCGATACTGGCATAAGGTCTGAAGAATGAAGTTTATCTTTTTTTATTTTGTTGATTGATTTATTTATGAACGCTCTTTAACATCTCAGGTCATCAGCATTCCATTGAATTCAGGGCGTGAAACGTCCAACAAATTTTGCTCAGAGGCCTTTTCTTTCAGGCTTGATGTTCTTTTTCGTGCCGTAAATGTACGACAGGGGACCCACGGCTTTACTTCCTTTCCGAAGAAAGTCATTTTTAGGATTTTTACGCCCGAACAAAATCCATCGGTTCAGACCGAGTTTGAACCCACGATCTTGGGTTTAGAAGGCAAGCATGGTTACCACTACACCATCGGACCGACTGAAGTTTATCTTGAAACAACGGTCGCAAAAAGAATAGCTACAAATACATTCTTATTAACCAGGAACACGTGAGATAAATAACGTATAGGACGCCGGATAGGTTTAACTAGTAGAGTATTTTTACTATTAATATTGCGAATTTGTCTAAAGTAATTACCTCTTCAAGAATGATGATTAAAATGTTCACCATTTGCTACCAGACAAGAACCGTAGAGTAATTCTGGGACACTTTGAATAACTTTTTAACGCATTTATCACTGGAATTTCTAATCATACATCATCGATAACTGTATCTTTCAATTCTGTTTATGCCCGTTTATGTTCACACAAAGTGATATCGTGGCGAATTTTCAACGAAGTTCCTAATTGGATGCTTGTAGAGTTTTACTTGAACATTTTCTCTTATATAGTTGGCGCGGAAATGTTAAGAAGATTATAAGGGAGGTTCGGGGGATGCCAGGCGCTGTTAACCGACTTCACATCACAGCTACGGCAAGTTTTTCATCATAAATAGATGTCTCGGTACGTTGTGGGAATTCTCACCAGGAAATGAGTTATCCAATTAGGTGAAACCGCAAATAGTTGAATATTCTCTGATGAGCATTGATTGACATGTGGCAAGGTTTCAATTCTTCCCACTTTTGACATGTTCTTGTGGAAATTCCATTGCGACTATTCCATTTGGCAGTTTCGAATATGCTCTTTCGTGAACAGTCAACAATATTCCCGTGGTTTTCTTTTTCTTCAATGAAGGATTTTACCCACCACAGCGCAATAAATTGTCCTTCACACTCCTTTATGAATGTACTTTTCCAGTTCGAGGGACATAACACGTGCTGTTTTATTAAGTACTGTAAACACCATAGTGTTTGTACTATATTGCCACAACACGAACGGATAAAAACAGTTCATTACTGCCGAAGACAATCGGCCTTCAGGCCTTGAGAATACCGCCAACTTTCGTATCCTTCCTCAGTCACAGTTTTCATATATCAAGCTATATCCGTGATAAACTTAGCTGGAAATCTATATTAATTTTAACGTTTTGATGGAAACTCAAGTGCCGAGAGCGAGCGAAACACTATATACAGCAGGTAATTTTGCTTATGATGACTTTTCTAATATCCTTGTATGCTTTTAGGGCCTAAGAAATACGTATATAACTATTTTCTATTATTATAATTTTTGTTTAATATTACATTTAATTTATTATTTCATACAGTACCCTATAGCACTATAGTTATAATGAATTCAACAATAATTTAAAATGCGAATACAAACACCCTAATTTTCTTATATTTTATTTCTAGTATTCTGCGATTAATTTAGTGCTTTTAAATTCAAATAGTAGTTTCGTAATTAAATAAAATTTACAGATAAATCCCGACTTTACTTGATACTCTAAATTTGTTAATTATCTAAATTTAATTTTAACCGTAAATCGCAATGTTTGATGTTATTAATTAAACTAAATTATATTTAGTTTATATTGAATACTTATGATAACTTGAAACGGAAAATACCCAACTTAAGGCCCTGAACGCTCATTAATAGCAGTTGTTTAATTATATTATTTTAATAAGCTCATTTTCACATGTTTGTATATTACGCAAAGGGTATAATTCTCAATATAAAGTCACAAACATTTACTAGTAATGGCTATTTAGCTATTTAATTTAAGAATTTCATTTACGTATGTTATTGCGTAAGATAAAGGTTATAATATTTCATTTAATACTCAAAATATTCGTCGATATGTTTTTACTTATATTAATTTAATAAGTTCAATGGGATATGTTTTTATATTAGGTTAGGTAATGGATATAATGGTCAATATAAAGCCACAAACAATTAATAGTAATAACTGTTTAATTATGTTAATTTAAGAAGTTCAGTTACGCATGTTATTATGTAAGATAAAGGCTATAATATTCGATTTAAAGCTCCAAACATTTATTGATATGTTTCTAATCATATTAATTTAACAACTTCATTTGCACATGTTTTTATGTTAGGTAAAGGCTTTAATTTTTAACTCAAATAACAAACGTTTTAAATCGCATAAATCTTGTAACATCATTTGTATAGATTTCATATATCAGATAAGGGATATTACAATGTATGTCTTAATGTTTGTTTCTTTGCCCTTATGACAATATGGAATAATATAAAAAGGTAACGCTTCAAATGAACACATACATAGCCCAGAATACAAAAAGATTAAAAATACACATAAGAAACTTGTAATATTAAATGAATCAACCAATAGCAAATGTAACAACATTAATAATGTGTGCCAAGAATGAAACACAAGACAGACAGCTTTATTGCGACTAAATAGAAATGAACGAATTTCATTCGCTTAGTATACGTATATTGAAAATATAATGCATTGTAATGTATAGTACTATTACAATCTTATTGTAACAAGTGACTGTTTATATCTCAGAAAGTTAGTTATGAGCTGGATTCCATAGAGAGAAGTTGTGCTTTAAAGTCCATTAATAGATATTGTGGTTCGTACTCCGTATAGTGAAGCAATTTTTTGAACATCACGTAAAGACAAGTGACGATTAATATTTCTTGGAATAAATTACAAAATTATTATTTGTGAAAAATGATACGAGTTACGAGTTTGATTTAATATCCATATAGGAAAAGTGTATACGAGTTACAACAGGACAAAGAGCACAGTTTTCGAGAAAGAAACAAATTATAACACGTCTGTATAGTATTCAGTCTGCATATAACAATATTCTCAGAGCAAATCGTAATCAGAAAATTGTACTGTTGTGTGATAATAACAAACTATTTTTAAACTTCTTAGCTTTATAACTATTGTGATTTTGTTATACTTTTACTCCTTTCACCCCAGAAGCATCAATCTGAAAATCCAGCTACATTATTAAATACTGAACTAGTCGAGCATATTTTAGTGATGTTAGTTACGCCAACGTCTACAACGAAAAACAAAATACTGCGCCGTTTCTTTGGCAGTAGTGAACGTCGACACCATCTACACAAGTCGTAATTAATAATATCACAAATTTGGTCCTCCAACGTGTCGGCATTTACATCGACGACGACGCCAGTTAATATCGTTACATATTTTATTAAACATACCATGTACATACAACCTACAACCTCTCGCACATCTTCTCCTCTCATCCAGTCCTCATAAAATGTTGTGCAATAGAACCTCAAATCGGCACAAAGTTATTAAACATCACCGTTCAGTATAGTTTTTAAATGTACTGAGTGGATCACGAAACACCCGCCCGGCCACAGTGAGCCAGTCTAGAACTTGCATATGACCAAGGCAATAAGAGACTGGAGGCCGGTTTATCGTGTTTCTGAAGTTGTTGTTTTTTTTTTTTTTTTTTTTTTTGCTACTAATGAAGTGCTAAAATTCTAATAATTTAATCCACGATTATTGGCGTATTCTTTTCGCGCTAATAGAAAAAAATAACTAGTTTTTTTGGTATAACCGTTGGCTAATTACTTCAACCGATAAAAAGATCTAAAACACGAAATGTGTTTTTTTGAACCAAAAATTACATTACAGTATTTTTAAGAAAAGTTAATAATACAAATTTAAATTAGAATACTTTCTACATTTAGTTTAGCTGAAGTATCGAAAATTTTGTTAGAACACCTAGTTTCGCAATAGGACAAACGCGTCCAATCCTGGAGTACCATTTTAAAAGATGTTATGCTGACATTACGCAATTCTTCTAATACATTAAGCTTTTTTCACGATGTCAACTGCGATATATCGCAGTGCGAAAGCTAATTACTCCAACCAATCAAACCATTCCGAAAGTAATAATTACGTTATATCAGAAGCTTTTAGTTTGCTATCCGCAAGTCGGGAATGCAGACAGTAAAACTGATTCCAGTCATCGCCCTAAGATGAGAAGAACCAAACCGACCACGTTTGGTAAAAACTTTCGAAAAACATGCTTTTGTTATCCTAGAATTGAACCTTGTTATATTTGCACTAGGCATCGGTTTTGTAAAGCATTAGTCTGCGATGAGGATATTGTGAGAAAGAATATACTAAAAATTGTTCATACTAATGATAAAAATTAATTTTATATCTGTTTTCAACAGACTAAGACGAAATCATTATTGGTTAATGAAACTGTTATAGCTATTTTATCTAAGTTTGCTTTTAATATTAATATAAAGAAAAGTTCTTCATTAATAACTCATTGACTAAACTTTACCCTTTAAAAAGTACACGTTGCAAAACAGCTTTGTAATTGTTAAAGTCTCTATAAGGTTTCATATTAAATCAAATCGAGTCAGGCTAAAAGTATTTTAAAACATTTTTGAGACCACAAATATCTGGGCTATAGTGTGATAAATGTTTGCATTTTGGAGCAATACGAATGTCTGACAACATGGACCTCATAGTAGTGGGAATGTCCTTGCTGATGATAAATGAAGCGTGTGATCATATGACACGTCTGACAATTGATGAAGCCCAAGCTCAGCAGGAAAAATGCATAAAAACGAAATGTACAGTCCTACACAAATCTTTTGTTCTATACAGTGAAAAAGTTTTCCATTTCTTTACGTGGCGTAATATATTCTTGCTCAACCCTCTTCGAAGTAGAAACGTAGACAGCATATACCACAATGAAAAGGGTGAACTAATCCAGGCGATAAATAATAAAACGATTCTGACTGTAATCACAACATTCCAGCTACCTTTATTCCTTATAATTTTGCCCATTCTTGCTGTCATGTATGTCAAACCTTTATACACCAAGCTGTCTGTATCGTATGCCATAAATTGTAGCGGTAGTTTGTGTGCTCTCTTGCTCCATCAGGAACCTTGCCTTTCTCTCGAATCTTCGAGACCTTCTTTTCCTCTCTTAGGTTGCGCCATGCTTTTCTATTTCTTTTCTTAATCGCTCTACTGGTTAACACTTAGTTGGCTCTTACAGTATCAGTAACCCTGGAACGTGTCCTTGCTCGAGACTATCGTCGGCTAAGTGAGAAATCGTATTCCATCGTTCTGCGACAATATCACCCAGCAAGGCTTACCAACAAAATTGCTCTTTGAATTTGGAGCCCTACTACTTTCTTCGCGAATTCTTACACCATGGTTCGGTTATATGGGGAAGATTTGTAGGAGAATTTTGTATGTTAAATACTCGATGTTAAGACAGTGATTATTTCGAGTTGGTTATATTCACTGTAATGTACGTAAAATTAAATTAAATGTTCATTAATTAATAATTTAAATTAAGAATACATTATTCAATTGCAGCTTTTGGAATAATGGATATTTGATTAATACCGTGAAGATGAAGATTAATTATATTTTATTAAATGGCTTTTTATTTTATGAACGTTGAATTCTATTAATATACTGAATATCATGTTCTCTCTCTACCATATTTTGTATTTAAAATCAACCATACAAGAATCATCCACAGACATCGTACAGAGTTCCTTGACTGTCATTAATTTACTTTCTACTTCATCATTAATCTTCATTCTATTACTAGTATATGTCTGAAACTTCTGTGTTTGTGATTTCTATAAGATTGCCCTGACATTGGACTTATTATTCGTCCAGGGAATCCATTAGTATGTATGTATACTCTTTGTGTGTTCAGAGGCAATTACGTCCCGACAGGTGACTGGCTCAGACACTAACTTGCAGTAGTAGTAGTAGTAGTAGTAGTAGTAGTAGTAGTAGTAGTAGTAGTAGTAGTAGTAGTAGAGCAGCACTAGTAGTAGTAGTATTAGTAGTAGTAGTAGTAGTAGTAGTAGTAATAGTAGTAGTGGTAGTAGTAGTAGTAGTAGTAGTAGTAGTAGTAGTAGTAGTAGTAGTAGTAGTAGAGCAGCACTAGTAGTAGTAGTAGCAGCACTAGTAGTAGTAGTATTAGTAGTAGTAGTAGTAGTAGTAGTAGTAGTAGTAATAGTAGTAGTGGTAGTAGTAGTAGTGGTAGTAGTAGTAGTAGTAGTAGTAGTAGTAATAGTAGTAGTGGTAGTAGTAGTAGTGGTGGTAGTAGTAGTATTAGTAGTAGTAGTAGTAATGGTGGTAGTAGTAGTAGTTGTAGTACATTTATTTACAGAATATATTTACTACAAATATGAATTATCTGTTGCATGGGTCATGAGACTGTAGGTGCTTTTGCAATGCACTAGAAATGGCTGAAATTGCATAAACCGATATTAAGCTCTGAGAGAGAAACACACGCGCGCGCGCGCGTATTCAAACGAATAAATATATTTAAAAGGAAGAAATGGAAAAAATATTTAAATATAATAAAATGAACAGAAAAAGGAGAAAAATAAATTATATACACCTCTCACCCCAAATAAATGTAGGAATATTTCCAAAATAGTTGCTAATGTTCCCTTACAACCCTTTCTGGTTGTCTGCCTTAGCGATTTGAGCTGTCTCATTTTGTTCAAAAATTTACCTACTCCCTCCTCCTCCTTTATCTGCCAGCAAAGTCCAGCATTGACACTGCTCTCTCCCCCTATTAATGAATGACGCGGTAGATATATCTTCCTCTATTCTTCCGTCCTCTTGCAACACGCCAGAATATGTTCCGAATACTCTTTCTGCCCACATATAGAGCAGATCCTCGCACCCTCTCTGTCTGTTACTTAGTCATCCGCCACACGCTTAGTTTACACAAAGAGAGTCCCTGATTACTGATTTTAGCCCCTGTTTGAATGTAAAGTTCCTTGCTTCACTCGATTTTTATCTCTGATTGTATCTCCAGCGACATTATTTTGCACACTCCGAAAGAGTCAGTTGCCTATGAATGCCCCTCAGGTGTTTCTTAATTCTCCAAATGTTACCGATTCCTATAGTCACAGATTCCTTCTTAATTTTGAAATCCTGATCCTACTTCCCTCGCTTCTCAACTGCTCCTAGATCGCCCTAATTAGTGCCTGATCTTGGTAAACAATTGTAGTCAGTACCTCACTGCTCGGATCCCGCATACTATAAGGCACCAAATTCCTTGAGGATTCCGCAATTTGATGATTTCCTCCCCACTACTAAAATAACTAATATTCGTTTTATTTTATTGAAAATAAGTGGGATAAATGGACTGTTTCAAATAAATAATTTAAAACTATATATAATATTATTTTATTGTACAAATATTTTACTATTGGTTATTTATTTATTCAAATATCTTGTAAAGAGTGCAATACGGAAGTAATTAATGAGGTAAATTAATCTAATTAATATTACTATTTACTATTAATAAATAACAAAACAAAAAACAAAAAAGAAAACAATTTCCGACCGCTCGAGAAGATTTCCCTCGATAGATGACGAGACAGTTACGGAACTCTTTGTCGGGAAAATCAGATTGCGTTGGGATATGAAAACTGTGGTAATTAATACTCGGAAATGATAATAAAATCGTGCATTAATTAAAAAGGGATAATAAATTCTAGTGAATGCTTCTACGCTGCGCAGTCTGGCTTAATAAATTATTGCCGCCCTTTTCTAGTAGTCCGGTGGACTTGGTCGGCTTACTGAGATTGCACTGCTCTTTCAAGCCAAGAGGTAAACGTACAGTCGGACAAGAAAAAATGTTTCCTGGAAAAAGTCATTTTTGATCTTTACGTTTGTTCCCCTTCCGCTCTTATTATGCGAGTGTAGTGGTTTTAAAATACACGCCAGGAACAGTTACGCCCTGCGAACACTGCTGTTGCAACTGTCAGCTTTGGTAGGACCGCTATAGCTGTCTTTGTTTGCTCTCAGGGGATGTCATGCAGCAAAGAAAGAAATACATACCATTCTCGGGTGGACTGAAACTATTGGTTATGAACTTAGGGAAGTTTAATGTAAACACTTGCATCAATATGTTACTTTAGGTTATTAGTGAAGTACATAAATATACTGCCAGTTTAAAATTATTTTCACCAAACTTATTTTACTATACCATTTTGTATTACGCTTTTAATTCATGACATAGAAATGCAATTATTCGTTTTTATTTCTCTTAAACAAAAAAGTTCAGGGTTTTATATATTTTTATATTTGTCTACTCTTTGCTGAGAATTCCTTTTGTAAAATTCTCCATCTCAACCTCAAAGCAACGTGCCTTTGTAAAACAAGCGCATTTTATTAAAAAAGTAATTAAGGGTATTAATTTAACTGGACATGTTGGAGAACATTTCATAAGAATTTATTTCCTATTTATATGGAATTTTTTGAATGCCAGCCACTACGGAAATGCAATATAAAAATTAGTGACATATTTTTCTCTTTTATAAAGTCATTTGAACGCATTCCTGTCCCACAAAGTGCCTGTCAAAACAAGAAGAACATTCCAGTAAATTAATCTTTTCCAGAAGTTCGTGGCATCACCACGTTTGAACTTGTATTGAAAAAAATTTAATTGTACAAAGTGAATGATTCTTTTAAAAAAAAGCCCGAGATATCTTTTGATGCCATCACAGCTATGCGTACACATCAGGGTTTATAATGACATTGTAACTCCAATGAGGTGGTTTTCCTGCTAATGATATGCAAAGCATTACACTGTTAGGTTACAGTTTCGGATTAAAGCAGCTCTTGATCGAAGTTCCCTTTATCAACATTCACTCATACACCTTTTTTAAGTCTTTAACATAAGCCCTTTGTTTTTGTAGCTGTATACGGACGAGCATTATCATGAAGAATAATAGCTCCATTATTCTGTATTAGTACTGAAATTGACCGAAACACGTCTAAGAATAGCACACCTGCCATAGTATAGTTAAATTTCTTCAGAAAATGAACAAGTAAGGCTCCTTTACGATAGTAGAAAAATGTTCTGAGTTTCAGTGTAACAAAGTTTGAATTTGCGCATGATCCACTCCATTGATTTTTTTGCGTCAAAGCCATGTTTCATCTCTGTAACAATTTGATCTATGAACTCGTCATGATAACAATTATAACGCTTCCAGCAGTCATTCTGCATCTGTGACCATCTGTATTTGAAATGTTCAGTGACCATTTGGCATACAACTATCGTAAAGCGCCGAATCTCTTGAATGGTGTTTCACTGTTTTGTTTCAGTTCCTTCTCCATTCACTACAACAAATCTTATTAACGTTTTAACATTTTCAAAAAGAAAAACAAAACAAAACAAACAACGATTGATTGAATTTCCCAGTCAGTGAAATCATCAATTTGCACGTACATCTTAAAATATCCCTACGCTCAACAAATGAACATTTACGCGCCAACCACTGCACTAAATAAATATCTACACTGTACTGAAGACATCTAAATGTAAGACCGGCTGCAATGAAACAGTTTCGCAGTCAGTTATTTTCTAATTCCATTCGTATTCATATTTGGAATTTAAACTCCTCTGTGGGATGAAATGATAATTATTTTAACGTACTATTTCACTAATGTGATATCATAAAATCGACCAATGAAATGAAACAAAAATTTTAATTTTGACCAATCACAATCCGATATCATAGTAAAATTATCGTACAGTTTTATCAAATCCATTTTATCACGAGAGTTGCATTTGTCTTGTGATCAATGTAGCCAACTATATACCTCCACTATATAATTCCTGAGTACGTATCACTGACCATTTTTCTGTATTTTCAGTAATTGTAAATTTAACTAACTTAATGTATATTCACGCAATTGTTTTTGCGTATTCAACCAAACAGTCTGATATTATGTAACAATATCAGCCCAAGCAACCATAAATCTTAATAAACACGTTGTTCAGAATGGTAAAATGTTTCCTCTGTTTTATTCTTCTCAGTTGGTATTAGTAAATCTAACGGTAGCGATTGTAATAGTCGACTTTCGTCTATTTTATTCTCACGGATTATGAATAGATAGGTGCTCATACATAAGTATAACATTTTATACAATTATAATCAGTGCGCGAATTTCAAATATAAATATTCCCTTATTCTTATTCTGATAGTGAAATAGTCCCAAACCTGCATTTGACTCTTCTCAGTTGGCATTGCTGACAATCTGTTGTTAGATGACTTGAAAAGGTTAAGTATTAATTATACAATTGTACAATTATTAAATATTGTCATCCAAATTTATGAGAATATGTATAATTTCTTGTTTTATTCCTGAAATAGTCCTAATAAATATCACTCGGCCGTCTGAGCATCCAAATAAATTCACTCACTATGTTCGTGAGCAGACCCTCATGTAATATTACTTGTGATAATTTGTCTTTGTTGTGTATTTAGTGCAAATCTGAAAATGTTTTTCCCTAAATTGTGAAATTTGTGAAATCTGCACCCCAAGGAGCATTTTATTAGAGGGGCATAAAAACACGAAATATTTTATGGATTTGTCTCAAATTGCATTAGGTAGAAAAATTAAATGAATTGGTCAAGAAATGTAGAATTGTTAGTTTTCTCACGTCAATTCCCTTAAATATTCTATGCACAGCTAATCAGCCAAAGGCTTATGCCATAATGAACAGTGTGCTTTCTCACTCCCATTTCCATTTCTTTCCACTCCCACTCCAGGATATGGCCACGGGTGGCCGAGGTCGTTAAGGCGCGGACTCGTGAGCGGGAGGTCTGAGTTCGAACACCGCTAGGACCGTCCTCCCTGACTGGCGTTTTTTCCAGGTTTTCCCCAATCCTCATAAATGGTAAATGTCGGGGAGATACCCTAAAACTTAGGCCTGGAACGATTCTTTTCTTAAAAAAATCAATCCTTTCCCAATATATTATTTCATCTCAGGTGTCTTCAGTGTTCATCGCCTGTGGTGCCTCAGTAGTAAAAACGGGCGCTAAACTCTAGGATAGGCGAAAAGTATTTGGCGCGACATGTCTACAACGGCAGGCTAGAAGGAGATGTGAGTTTGTGTTAACTGAAGTACGTATTGACGAATCCTGTTGATGGCGGCTATTAAAGTAAGGACAAACCTCCATAGCCTTTTTCCTGGAACTGAGATAGCAATTATCCTACTTCTTATTTAAGTTATGTTAAGATGATGCGCGTAATGTAGGAGTATAATTTTTTCGCTCAGGAAAACAACGTTGTCACTTACCTGTAAACGCTTTAAGTATATTATTAGGAGTAACAGAGATCTATGTGAAAATGTGAGTAAATCGTTTATTCGGGTATTCTTTATTTTTTAACTGGCAACTTCAGTCATTCTAAATAATATAACAAACAGGAAATATTAAAAATTTGTGCGCTATTTTTTATGTACTAAAGCAACATTGTGAACGTGAAAGAATTACACGCTATGTATTTTGGCTATATTTCACCCTGGTGTGAATATTCAACATTTTAGAGAAGTTGAATATTCACTCCAGGGTGCAAAACTATCTTCTTGAGGGAAGCGAATAAAAACCCGTTTCAAATAAAAAAAGAAACTTGTAATTGAAACTTCTAAAATTAGATGGTTGAGACTTTTGATGGGGGCTGCCTTGAGAGAGAATATATATATATTTATAAGGTAGAATTTAAATTTTAAAAAAATAGCATGGTAACACGACTAAATGCATTACAAAATAGTGATAGAGAGATGTGAAAATTACGTCCCCACTCCATGGCAAGGTGTTTCATACCTCAAATAAAAAGGGAAATAAAGGTAGCGTATGAAAATGAGATAAAAAATTCACGCAATTCCTTTGTCTGGGTACCAGTTATTGTTAATCCTTTATTTTGAAAGGACACAAAAAGTGAAGATAAAGATAAAACAAAAAACGGATAAATGAAGAGGCCAGAACCTGAAAATTTAGAGCTCCCAGTTACGTTAAACCTGTACAGAAAAGAAACAGGAGTCACAAAATTAAATAATGAAACAGAAAAAAGAATAATGTATCAGAACACTCCCAACACATAAATGAAAATATATAGAACGCTTAAAATAAGTAAAATTATCACTTTCAAACATTATAGATATTTTAGTAATGTAGCAATTCTTAACAAATGACTGCTGCCTTCTTTTGTTTGTAAACAGTTTCAAATAGCTTCAGAACACAAAACACAAGCATGGAAATCTACCAACACCCATATTTACCACCAAGAGATAGAATCCTTTAATTCAAACCAAAATCTTTAAGCAAGAATTCGATTTTTTCCGCAATCGAAAGAGCAAGAGGCTCTTAATGACAAAAATTAAAGAGAGAACAGTGTTCATTATTAAAAAGGAAGAATGAATGGAGAAGTGGGTAAGAATGTGGCTAAAAGGAAAGCAGAAACAAGATAGGGAAAATAAAATTAGAACAGAGGAAAATGCTTAAAAGCCAAAAAAAAAAAAAAAAAAAAAAAAAACCATAAAAGAATGAATAACATACAGAAAATAGATTAAAAATAAAGGAACGTTTTCAAACGGTGAGAAACAGAGAATAAAGGGATGAAAGCAAACTAAGAAGAAGAAAGAAAGATTACAAACTGCAGGCATTAGAAAAAGAAAGTAAAATAAGGTTAAGCAACGAAAAGAAAGTTTAATCTGTAAGACCAACCCATAGTAGCGAATTACGGCAAACTTTATCTGGGTTACCAAGTTTTATTAAGCCTCCTAGCGTCGTAAAATTAACTCCTCTGGAAGCATTTTAATTGTTTTTATTTTCTGAGAGGTTCTGTACATCATTAATTACAACAGAAACTTTCTTACTGCTATCTAAGCTCATTTAAAGCCAATTTATTTTCTTTCTACTGTAATATGATACGAAACATTCAAATTGGGCAAAGTACTTTGGTAAACAGGAAACGAAACTACAGCTGAGCAGGATTTCTCAACAGCGCATTTTATACATACCGATGTACGTTCGAGAGCTACAAAATGAGAACATTGTTTCTGTCTATGAGGTAGTTTTTTTCCAATAATTTCCTTTTATGCTAAAAAGAAAATTTTCAAGAATACGATTAGTCTGTCCGTCTATTTACGATTTACAACACCTTCCGTCTTTCCCGTTCCCAAGCTCAAGCTGAATTTGTCCTGCCACTAGCCAGCCTCTTTCCAGGACTTTCCATAGCACCAGTCTAGATCTTCGTCTACCTTTATCATTACATTCTGTTGTTAAGGTCTAGAAATACTCGCTGATCTGCGCAAAAAAACCCATCACTAGCATTTTCTACTTCTTCGTACATATACAGGGGCCTGCCACACTTCACAATCATAATGTCATAATGTTTTAACACTTGTACTATATATGGTAATTTTAACTTTACATTCTAAAGAATTGAGTTACAACGCAAATACATGTTTTTTCAATGTCCTTTGCTTAATCTCTATTTCATACGTTTCTTTCTGGCTATTTATTATTTCTAGATACTGACATTCCAATTTAGTATTTATGACATAATTTCAAAATTAACAGATATTTTACTTCGAGCCAATGAACATGAGGGTAGTTTTCTCCCGTTTATCTGAAGGCCTTACTTTTTTTTAATTCCTCTGTAAGTTTTCTTTCCATATACCCGGGGCGTTCTAAAAGCTCTCGGCCTTACCAAGAAAAAGCAAGATTTCAGAGAAATGTTTTTTTTTTTTCAACATAGTCATCTTGCAAATCAATACATTTAGTCCAACGACTTTGTAACTATTTAATAGCGTCAGGAAAATACGATTTGTCCAACTGTGAAAAATAAACATTTGTCTCAGCTACCACCTGATTATTTGATATCAATTTTCGCCCACCCACGCATTTCTTCAGATTTACGAATAAAAAAGCAATCGCTGGAAGCCAAATCCGGGGAATATTGTGAACGTGGAAGCACTTGGAAGAGAGAGTCATGCAGTTTTCTGTATTAAGGCGCATTATCGTGATGCAAGGGAACTTTTTCGCAAGGTTTTTTTTTTTAATGGTGTTAACGCCCATTTTTACTACTGAGGCACCACAGGCGATGAATACTATGATACATGGGATAAAATGATAAATTGGGAAAGGATTTTTTAAGAAAAGAAACGTTCCAGGCCTAATTTTAGGGTATCTCTCCGACATTTGCCAGTTATGAGGACTGGGGAAAACCTGGAAAAAGCCTCAGCCAGGAAGGACGGTCATTGTGGGATTGGAACCCCAGATGTCCCGCTCACGAGTCCGCTCCTTAATGACCTCTGCCACCCGTGGCGATTTTTTGCCGGAATAGCATCCTTCAGTAAGTCAAATAGTAAAGCATAATACTCTCTGATGGTTTTGCCCTCCTGGAGTAGTCTACAAGCACTATACCGTAAGAATCCCAGAAAACCGGTCATGATTTTTTCTGTAGATGGAACAGTTTTTGCTTTCTTTGGTGCACTTTCACCTGTTGCCACCAAATGTTGGACTGCTCCTACGTCTCTAGCGTGTAGTGATGAATCCACGTTTCATCTAATGTTATGAAATGTTGCTGGAATTGCGCTTAAGCAAGTCTAAACTCTTGTGAAATGTTCATTTGAATGGGCATTTGGTTCATTGTTAACAAACAAGGCACGGCACTCATTGGGCGAAAAGCACATCATACCCAAAACTTCATTTACTCGTAAAAGGGAGTGGACACGGCAGTTTTTGTCACAATATGATCAGTCATAGCAGTTTTGGGACACTTTGAGCGATTACATTTAGAATGGATACAGAACCACGCTTAAATTCAGTAGTCCCACTTTTTAACCGTCGAAAACGAAGGGGAAGAATCCTTTAACATGGAACCTAACTCCTTTTTCACTTATATTTGGGTGAAACCTTCAAAACGAAGTACTTTATCACATTTCTCATTTCAGATTTTACCCATTTTGCAAAAAAAATTTAACACTAGTTTGTTTACATGATCGTTAAAAACAAGTGACTGCACTTACGTGTCTGAAAATTCAGAGCGTCATCTAAAGGATGATATTTAACAACTGTCTTAGACATTTGGCCATCTTCACGACATCTCTAAGTCAGGCCGAGAACTTTTAGAACAGCGCTCATAACCTACATCTTTCAGAACCTGTCTTAAAATAGTCTGATTATGCACTAAATTCAGAGTTTATCTATATAGTTCTATTTCCAGTAGGAGTACGATTAGATTCACAGAACTCTAAAGCTAGAGGAAGCAGTTCAGTATGCCTTTAGTATCTATATTCGTGTACTAAGTGTATAAATTGGGCGAACAGATTATAAAGGGATCCCTCCCCATTACCATGGGATGTTGTGGTGGTGTTCAATCTTTTCACAGAGGTCTGCGCATCCTGCGGGTTTTTGCATTAGGACAGCACCTAGAAGCTATTCCGACCCGCCGTTCGGCTGCAGACGTTTGCGAGCCCAGACGCGCCAAGTGAACTTAGCGCACCTAGCTGCCAGTATTTCACTGGTGGATAGGTCATACCAGCTTGACCTACTCACTTAAGGGGTGAGCTACCCCAGCATTAAGGTAGCCACCACCTCCCCACGAACGACAGCGATTCAGGCGAACCTGCCCCCAGGGTACACGCCTTCGGCACTCCCCTGAGACACGCTGCCGTCGTGAGTACTCAATTTCCCGTGAGTTCCGGGACCACTGCCACGCCGAGTCCAACCCAATCCGGACAACTTCCTTGGGGGAGGGGCTCGTTTCAGGTCCGGCCGGCTCCTTCTAGTACGTTTGGCATCACCAAACCAAGAAACAAAGTGTTCTGGAAACATTGTTCGTTGTCATCGACGTTCTGGCTGCGTGAGCGGTAGCGCCGTCCATTTGGAACCACATATTCTTACGGTTCATTTGCTGCGTTACGAACTGTTGCAACACAACATCATAACGCTCTATTGTGACTGTTTTTTTTTTTTTGAGTAGTGTTTAACGCCCGTTTTTACAACTGAGGCACCACAGGCGGTGGACACTGATGATACATGAGATGAAATGATAAACTGGGAAAGGATATTCTTTTTTTTTAAGGAAGGAAGCGTTCCAGGCCTAAGTTTAGGTATCTCCCCGGCATTTGCCAGTTATTAAGACTGAGGAAAACCTGGAAAAAAACCCAGTCAGGGAGGACGGTCCTGGCGGGATTCGAACCGCAGACCTCCCGCTCACGAGTCCGTGCCTTAACGACCTCGGCCACCTGTGGCGGTATATTGTGACTGTGACAGTGTCAAAAATAAATAGACCAATAATATCCTGAGAAGACATTCCACACACACAGTTACTATTCGCGCTGTGCAGTGATTGTTCATGAAGGCGATGAGGATTTGAGGCACTCAATTACTGAAGTTTTGTTTATTTACACAGCCTCATAAATGAAAATGGACCTATCAAATTGTCGAGAAAATCCGGTTGAGTGTTTATCATCTCCAGAAGCTTCTACAGAAATTTCGACGTGCTTCTAGATTCTCTGGGCAATAATTGTTGTACCCTTGTATGGATGTAACTGAATATCCATCGCAAACTTCTATCCGATATGTTAAGAGCTTGCGAATGTCGAAGTGATCGCGTTGGACTTTCTGCTGTCGTAATGCTAACCGAAATGCGAACCATACGTAGCCTACCCGGTGGCTTATTTTTTGAAGCAGATGCTGTTGTCTGAATTGCTTGACCCATCTTGTGATCGCCTTCCGTGACGGAACTTGTCCATTCGGTCGATGTCGAAATGTCGAAACAAACGCTGCGTTCTTATGACACATCACCACATTTGGAAAACGTTTCAATTGAAAACACACAATGTTCTTGAACAGCGCTCCGTAACTACCAAGTAGACTGTGCAGCGAAGCGAGCGGCCAAGGTCATTTAATACGGCGCACAGAAAATACTTTAAATTGCACTATGCAAGGGTATAAGTATCAGCTCTCTAGGAAACTGTGACTAATAATACCGCACGATTTAAAATGGGCCATTGTTTCTGCCTCACTCTGGTGTTATAAAGTCATACATTTTATAAAACAGAAATATTTTTCTTCATACTTCAGGAAAATCAGCCGATGTGTTCCTTAAGTGTTGCAAAAAAAAAATCTCCTTAACATTTTGAATTTTAATTATAATAAAAAATTGTATCCGCGCATTCTTATTTTTTTTCTTTCTTTTATTTTCGTAATTTTTGCCCATTATTTTCATTCTCTTTTATTTTCGTAATGGTACAAGGGTTTACATTGTGCAACTATTAATTTCCTCGCATTGTAGACATAATGAATGTGTAGGCGCTACCTCGTCATCTAAAGAAGAGTCCTTCAAAGAGATAGTAAAGTACCCCACGTGTAGAGTGTCTATTCTCTGCATTTAGTCACCGTCTTCAAAGTTATTTCCCCTCTCTGAGCGCTTCGTGTGTCAACAGTCAACAGTAAAAATAAAGATCTTTCAGCAGTTTCCATAACAGCTAGAAATTTCTTCCGCTATGATCATAACAGGAAACCAGAAAGCCAACAAACTAACTTATAAGAAAAGCGACCACTCTCCAAGATATAGAATCCGATCAGTAGGAAATATAAGCATTAAGGCTCCCGATATTATTACTTTTGTAAGAAAAATATTTTTAAAAAAGTACCGCATTTACGCAAATCTAATGCGTACCTTTTTGTCGAAATGTAATATTCCAAATTGTGGTGCGCATTAGATTCAAGTGCAAATCCAGTTTGTATTTCGCCGATAACTTCATTCAAATTTATAGTTCATTATGTTGCGTTGCTGTATTTCTCAACTTCGTTACATTTTTGCATAGAGCGTTTGAATAGTCTATCAGATGAAGACAAGTGCGGACTCAAGTGCGAGGGGAGGCTTGAACCGTTATCGAGTGTGTGTGGGATGCCCATGTTGCCACATGTTATGCGATCAAATTCAGATCTTACACACATGCAGGACTTCTAACCACGGGTATCTGACAACACTGTTAATGTTTACGTAGCACATTCCTCTTACTTGCCTTCTTCTGCTAGCCAGACGATATGGAGGGCAAACAAAGAAGAACATCTTATGATGTTACTTTCAAGGGTAAAGTAATTCTATATCGAAAAAAAATGGTAACAGAAAGGCAAGAAGGTTGTTCAATGTAGCTGAGAGCAATGTTCGATTGTGGCGGCAACAGAAATTAGCATTATTTGCAACTAAAGCCAGTAGGAAGAAATTCACTAGTCCTTACAAAGGAAGACATCCAGATATTGAAGAAAAATTTTGGAATTCATATATGAAATGAAGAAGATCGGTCAACTAGTGACACCATAAGAAATATCTTTTTCTTCTTTGACCTACGCCAAATGTTCTGGCACGAGTTGTATAATTTGTCCTACGTGCTCCAAGATGTAACAATCTATACTGAAGGTAATCACCAGTGAAAAGAAACTGCTACAATTTTTATGAAAACAGGTGTAATAATGTTGTTATAGATTCTATGTTCTGATTGATTTATGAAGCGGACGGGCTTATCTCTAAGACACCGTATAATAATACGCAATTTTTTTCTTTATGACTTTAAGGTACAAATTTGGGGTGCGCATTACATTCGATGGCGCATTAGATTTGCATAAATACGGTATAACCACGCTAGAAGCGACATTTTAACTATCGCAGCACGTCACCACATGTCGATAACAGATGTAGCGAAGTGGCAGTTATATGATTAACACAAAATATTATTATACTATTGGAGCTGTCTGCTAATTTCTCCTAATAGTAGGAGTGGCAGCAATACAAAACAAATTCAACAGACAACGGATACAACGTGTAATACACTAGGTCTGTACTGGTCCAAATAATGTTAGTACCTGCTAAAGAAATCACACCTGCTGCAGCTCCCCTTGCAACATGGAGAAGATATTTCTCCTGGTGTCATTTTCTTCACCTCTTATAAATAATTCAGAGTGGATTACTTTTGCAGACTCGCATTGATAGGTCGAGCCACTCACACTTGGTGATATCTTTATCCTTAACACAGCATTAGGTTTATTCATGGAATGCCAGGCTGTTATTGCTTTTGGAGAATTCTATAGGAAAATATTCAACAGTGCACCTCATCTCCGCCAATTCGCTATAAGATGTAAAAGCGTGTGTTACTGCAGATCATCCTAGAGTTCCATTGACACTGAAAAGAACACGATTCATATTTCTTTACCGTTATTAATTTTATCCACGCGTTCGGGCTTTCCATTTTGCATCTATAAACATGTTAAAATCAACAATAAACATACTAATCACTTGACTCAAAGTTGCTTGGTCGAGTTTAACAAATTTTACTAACTTATTCATGTCTACCATATTTTTATTCGCATAATATGGTTTTATTGCTCGCTTGTGTGCAGTATGGAATTTCGAAGCTACGAACTCGTTGTGAATAGTTCCATTAAATAATTTTATTTCTACAGTTTAACCTTACATTATAATAGGCTAACTTTCCAACTGAATAACTTTTTAATATTCATCTTAAGTCAGAAAAATCTGTTAGCTATCTTTACAAATAAATTGTAATTTCTCAAAGTGAAGCATTAATAAGAACTTGGTGAATTCCTGCGTTGCGGGTTTTCGCAAAAAAAGAGATGGAAATTATCTGAGATACAAATAGTGTTATAGTAATGCATTTTTACAAAAAAAAACTCTCAAACTTACATGATTTTTTCATTTTAAAATAAAAGTTGTAGTTTCCTTTCCACTCTGTTTTACTAGAGATCATTTGGGTGTACCTTAGTCGTTTGAATTATTTCTTCACTATGAATTTTATGAACCTTTATCACTAAATAGAAAAAAATATAGAAATTTGCACAAATGATGCTTATGCAAAGCAGATGATACAAGAAGACGATTATCGAAAGAAAGTGAACTGAAACAATTTTAGTTAAAAGCAACCAGTAACCGAAAGATGTCGCAATAAGACAATGCACATAAATAGTCAAAACACAAACGGGAGCTACGGGGTGAGCAATCTTTCACGCAACCGGTTTCGTAGCGTGCGGCCGGCCAGCGAGGTTCAATTTTACTTAATGCACTGTATTGCGTCCCCTAAAATACACCAGCTACTTGAGCAAGATTTCAACTCAGACTGAAGCTTCACGGAGGGGAAATATAGGCCTACATAGCGCTGCCAACCGGTCCCGCGATTGCGTCAAGCATTGCTCATCCTGTATTTACTTCTCTTTCTTTGAGGGTTTTTCTTCAGCATCATTTTCCCTACTAATTATTTCATTATGAATATAATTAGATAACTGAGATCTTCCATTAAAAAATTTAGATGGGGCTCTTACCATCTGAGTTATCGTGCCTTATTCGATCGCAACCGCGAGAGATCTCTGAGGTTACCTCTGGCATATATTTGAAGAGGTGACTCAGTACTTTCTAGTGCTAAAGGTTAACACCCAACATCGGTCCTGGTGGTGTAGGGGTAACCATACTTGCCTTCTAAACCCAAGGTCACGGGTTCAAACCTGGCCAGGACCGATGGATTTTTTCGGGCGTAAAATCCTAAGAATGACTACCTTTGGAAGGGAAGTAAAGTCGTGGGTCCCGTGTCGTACATTTACAGCACGATAAAGAACCTCAAGCCTGAAAAAAAGAGGCCTCTGGGCAAAATTTGTCGGCCGTTTCACGCCCTGAATTGAATGGGACGCTAGTGACCTGAGATGTTAAAGAGCGTCCGTAAATAAAGCAAATCAAAAAAAAAAGTTAATCACTGATCTCAAGTGATCTCAAGTATTTCCCATTTGACTGATTGTAAACCTTAGCTTAAGATACCGACACTGTCCAACTGCACTCTATCAGTCTTTTGTAAGCAACGACGCAGGGACAAAATCAGAAAGCAGGGAAATGGGAAATACGTCATTCTGAGATAAATAACACAAAGAACAGGAAATTTGTGCGGCCGAAAAGATGTGCAAAAATGTTTAAACGCTACTTAAACGGCAGCAGCAAAATTCTGCACATGTTCCATTTCTTACAACTAAACAATTTTCCGACTAGTAGTACTAGAGAGATATCTACACAACGTTACTCTCTGTCGCAGTGATTCGTGAGTTCTGAAGATAGTGGCATTGCTTTTCATTCAGTCCTGGTACAAATGAGGTATTTTTTTTCATATTTTAGCACTCATTATACTGAAATTATTAAGTAATTGCTTATATACATTTTTGCTACAACACAGAAAATTAATTTCGAATTCATAGAGCAAAGAGCACCGGAAATGCCACCAAGTGTTGGTATTTAAATATTTCTTAAAACAATAAACGCAAAAACAAAATTATTAGTTAGCATAGAAAGTGAGGTGGCTTAGGCTGTAAAGCTTGGCATGCGAGAAGTTCCGGGTTCAAATGTCATGGGACCGGCAATCCTGGCCTCTGGTTTTTTCCTGCACACTTAGGTTAATGCTGGGATGGAGCTTTCCTTTCCATGAATTTTCCGCTCTCTCCTTTCATATCATTTCATTTCATTGTTTCTGTTACAGAGTCAAAAGTGCCAGAGCGAGATAGGCTGGTGCGGTGTGACAGTGGCTTGCGCTTCTTAGGGGCTTTAGCGTGTTCTATCTGGAAGCAATGTTAGAGTTCCCGCACTTAATTTTCCGTGTATTCTGGTTGTCCAGTGGGTCCCTCACCTTATTCCTTCCTCCCTAAAGTGCCCTCACTAGGGGCGTAGGCACGCATGCTCAGCCGCTATGCGTTTTTAAACATGTCAGGAAACACAAAGCATACCCAGGCAAGATATGATCTTGAGATGTTCAACAGAATATAAAAATTCTATGCTTTTGTGCAACAAAAGAAATAAAACCAAATCATTTTTCAAGCCCGTTTGATGAATCCACAATTCCCGCCTCTAGAGCTGTTTCGAAGTACAAATGTGACATATTTTAATTACTGCTTCGTAATTAAATACAACATAAAAACTGAACACGAGCTCATCCCATATTTCTCAAGTGTGCTTACAAGTGGCAGGCCGATGTTGACATCGAACACATGAGTAACTCTGACATAAGAAAGGTTATAATACACAAACAATTATTCTTCTCTGACGTTACCCCGTGTACAACTTATTTAGAATGCAAATCCCTTTAATTTCATTAAAAGGACTTTCTTTCTCTGTTTTAATGTTCATTTATTTTATTTACAAAATACTCTAGCAGTGAAATTTAACCGCATGCATACCGTGTGTCAATTAAATTTATGTTAATATAAACCGGTGAAGTTTAAAAACCAATGCTTTCTCAGTTTTTGCTTATTCTCCTAAAATTGTGATATTATCATATTTATTGCCTGTCTTCTTGGGTTGGTTTATTCCTATTTAATAATATAATATATTCTGACTCATGAGATGTAACTAAATAATTTTTTCACCATGCATTGTCTATTTACTTTGCTTAACTAACTATTTCGCTAAATAAAAACGACTCGCATGCAGATTTTCCTACTCTTTATACGTGGCTGTTAATATTGAAATCAACGATGGATGCTGTACAGTGTATAGCAAGTGAAAACCTGGTGGAACAATTTTTTCAATCAAGGAAAAAGGCCAAAATCGCACGGACTCATGTCAGTCAAGTATGGTGGAAGTTCCAAGACGTACTAATACCTTCATGTCAACAATTGGGACACGGTGTCTGCTAAGTGACAACGAGCAAGTTGTTGCTCAAGAAGTGCGGACGTTTGCGACGCCTAGCGGTGGCAGGTGAAACTGGAAAACATTGGTAGGTTCAATCTGTGTGTATGAAACGTTTTGATCATGTTGTAACCGTATCGCATTGTTGCCACCCGCATCCTGCAAACGGTCTTGGCATTGGCGTGCGTTTTTTCCACGTGCGACTTGGATGTTTATCCAGTAACGCTGTTCATACATGACATAGTTTGACAGACTGAAAATAGTTTTCAATATTATATTGTAAAGATAATACTTGACATTTGACATTTTGAAGTTATAACTTGAAAATGTCAAATATTAAAATAATAATAATACCATTCTTGGGAAACTGGCAATTAGATTAAAAATTGTATTACATAACTAAACCTTAAAGTGGTAATCAATTTTAAATATCTGAGCTCTTAAATAAAGTACTCGTATGTCTAGTGCAAGCAAAGGGAATAAATTATAAAATAAAACAAAGAAAGACACATAAGTGAAAAGTTTTAATACAATAACAGTTTCTACATTCCTGTATGGTAGTGAGTTGTAGATAGCAAGGGAAAAAATCAAACACAAATTACAGAAATACAATTTCTGAGAAAAACAAAAGATTGTATACTTACATATAAATTAAAACACCCTGACATGAGAGCAGAGTTACAGATAATCTCATTATTGACAGAATAGAAAATTATGGAAATAAATGATTAAATTATTTTAATAAAATGGAAAATTTTAGAATACCAAAAGCCACATATAACTACTAACCAAGAGGAAAGAGAGAGGTGGGATGGAGTGAACTGTGTTACAGTTTGCCTAAGCCATGAAGTGAAGATAATGATGATGTTCCATTTTCATAAACATGCTTTAGAGCAACTCACACTGGCCAGTTCAATCACATACAACACCAAAACCACTCCCTTTAGCTTTCGGCACTGCACGCCTCGACACTGATTCGAACTACCAATATACAGACCCTTCCCTACAGACCCTAGCATGCGCATACTCGCCTCCCAGAAGTGCTGTTACTGCTATATTTACAGTTCATTTGCATATAAAATTGTTAACATGATATTAAATGACCTGAATTTTTACAAGTATTTCTTTCAATATCGATGAGTATTGCTTAAAAAAATAATATACATTTTAAAACACAAAAGGTTGAAAGTATCTGTTACTTACTGAAGTGAAACAATGAAATATGCATTAAAACTATATTAGTAATATTTAGTTTTCCTATTTGACTAGGTAAACCTCCGAGTGTTGAAATGAAAAATGAAAAAAATGCTGCCTCTTATGTATTCCACGGAAACAAGAACCGGTTCAGAACGTTCAAAGAAACCTCAGGCTCTTTGTGTTGCTAAATTCGAGATAAGGAACCACTAAGTGCACTTGAGATATAAAAGTTATTTGTCATTCACTCGAATCTTCAGAAGTATAAAAATTGTAAAAGAGAGGTAAGACCAAGGTGCAGTGTGCTTTACTATAAAGTGCCATATTTTAATTAATTATAACTTTGTATTATTCGTGGTGTGAAAAAGTCTGTGCACTTAAATAAATATTTTCTGCATTCAATAGTCTTTAATAGATTTTTCACGCTAATTCATCAGTTCGTTAGCAGAGAAAATCAATTGATATCTTAGGCATATTTTCGAAGGATAGCCGTCACCTATGACAAAGTCATTCTTGATAGGAGTAGTGCTTCCCTTCTCATTCAGTAGTGAACTAATTTGTTCCAGCTTCTCAACGAACCTCAGCATCGTATTTCGGCCAGGACATCACAGGTCAATAATTCTTCATGGTAATCGTTTGCTACTTCACTTTGTACAACTTACTGCCTGTGGGAAACGATTCTACTGATAGCATCTGCACTTCATTCCACGCATACGCAGAGTTACTGAGTATGAAATGCGATTTGGATTTCGCATCTCAGTCAAAAACAGGTCAATGAATATTAGAATGGTATAGAATAGAAGACAATTCAGCATATGCAGAAGATAATGTATGAAAAATAAAACTAAACTCGGTAACCTGTAATGTCAACATTAAATCATGCATGGAGGGTGCGGAGAGTATGTTCAAAGAATTTACGAGTAGAAAATGAGCTTGACATCAAGTATTTTGAAAGTGAGAACGGATGCCCTTAGACGCTCCAGTGCATTGCTACAGATCAACGCAATAGTTACGTTGCGATCTGACGTGTATTCAAATGTAAACCAGTGTATTTTTGTAGCCTACACCCCAATCCATCAACAGTTTATGCAGTCACTCAGTGTACAGGGTAAGGCGTTTTGGGAACTAGAGTAGGCACGTTTTATGAACAAGTTTTGTACTTGAACTTCAATGAATTTATTAAGGCATGTATTTTAACAAATAAATTAATTGTTAAAGGCAAGTTATATATATATATATATATATATATTTTAAGTCCATTCAAATAACATTTATAGTTTTGGAGTTAACGCCTACAGTGCCACAATGACGTGTTCGAGACCATTTGTTTCTATTCTTAAAGTGTCTATTTTTTCACTCCCTCTCAATTCCAAACTGTTTGCATATATATTTCCATACCTGTAAATGCAGTGTAAAAATGCACATATTTAACACCCTTGCCCTAAGTGGAAATTTACTCAAATATTAATGTTTTTACTAAAACACTGCAAAAATTGCGCAAAAAACACATTTTTCACTTCGTTAATTTATAAGCTTGCGTGTTCGTCGTTCTTGTTTTAATGATTTAATGAATTCAGATTTGTTTCAAACTTTCATGCATCGTTTGCAACTGCAGAAATCTTTATAATTTGGAAGCTCTGTGTTTCTATCTGTAGGAAACCATGGAATTTAAATTCACGAGCTGCAAGCATAACGATACTTTAAAAGCTAACATCTTTTAAACACATTACGAGATGTATCACATAATTTATTGGGGATGATATTAAAGCATATTTCAATAGATCGCATCACAAGTAACCAATCACTATGTATGCACTGAAATGTTTACTTTGCAAACAGCTTTTTTTTAAGCTTATCTTACTGCTTTGTTGCGCATGCGTGAAGAGAGGATCAGCCTCAGGATTCGCTACAAAGGCATCATTTTGAAACTACACTGCTTTAGTTAAAATTGTCCATCTGTTTATTATGCAAATGATTTTATGGAAAGATGTACGGGTTATTCTGTTTAAGCATATTATCGCAATAGACTTGATTGGTTTGAAGTGCAAAATATACAAGCAGAAGAGGTAAACGGGTGCACAATTACATGTTATACAGAATGGGGGGGGGGATTAAATTGACAAACTTTGAGAGTTTCGACGGGACATAACAACAAACAGTTTTATCATATATATATTTTTTTTACATCTCAGGTCATCAGAGGCTCATTCAATTCAGGGCGTGAAACGGTCGACAAACTTTGCTCAGAGGCCTCTTCTTTCAGGCTTGAGGTTCTTTTTCGTGCCGTAAATGTACGACACGGGATCGAACACGTGATCTTGGGTGTAGAAGACAAATATGGTAACTATTACACCATCAGGACCGCTTCTTATGAGCCTTTTCAAACAGCAAGTTGGTGTATGCGCTTTTTAGATGTAATAACTGCCTAAAGTATTCATTTTGTTGAACGTCTTTACCCACTGCAATACTTGTTTATTGATGTGGAGCGATATACCTGGTGTTAGCTAATGGACATGATTTGTATGTACTTAAATCAACAAATTAGGTGGTCCTGTAGTATTCCCCTAGAGGTGAAATGCATTCTCTTATTTATAAGACCTCAGAAGAGAATTTGGTTTGATAGCCTGGATGTTTTCAGCAGTAGAGAATATTAAGAATAGTCCTAAAGTCTTTGACCGCTTTAGACACTATATGTCCTGACGATGTAACCTTTGTATCGAGGTCAACAGAGGCAAATTTGATTCTCTATTGCTAAATGAAGGAATTGTAAATGTTTTGAAAGTCTGTCAAGACAAATTATTAACATTACTTTAAATTTGGTATCCTCGAAAAACAATGCATAGGAAAATACGGTAATATAAAACACTGTTAGTTCTGATATTCCATGCAAGCTCTCTAAAGTTTATCGGTATATCTTTTACCACCCTGTATAGCCAAAGTAATGTTTATGTTTGGTTTTTATTTCACAGATTATGTCTTATGTAATACATATAATAAATATATATTTTAAACTATTTTATAACTAATATTTTTACTTTACTTTGTATTCAAATTTATAATAAAAACATTTGTAAATAAATATTTTACCACAAAAACCGATGCACTGTGTCCTTAATCCATAAAAAATATATCAAAGAGTAATGTATCTAAAAACTGTTCAATCAAATAGCATTTTGTCTATTATGACCTTACAAAACCCTGGAGTTCATCACAAGAGCCTTTCTAATCTATTAAATAAATTACTTGTGAAAATGTTAGAATGTACTCTCTAATAACATTTACACCTTTTCAATGTAAATAAGCAAAAAATTGTCATGAATATTTCCTCATACATACACTTTTTTACTTCTGAACATTTCTGTCCTGTGACATCGTGCGTTTTTTAAGTTGCTCCGCAGTTGTAGAAATTACAACAGAGTAGTCCGTCAATCGAAGATTTGCTACAGTGTTGACATCACTTTTGATAATGGTAAAACTTAACATTGCTATACTCAGGTACAAATTGTAACACCGATTATCAGTAGTGATGTAGCAAATGTATTTGGAATTAGTCTGTCCATACCTTAATGCCCCATTTTGAACCAGTAATATGATTTGTTCTATCCCGTCAGGTTAGTCGTGACACATTAATCCACAGATTAATGCCGAAAAACTGAATGATAGAATATTTGTTACAAGATAAATCGTATTCAAACATTTCTATAATGTTTGCATATAGCTGGCAGTTTTTTATGTCCCTGTCCAGCACTGAATATCCACCAATTTTTGTGGAGGGGGGGTGCAAAAGTCTGGAATAAAAACGTTTCATATGCTTTGCTTTGTCATGTGCTCCGAAACACCCACAAATGAAGAATGTAGTAACGCTCATTCATCAACGGTTTAAAAGGGTTCAGCTACAAACGCAATTTTATTTTAACTTTTAAATAACAATGGTCAAACGTCATCTTTCACTTTCAATTCTGAGAATGCTGTTATTGATTACTGCCTGAAGCGTTCAATGCAATTTGGCTCCTTTTTACTATCAAAAGCTGCAGATTTCATTATGGTCAACAGCCAGTTTTAACCGCATAGTAACTACAACAAAATAAAATAGACTAATGACTTCAAAATTTATTCCGCCAAGCGTACCTTCCGCCTGAAGGAAGTACTCGAAAGTTTGGCTGCAATTCAACATCTAGATCAGAAAGCATCTAACTAGGGGTTTATATCATAGTAAACTTCACAGATGGTAAGTTTTTATTTCATCAAACAGATTTAGCAGAAAAACACATACGCTACAACCCATGTGATCAGAATGAAAGGTACTACCATGACAAAGAAAGGTCAAATTAAAAGAGTAAATCTAAAGTATAGCCTGCTCCCTAAAAAAAGGGTGAATAAAGAATCATCGTTCTGGAGTTATGTATGCATCTCATTTATCAAGTTAAAAAAAACTGCGATTAAAAACATAAAACTAATTGGATAAAAACATAAGGATCAAATAAAAAGATAACAATTTAGCTACAGCAGACTTTGTATTCTGGGATGAGATCATTGGGTTATTAATTGCATATGTAAATTGCGGAAATGAAATAAAGCTTATCTAAAGTAGGGAAAAAACAGAAGTTAGTTTAACAAGAACCTACTCAAATTGCCAGACTTGAGACTGGTAGATTTTTTGCAAAATTTGATGTAGCTAAATTGTTATCTTATCACCTGTTGTTAGCTGGTTCCGCAATTTACATATGCAAGTAACAATCGACTGATCTGATCCTGCAATATATAATATCTGCTTTGTGGGTGCACGTGAATTGGTAATCTAATTGACCCTTTCCCTAACCAATTATTTTATTCTCAGAGGAGGAAAGTGAAAGGCAGGATTAATATGACCCAGTGTCTCAGTTACTTTTATACCCTCGAAGCGAATTTAGAGATGGGAGTCGAGACAAGCCTTACAGTGAAAGGAAATGAACTAAGGATTATGATAAGTGCACGACAAGTTTCTGCAATGCAAAAGATTTTCACTTTTGATACTTTTATTCTCATTAGAACACTTCTGAAGCGACAAACAAGAAGACTTTGAGCTACAAGACAAAGAAGAAAGCATATTAGGATCTATCCCATCAACCATTCCAGAGAACGCTTTAGAAAATCTTAATTAGAGGAATGCTGGAATACTTTCTGCTAAAAGAAGGAAAGCCCATCTCTGTCTAAAAGTCGTGAAGAGGTAATTAGCTTAAACCTGAAAATTCAAACTTTAAATCGGTATCTTTTTATTATAGATAACAAATAAATTGTCATCATATTATCGTGAAGGTTTTACAATATATGCATATTGTCATGAATATTTACTATATTGATGGAACATAATGGTACGGATAATGTATTAATATGGGTTTTGTAAGGACTACGAAGTCCAAAATATATGTTTTTGTCATACTTAAGCAATTTGAAATAGAAGAATTTTCGCATTCCTTTCATTTTCGCATTCCTTTCATTTATTTATCCTAATACAGTCCCGACATCCTAAATTAGTCATATTGCCTAGTATTTAGAGAAAGTGTGTCATTGAATGCAGAGAAAAATTTTACAATCAATGAAAACCAACAAGATTAAACAACAAAAGGATGCAAGTTTTTTCATTAACAATTCAACTCAATTTTAGTGTCATTATTATATCTCATGGAATTTATTGAAGCGATAAAATATATTCCAAGCATGCTCCTACAAGAAAATAAAAATAAAAAAAAAAACATAGACAGCATTGTTAGAAGATGACCAAAAGTATAGATCCAGCAACATCACATACTATGTCAAAGATCAAGATTATAGAGGAGGCAAAAGTAGTAAAATAATTATAAATGTGCAACAATAGGTGTGAGGTCATCCTCATAATTTTAACCGTGTATTATTTCTAAAGCACTGAGCCCCAGTTCTAAGTCTGAAGAAAGTGAGAATAATAATATTGTCAGACTGCTGATGGATGAGACCAGAGAATGTCACGAAAGACTCCTAAGGAACTCAGTTTAACGTACACTAGAGAATAGTTGGTCCGCAATTTACATACGAACTCTTAATTTTTGTCCTTTTTACGGCGCTGTTTGTCATTTTTATGTCACAGGCCTTGTTTTTACTATGGCTTTGCTAACAGTGAAATTTCAACTGTAAAAGAGTAATAAATTTTTGATTTATGAGGCAGAAAATATTTTTGTATTTGCACAATCAGCAAAGCGTTTCCTTAGCTACGTTTTATAGTTATAGTTTAATATTCGTCTGCGTCGTGTCATTTCAGCTTGGAAGCGGTTCAACAGTCATAAAATCTGTTCCCTGGGAAATAGTAATTAAAGCGCATAAGCCCTTCAGTTCTTCAAAATATGAAATGTCAGCTACACCGGTAATCAATATAGTTCAGATTCCCGGCTACAAGTTGTCTTCTAGTACCAATCTACAATTTTGCCGAAAAAAGAATAAGCAGAGCAAGAAAAGATTTTAAAAAATGGCTGAATGAATGAAATATTAAATAAGGTTAACCTTCTATTCGTTTTATTGGACAATTTTCTGCCTATAGTGTGTGTATAAGATGGTTCTTCACATAAATTCTTCCACAATTTGTATTTAATTAAAAAATATCAAGAATGAACGTTATAATGGAAAATATGGATATTATTTTGAAAATATTAATTATTTTCAATGAATTAATTAGTGCCTACTGGTCGTTCATTTAAGCTTGAGTGGTAAATTACACAAGAAACAATATATGAAAACTCAGTCTAGATGAATATTATTTACTTTACAACAATATAAAATATGAAGAAATCAGCGTTCATAGTTCATCATTTTGCAATCCCAGTTTCCACTGCGTTTTTTTTTAAAACAATTTTCTTATTTTTAAGTAAACAATTATTCAGGACAGTTTTGAAAAAAGTACAAACAATTTAAGAACTGTTTTATTCAAAATCTTTACCAAACATTTCCTATTGTATATGTAGTTTTAAGTTTAGTTTGCAACGTCATCATTTCCAAGCGCGACACCGTTCAGGTGGAAACTTTTGGATTCATTCAGGAGGTCCCGGGTTCGAGTTCTTTGGAGCCGACAATTCTGATCTTGGGCATTTTAGTAGTTTTCTTTGGTCGCTAAGGTTAATGTTGGGATGAATCTTTCCTTTCCATGAATTTTTCTGCTCTTCCATTTCACCCTATTTCATTCCGTTGATTCTATTACAGGGTCTAAAATACCAAGCGATTCTGTCTAGTGCAGTGTGCGGCGTGACGATGGCTTAAGCTTTGGAAAGATCGCGACTGGTATGGAAGCGGCACTTCTGGGAAACTCGGTCGTGATCGGGGTGTCCTATTTGGAAACCCCATCTAACCCCATATAAGTGTTCCTCATTGCCCATGGATTCTGACCACCCGGTATACTCCTTACCTTAACTGTTCCTTTCGGAGGTGCCCCCTATTGGGGACGTGGCACAAACGGTTAGTCATTGAGCAAGGCTGAAATATCGAAATATCCTGCTGAGATCTTAACAATCCAATCTAATCCATCATCGCCAAATTCTAGCATGCAGTCGCCATTCTGAAATAAAACTTATCAATTCTACTGGCAATCCATTATGGAGGTTTTTACATAAAATATAAGTATTAAAAATGCTCCAATTTGAAATAGAATCCCACAATTGCACTGTAAATTTAATTTAATTGTACACCTAAAAGGGGGGGGGGGGAAAGCATAAAATTAAACTCATTTGAATTAGTCCCAAAAGGTCAATTTTATTTTATTCCCGACTCTTGGTGACAATTCTACGTTTTAACATGCTGAAAATTACATAAATAAAAGTTTATATAAAAAATAAAAGATATGACATTTCAAAAGTAAGATTAGCAATTTAGCCGTTGTGCACAGATTTAAACACTATAAGCACTGCCTGCGATTTAAGAATCTAAACCCCTTCATTAATATTTTTGTTCGAATTCTTAACGACTTCAGAATTTTCTCTTAAAATATAAATGTATAAAATTTACTCCCTAACGTCTTACTTTGTAAAAACCGGATGCTGTCATAAAGAGGGGCATCAGGTAGTTTTACTACAGCCCATTTATCCGATGTTGGTATTATTTGTAGAAAGCATAATAACGAAGATGACTATGATGGTATAGAGAAAGGAGGAGAGTTATAAGCCATCAGCTTATAGTGTCCTCATGTGTAAGAATGAGTGAAACCTACTGAACCGCAAGCCCCATCTGCTAGCCTGCGCAGACACACCATCAGACGACTGTGTATTTTTCAAATGGAATTATATTGGCTCTTTAGGTTTTCAAGTGTGTCATCCAATCAGATCCTTGCAATGTTTATATATCCGGTAGCTCGATACACTACTAGGGTTTACTCTCTGTATGTCATGTCGGTTAAGCCCCATATTTTTAACCCAAGTGATATTCATCATAAGGAGAAATATTTCTTGGCATTTAACTAGAATTTTGAATAGTCTTCTTTCACAAGCAGAACCTTCTTTTCCTCCTTTTATGTGACAAAAAGCAGAACCCGCCTGATGATAAAAAGAAATGTTGATATTGCACGAAGTCCAAACTGTAAACATGACTTCGTTGAAATTAACTCACAAAGAAGCTGTTGCCAGCTTTATCGTCAGAGAAAGGGATGTGTCTTGTGTAATATAAATTAAGTAAACCGAAGCAAACAATAAGATTAGTAACGATAGTTTGAAAGGACAAATATTATAAATTATTTGCAATTGTTTGTTCTTTTCTATTTCTTCACAAAATTTTATTTTTTACGTTGTCACGTTCAGTCCCAGCTCTACCATGAGAGACCTACATTATCACAATAATATCACGAATAGGTGGTAAAAGTTCCAAAGTGAGAGCTTATATAGATTCTATAAAAATGGGACACTTGTGCAAAAAAAAATGTCGTTTTTCATAATTGCGGTCAAAAATGTTTTTACAGAAAAACTAACTTTTTGAGAGAAACACCCGATTAAACAATAATGGACAATGTCATAGAAACAAATGACGCCAATTTATGAAACACAACTCTTCTTATCATTCAAGACAAAGACTGCCTTCTAGAGCAAATAGTTCCTGAGATATAGACTTTTAACTGAACAAGCGATCGCGGGAAGAAAAGAAAATGGCTTTTGCAGTGAAATAATTGGAAAGTATTAATATTTAAAGACAGACATTGCAAAGCCGGAATTAACATTTTGTTGAGTTTGCATGGTTGTTTTCAGACATGCAGTTATGAATTGCAGTTTAGTAACAATTACTTCACATTGAATTAAAGTATCGCCAGTTACCAAGTTTTACAGTATGAGGAATTGAATTTATGCAGAAAGGAATGTATAAATATTATATTAATCCAGAAATCCAATATGGCTGCTGAAGTTAACGTATACCGAGGGAGATAACGCAGGAGGATTGGGATCCCTCTAGAGAAGTCAAATTCCTTGAGGTTGACCATTCTGACATTACCACTACGACTACCACTACGACTACGACTACGACTACGACTACGACTACGACTACCACTACCACTACCACTACCACTACCACTACCACTACCACTACCACTACCACTACCACTACCTCTACCACTACCACTACCACTACCACTACCACTACCACTACTACTACTACTACTACTACTTTCCCCAGTCGAAAGCTAGGATGGGTTTTTTTCTTTCCACGAATTTTCCGCTCTGCTATTTCATTCCTTAGTACGTTACAAAAAAGAAAATGCCAGGAGAGGTGGACAAGTGCAGCGTGGCAGTGGCTTGCGCTTTGAATAAATTTCTGCCAGTCTGGCAGCAGCTCTTCTGAGGAACTCGAAATCCTTGGAAGACTCTGTAAGATTCCGCACGGAAGTAATATTAACAACGTGATTGGATCCAGGCCGCCCGGTGTTTCCCTACCCCATTCCTTCCTCCCATAGTGGAAGCGTAGGTACAAACGATCATGCCTTCCGCCGTCCCTATTAACTCAATTCAATGCATATAAGCGAAATCATTAAACTCTCTAAAAATTCCTATTGATGCAAGACCTGTTTTTTTAAATATATCGCATTGTCAGCTATTAGCAAGAAATCTGAATGCAACAGCTGTTTGACATATGGCGAGCTGAATTCGTCGGCGCTTCGCTTTGCACAAAAGTGACGTAAAATTCATTACAAAGCGCTAAGAGGATGTACACATTGTGTTGACCTAATTTGTACTTTAATCAACACGTTAGTAATTATATTCCTATCCGCAGGATGCCACTTTTACCGCTCTCATGGCAACTGTTATCAGTTTGCCAAACAAAACACTGTCAACACATTACTTGTCGCTGTATTCGAAAACACCAGCGATATTGTTATTATCGAGTGTCATCTGCTGCCCGCTTGCCTTATCGTGATCGATAAGGTGTGTGGGACAAACAGTCACCTAAATCAGTCATGACCAACCGCTTTTTATCCCACGTAATTGCGTCAAGTGCGAATCTAAGTTGAGATCAGTGTAAATATATTCTGCTGCATGAACCATATCAAATGGATCAGGTTATGCTCATATATTTGATTATGTAACCATACGCCAAAAATGTGTTTACTGCTCCTTAAGAAGCGTCAAATAGTTATTTATACTAAATATTCATACGTTCATATTGACGCCATTTATAAAGATTTCATCCAAAGCAACAATCATTTAAAAATCTTCAAAACATCAAAAGTTGAACAGATCAACTGCCATTCATTACGAAAGCCAGGACCGTCCTCCCAGAATGAGGTTTTTTCCAAGTTTTCCTCAGTCTTCATAACTGGCCGGGGGAGTACCCTAAAACTTAGGCCTGGAACGTTTCCTTCCTTTAAAAAAAATCCTTTTCCAATATATTATTTCATCTCATGTATCACCAGTGTTCACCGCCTGTGGTGCCTCAGTAGTAAAAACGGACATTAAACACTATTAAAAAAAATTTACTTGCAAAGGATATGTTCTTACCACACCCACTGGGTTTTATGTCTCGGCAGCTGAACATGCCACATGGCCACGCCTTATGCGTCTTGCACTAACCGCACATCAAACTCCGATTTTCCTATCGTAAAGAGGGGTTTCTTGTATACAATTTGGATTTTCACAACACCAATAAAGATATTGTGAGCGTATAAGAAACCTGCCTTAACTGAAATGAACACAAACTTCTCTATTAACTCTTCAGTCACTGGTGAAAGAAACCACCCACAATAACGTACACTTGCTACGGGATCACCTTGTTGTAGACATTGGACACGTATAGTATGCTTGTGCAAAAGATACAAACTCTAACTTGTGCTAATTTCGGAAGTGATTTTGTTGGCGAACGTTCAAGATTTGCACTCCTTTCGTCTAAATTGTTTTGTATACGTCTTCGCTTGTGTTTCTTGTTTTGTACTGAAACAGTGGTTTCCGAAAGTGTTAATAGGCTCGTGAATGGTAGTTCAAGAAGGAGGTAATTGCTCAGGAAACTTTCGAATAAATTCCTCATGAACGCTATGATCTGATTTGCATTTTTGATAACATTTGCACACAAAAGTGCGTTGTTCTAAAGATAGCTGTCTTATCATCTTCGCGAACGAATGTAGACTGGTAACTGCTCGGAAGTTCAAGGACAAGCAGGCGGCCGTGAAATCCTGTGTGAGCGGTGAGGACATTTTGGAAGCCCGGTTTACGACAGAAAATACTACCCAATTGAAAGCAACGTAAAAACACAAAATTGGAATTTATGGAATATAAATATAAATTTTTAAATGAATAACGTATAACACAACAAGAGGTAGGGAAAAAATATTAAAATAATAACACAAATATCGCAATATTTGAAACCGCTTTGATCTTTTCAAAGACAGAAGACATATATACTCGTGCCTATAAAATGATCAGTTCCATACGCAACCGACACAGAGCGATTTTGCGCCTGGCGGGTGTGGCTACAGTACCCGGCGACGAATGCGCAACGATCAAAATTCCGTAATTGAATTTGAGAAACATATATTTACCCCAAACAATTTATACTGAAATTTTCATTTCTAATGATAAAATTAAACATCAACTTCTAAACATCGTTAGGGAAATGGATGCTATCCTGCAACAAATGTTCTTTTTCTCTTCCTCTGGGTACAAAAATGTGATTCACACTTTTTTTTTTTTTTAATCTAGATTTATGTTTCCTATCGTTCACGCTTTCCGTCTACCGAAATGTGTTCCCTAACCAAAGTATTGTAAAACGATCCGAATTCTAACATTAAGGAAAGTAATTAAAACTATCTCTATATTTCAAGTTTTTTAATAGTATTTAGCGCCCGTTTTTACTACTGAAGCACCACAGGCGGTAATATTTCACGTGCTGGCCCTGTCAACACGTACAGAATGGGCCATAAATTAATTGCCAGAATGCGGCATCAATACCTTTAATTATTATGTCCCTTTTGTCGTTTAATTTCTTAATTTATTCATCGATTAAAAACCTCTGACTGTCAACAGCTTCTATTCAACCTTTTTTTTTAATAGTGTTTAACGCCCGTTTTTGCTACTGAGGCAACACAGGCGGTGGACACTGACGATACATGAAATGAAATGGTAAATTATGAAAGGATTTTTTTTTTTTTTAAAGTTTAGAGTATCTCCCCGACATTTGCCATTTATGAGGAATTAGAAAAACCTGGGAGAAAAAAATCTCAGTCAGAGAGGACGGTTCTGGCGGGATTTGAACCCCAGACGCCTTAATGACCTCAGCCACCCTTGGTGGTATATAAATCCAATCCTAAAAAGTAGCACTCAGATCTATTTTAACTTCAATCTTGAAGTGAGGGGGAGAACCATTTAGTTGCAAGTAGGCAATCTAGTAGAAATGTAATTCGACGGTTCCCTCAAAGAAGTAAGGTACAACTATTCTGCCACACCAGATACTTTTCCATGTAGTTTATTCAGCTTTTTGTCCAAAAGATCTTATTAATTACCGTCTCCTAATTAAATACAGGGCGATTTAAAAGTAGGACATCAAGGATATAGGACTGAGTTATCTTACATTACACAAATTTATTATTCGGACAGACAGCGAAAGCGGAAAAGGGAAAACTTCGTTCATAATGTATTTATACATTTCTGACCGTGTGATACTAAACCAGGCATCCAACGGGCTAATCCATGAATCTCCAGTCCACAACGTAGCATGATTTTCATTTGTAGGTATTTTACCATTTCAATTTTTTCGCTATATTCACTAATAATGGAATCTTCTTAATCACTTTGAATAAGTATGTCTTGTGAGTTCATAATTTTTTTAAAATATAGAATCGGTTTTATTCGTACTGTTATACATAAAATTCTACTTTATGGACTCTCTCGTCGTTCATAATTTAAGCAAAAGATTTGTTCCGTATGGCTCAATATAACAAGGTTTTACATTTCATGAAAGTTCAAGTAATGCAGGCTCTCTTCTATATGAGTAATTTGCACTTTTCTAGGCATAATAGTTAAGTTTTCTATTTTCTTATATTCTAGCATCTACATATTTACCTGTGCTTACAGATATGAGTGTGTAATATGGAATAACTCTGGAAACGTTTCAGTAAACCCACATGTAATGTTATGGTTAGAGTGGGAAATGCAGTAAATATTCATAATAACTTATTATTGTGAATTTACCTTGCTGTTTGGTAAATATAGCATTCAATGCATATTTTCCCATTATTGTCATTACTGGCAAACATGTAATTTACGAAGGCTATGTGTAAATGTTGCTAGACCTAATTGAATCGATTTTCCCTCCAAATATTGGTAGGTACTGTTGCAAGGTGTCTACGTTTGTGAAAATAAAAATGCTTTGGTATTGCTAAAACGTTCATAGGTATTCATATAACTTTTTGTAAGCAGTGGTGGCAGTATTAAATTTTTATCTTCCTTGGCTTACACCTTTCAGGCTATGCAGTATGGCAGCATACATTATTGCGAAATTCCAAGTTAATCTTGCTGAAATCAAGGAGACTGTACGTTAATGTTTCTGAAAACACTGAGAAACGATTACTGAAACAAAAATTCGCTCGAAGACATCTAACGGAACTTCGTTGCTTTAAGAAAGAATCGCTGTATTTTGTCATTCAAAAGAATTTTGCGAGGAGACAAACACAATCATGAGTTGATTAGTGACGAGCTATTATTATTGACGAATAAATCATCAACTGTACAAATCCACATGTAAATAAAAGAACACAGTTTTATAGTCAACTGTTCTCTTGTGCAGATATTAGTACATGTAAACTAAAAAGAGGGGAACGGTTCAGACGGAAAGGCTTGGGATCCCGGGTTTTAAGATCCTTTGGAGACCATCAGTCCGACCTTGCAGTTTTTTTGTGATTTCCCATGGTAACTTTGGGCAAATGCCTGGATGGATATTTACATTCCACATATTTTCCTCTCTCCCATTTCATACCATTTTATTCCAAAGATTCTAGTTCAGAGTAGAAAGTGCCAGGTGCGGTGTCACAGTAGCTTGCGCTTTGTGTACAGATTCTTTTCCCGGCGTCTGATATGAAAGTGGCCCTTTTGAGGGGCTTGAACTCCTTAGTACATCAGAGTGTTCTATTTGAAAATAATGCCCGTGTCTCGCCTTCCATGGATCCTGGCCCCATGTTTCTCCTTCATCTCATCCCTTCTTCCCAGAGATGCCCCAACTAGGATTGCAGGTACAGTCAGCTCCCTAAAGTACCGAAAAAACCTCCCACCGTGACAATCAAATCAAATCCGAAACGAGCAACGATGCAGTTTCAGCTTCCACTTAAGCGAATGGTAATTGTTAACAATTCCCTCAAAATTTGGTAAAATAATAAATGCAACATTTAGCTGTATGTTTAGACAGTGACAATGTTCACATTTACCCCAAATTGTTCACAATAGCCAGTTACTGATTTTCCCATAACATATGTTCAAGCTAACCCAATAAAATGTGACGGTTTTCAGAACCTTCTTGTAGGACACTCGTATAGAATTAAATAAAAATATTTTTCAAGGAACCAGTAGCATAATATAATTCATTAATCTGAATTTTTTAAAATCACATTTTTTAAGTGGGCTCCATGAAAGCGAATGCAATCAGAGTGAACTCTGGAAGTTCACAATAACTCGCTGCCAAAAAAACAAACAAAAAAAAAAAAACAACAACGCGTAATTTTACGAAATATGTTTTCTTAAAACTGCTTGATGACCGTGGCTTGTGCAGTGCACTTTACTTTTCAAGTATCCATAAAAAGTAGTCGGCTGCCACCAGATCTGGAGATCGAGCTGGTCAGGTAACATCAGCAAATGGAGAAATATACATCCAGGAAACAGAATCCACAAAGAGTTCATTGTTACACGAGCGGTGTGTGAAGTGGCACCATCCTGCCGGAACCAAAACTCAGTTTCTTCATTTCATTCATCCGAAAGTCCAGTATTGTCAGCATTTTCGGCACATTAAATTCTACCTTAAATCGTTTCTGAACCTAGGAAATTGACTTAAATGCAATAAATCTTGTAACAGCGAATACAAGTTTTTCAACCGCATGCTTGAAAGGCTACAAAGCAACCAATACCATAACTGTAACGCAAAATCGTTAGAAATGGCAGCGTTCTGAAAACCGTCATATTCCATTAGGTCACTTGTGATTTTAAAAAAATTAGTTCAGATTAATAAAGTGCATTATGCTAGTTGTTCCTTAAAAAAAAGTATTTTTATGCAATTCTATACGAGTGTCTCTCAAGAAAGTTATGAAAAATGTCATAATCAATTGCGTCACCTTCTCGTATGTGTATAATTTAATTGCAACCATCAGATGTATTGTGTCAAATGACGAGTGACAGATGATAGAGGGGCCAGCTGAAATTAAGCGGCTTTGTAACCTAATTTACTTAAGATCAGGTGAAAATTCCTGCAAAAACTTCAGTCAAAAACAAACTTAACCACCCCCATCGACTGAAAAGCGCGAATATAACCGTTTATTATCTAATTAAAACAACAATAGTATTTGTGCCATAATATAGTTCAACTCTAAACAAAAAAATACACGTTGAATTATAAATTTACTTTCCACGTCTATCAAATAACTATATTAAAGAAGCAATTTTCATAGAGACAGAATGTTTACCAGCGCTTATCAATATCTCCTAATGATTTTTCATATATTGCATGCTAATGATTCGCGTAATAATGAAAAATCTAACCGAACCATCTCACTTCATTCGTGACACGTTAATGCAACTGTATAAAGAATTAAATACCCACGTCTTATTCACAAGAAGCCACACTTTGATAGAAAGTTGTAAGCAAACAAACAATTATAATGTACCAAGGTTTCGATTTAAGTCGTTTGTGTCTTAATTTGAGGCGAATTAATAACAATTTTAAACCTAAAATGCTTTAATTTTATAATAAATGCTCGTGTTCGATTATCAATATTAAAGCAAGTAAACTGGGATATAGGACTTTAGCTTTAAAAAAAAAAAAAAAAAAACGAGAGCATATAGTCCTCTTCCTTCTGCCTGTAAGGAAATCTATAGTAATAAACCATACCTTCGTGGTGCATGTTACAAGAACGTTTAGTTTATTTTGGCAGAAAAACACTAGTTTCCATCAAAGAGTTTGTTCGGAGATCTGCATTATATCTTTTGCTCCAGAATATTGCCTTAGTCGCGAATGGTGTTCTGCTTGTCATAAAGCCTTATGAATATTTACCTCCGGCAGAAACAGTTGACAGATGTTTCATCTTCTAACTGAAAGCAGAGAATGGCGGCTGAGATAAACACAGGCGACCATGTAAACCGCGTTAAAGTGGCCAGGCGGAGCAGTTCAAATAAACAACTTCCTTTACACAGAAATTGCGGTTCTAACATCATTACAGGCAAATTATGTATACAAAAAATCAACAACGCTCTCCCAATTTGGATCGCGTTGGAAATAATGTCAGTTTACCCTTTATTCAACAACCAACTAATTCCTTGTTGCTGAATCTTAACCTCATGTTATTTTCATTAGTCTCAAAATTATAATCATTGTAATTTCATCTACAGTACTGAAAAAAAGTTAAGGCTATTACGATCAATTGTTGACGTTGTGTTGTGTATGAGTCGGCCCTTGTGGTCTAGTGGTAACCATAACTTGCTTCGTAGATACAAGATCGTGGATTCAATCCCCAGGCGTAAAAATCTTAAGTATGGCTTCTTTCGGAAGGGAAGTAAAGCCGTGGGTCCAGAGCCATAGATTTACGTCACTTAAAAGAACTGCAAGCTTGAAAGAAGAGGCATCTGAGTAGAATTTATCGGCAGTTTCATGCCCTGACTTGATTGAGACCTGAGATGTTAAAAATCGTCCGTAAATAAACCAAGTAAATAAGAAAAATGTTACATATGAGGCGGTATATCATGGTCAATATGCATTGAGTTTGTTTGTGACTGCTAGCTCACTCTGCTGTCAGTATAAAGAACTGCACGGCGCGCTCACAGTCAGCTGTTTGATGAACTTATTGTTGTTAGTGTGTTGCATAAAGAAATTAAATATATTAAAGAATAATATTGTAAATAGACATATTATGTCATATAAAAGCCTTGCTTTGTTAGAGATGATTCGTAGAAAAGAACGGGAAACATATTTTGTATTACACAAGTTAGCGGTCAGTGCCTAGAAAAATACGTTCAAAATAATTCTTGGACGTATCTGATGCTAATTATTGTTTATTATAATCTCCCCTTTTTAACAAATTGTCATAATTACATTTGCATGTTGGAACCCAGTATCTTAAATAAATAAAACTTACTTCAGCAACATAACCTATAAGTAACCGTTACAAATTATAATTTCTTCACTTGATTTCACACATTCATGGAGTTATTTCAATAATACACATTACTCACTGTGCTTGTATACTTATATTTAATTACCAAAGATGAAGTATAATAGAAATAAACTAACATGATACGATGCAGACCGCTTTAGTGTATTGGGCAGTGGCTTTACGCTTGTGTTTATTGAAGCTAGACATTGTCAATGTTCAGCTCACGCCATTTTTAGACTAGTGTGCAATTGTTGAACTTAATTAAATACAATGAAACCGATAAAAATAAAGAACTTGAACATAACACAACGCATCGTCAACGAATATTGATCTAATGCCGCCTTTATACAGTTCATACAAACTTAGTTCTTTCAACACAACGCACTCGTCTAGAATCTTCATTTTACATCACCCCAGTGTTACCACCTTATTGTGATGATTATTAACATATTTAAAAAGATACAAATAATATATTTTATAATATATATATATATATATATATATATATATATTAGGCTCCTTGTGGTGGTTTCGTATTTAAATCATCTCCGTAGTTAAAAAGGACGTTGAGTACTACCCAAAAAATGCTATTATTTAACTAATTTTGAAGATTTGTTTGCTTAAACTAACCATGCTGTTAACACTTGAACCATACGAGGCTGATAGAAAATCAACCGCTGATCCGATCATGCGCTTGGCCAAGTGGTTAATCGGCGCGATAAAAATTCAATTTTAAACAACATAGTATATAGTGAGTTTTCGTTTTGTTTTAGCCGCATGCTGCAAAGCGCCAATGTATAAGCTTCTACAAGTCATTTTATATCGTATTTATGGTGAAATCTCTCGTAATATTATTTTCAGCTTTAACTTCACGGAGATGAGGCACCAACTAAGGCGATCTGCTACTAGGAGCAGTTGAAAATAGGGGGAAGTAGGACTAGGATTTCAAAATTAAGGAGACTGGAAACTGGGTCATTTGGATCGCAAGGCGGGGAAACAGAAAAAGTTTCGCTGGAGAAATGTACTGAGAAAGAATCTTGGGAGCATATACTTACGCATTGCAAGAGGACGGAAGAATTGAGAAAAAGGTATCTAAGGGCTCGTTAGTAGCAGTGCTGGGCTTTGCTAGCAGGCAGAAAGGAGGAAGAGGGAGTAGGTCATTTTTAAACAAAATGAGATAACTCAGCTCGGATAAGGTAGACTACCGGAAACGGGGGTACCCACAAGTAGGGTAACATTAGACACTATTTTGGAGATATTTATATCTATATTGTAGGCATATCTTTCTTCATTTTTCGTTTTATTTATATAAACTTATTTTCTCTATTTTTAAGAGTTAAATATCGCCAGTGCGATTTCCTGTATTTGTTAGTTTATTGTAAAAGCATGAACAGTCCCAGGAGGGATGAGTTATATTTAGCAAACATATTTTATAAATAAATACACCAACACTACTACTACTCCTATTACTACTACTACTACTACTACTACTACTACTACTACTACTACTACTACCACTACCACTACCACTACCACTACCACTACCACTACCACTACTACCACTACTACTACTACTACTACTACTACTACTACTACTACTACTACTACTACTACTACTACTACTACTACTACTGTTTTCAAAATTAACAGTTTAATCTGTTTATAATTGTCATGGATGGGATTTACACTGACGTGTCGAGGTAACACAATACAACATTGTCATTTACGATAACTATGTTCCAGCTCCGGGTTCGATGTTCATTTGTTAACTTGTGTAGGAGTGTGCTACTTCACGAAGTTTTCCTTACACTTAGGCCACTGAACTCCGCTTGTGCTAACTTTGCAAAAGATTCCCACGAGTTATTCAATTTTTCCTCTGTTAACACATTACGCCTACGCTTTATTTTCTATCCAAAACCAATTCTATTGTTTTGAATTGAAGTACTATTTTACGAACTGTAGATTTCTCAGGCACACAGCGTTCTTTATATTGCTGAGCCTCGGATGGCGTGCTCCGCGCACTATTACACTTGCGGTTTTCCATTCTAAAATTCCCGCGTTACTTACTCATGAGTGATTGTTTGCAGAATAATGACTACTAGCCTTGTTATAAGTGGTGTTGAAAGTGGTCCATCTGCATTCACACGTTCCTGGCATCTTCGGATGAAATTTCCATTCACGTGCATAAGTTATTTTTGCGTAAGGTTCATAATTTCTATCTTATCGTCTATGGTGTAGGGATTTTTCCAAAATATCTGGGGAAATTGTTAAATGTATGTCAACATATCACAACAATATTTTGTAGAATCCAGTTACAGAAATTTACTCGTTTTTCGTCCTCATCAGGTTGTAATTCATGAACTATAGTCGCTCTGTAGAGTTTCAATTTAAAAGTTTAGCAGTTCTATGAACAGAGGTTTTTGAAACATCCAATTGCTGCTGTGCAACACGCCTTAGAGACTTTTTTTGGAGAGCGTTCAAATAATGGACCAATTTCGTTAATTTTTTCCCCCTTTACAACTTTTATTTTCTCCTTCTTCTTAGGTTTAGCGTTTAGCGATCCCGTTGTCCAACACTTATTAACCAGACATCTAACAGTTCTCTACCTGTAACTGGAATACCAGAAAATCTCTCCTGAAACTGTCTACATGATTCGGTTTCCACATATGTATCGTACATAAAAAGTCTTTGTTTAAGCGTGAATTTGGTATGTATTTCAGAGCACAGTAAGAATAACACACAACACAGAGGTCTTGAATAAACTTTCCCTTTTGAGATGCTCAATGAACAAAGTCTAGTCTTTACAGCTCGAACAGAAGGCAGCAACTGACACAGTATAACACAGCTGATAAACGTAGCCTTGAGCGGGTCATTCACAGCTAGTTAGCTAATGGAATAAAACCGAGGTCACTGCAGTGCAAGTGAACTACCCATTTACGCGATCTATGGCCTGGTTATAAATGGAACGTATGGTAAATTAACCCCGGATAAACGTTTTTGAAATCTGCACGATGGATTTTTTGCGAGCGTAAAAAGCGTAAGTATAGCTACCTTCGAGGTCCCATATCGCATATTTAAAGCATGTAAAAGTATCTCAAGCCTGAGAGAAGAGGCTTCTGAGCAAAATTTATTGGCCATTTCACTCCCTGAATAAAAGAGTGTTAGTAGTTAAATAAAATAAATAAATAAACAGTCGGTTCAAGCAGCTGCGACCTGCCAGCTTCGGACCCAGTCCACGTGCGCGGAAAAACAAAAGAAGACCCAAAATAAACAATAATTTAATTTTAATTTTACCCCGCTAAAGTAAAAACCACTAATTACCACTGCAGTCAGTGATTTAGGTTACTTTCTTCAATATCCTTCTGGTGAGAAATGCCGAACTCTATTTATTTGAAAAAAGGGACGCTTCGGAACGACTGGTACTATAATTAATAATTACAAATATTAAGGATTGTCTGGCCACGTTTTTCAAATATCATATTCATAAAGTTAGGCACTGTTAACACTTGTATCAAAATCAATTGTTTCTGTTTCTGTAAGGGAAAGCAGAATACTAAATAAATTGTTATAATATTTAAAATATATTTCCAAATACTGCCTTTTATCTAAAAGATATTATAAGTATGAAAAGGGGGCCGATATAAAATTAAGTTCCATTTTTAATATTTGTTGAATAAGCAACGACCCGCGGTGAATCGAAATTACGTCAAGAAAGAGGCAGAAAATTTAAAATTATTGTCTACCCTTAAATGTTTCTTGAGTTGACGAATTATTTATATCTCGACTTTAATAAACTGCTAAAACATTCATGGAGTTTAACACTAAATTTGTGGGAAACGGATATTAAAGCTTTAACTCTGTACTTTGATTAATGTTTGTGTCCAGTATTCACGTAATTGTTTTCCTGTCTACATGGCGGCTGCGTGGTTTACCACTCTCTCTTCTCTCTCCCTCTCATTAGATATGTGCGATTTTTAATATATGTATTTTCTCCAAAAAGAATAATTTTGCAAAAGTTTTAAAAATTAGTTTGCTTTATTCTAAACACCCTAGTAATTAATTTTTAACATAAAAATTAATATTTAAAAACTAAAAAGTTTAGTCAAAAAATCTACACAGTTAAATACAACATATTTGAATATAAGGAAGGCCTTAAGTTACAGAAGTGTTATCATAAAAATAGAGCAAATCAGCATATTTTAATATTATGAACTTTCATATTTTACACCATTAAGATTTGCTCAAATTGTGAACATTTTTACGAAATACCGTGTAATGCTGAAAATTTAATTGCACTTATTGGATTTTACACATACTAAAATACAAAATTATGCCTCCCAGTACTCTGTATAGTTCACATTTTGAGCAAGTCTTAATATATATATATTAATGAAACATAAAAATAAAGAAACACTATTAACAATGTAACAAATTAACACTAATAATAAAAGTAGATAAAGATAAAACACAGAGAAAGAGTCACGCTTGAAACTGCTATATGAAGAAATATTAATATTATTATTAGTGTTAATTTATATATATATATATATATATATAATTTTTTTTTGTTTTTTTTTTTTTTTGCCACGGGTGGCCGAGGTCGTTAAGTCTCGGACTCGTGAGCGGGAGGTCTGGGTTCGAATCGCGCCAGGACCGTCCTTCCTGATTGAGGTTTTTTCCAGGTTTTCCTCAGTCCTCATAAATGGCAAATGCCGGGGAGGTACCCAAAATTTAGGCCTGGAACGATTCCTTCCATAAAAAAATAAATCCTTTCCCAATATATAATTTCATCTCATGTATCATCAATGTCCATCGCCTGTGGTGCCTCTGTAGCAATAACGGGAATTAAACACTATTCATTCATTTAATATTTTTTTCATATTTTCCTAAGTACGGCTTCCTTCGGAAGGGAAGTAAAGCCGTGGTTCCCGTGGATTCCTTTGCGGCACTATGAAGAACCTCAAGCCTGAAAAAGAAGCCTCTGAACAAAATTTGTAGGCCGTTTCACGCCCTGATTTGAATGGGACGCTGATGACTTGAGATGTTAAAAAGCGCCAATAAATAAACAAAAACAAATCCTTCCTATTCACTTGCTGCAAAGGGTAACTGTTTCTTTATCGCAGACAGTAGGAAAGCTTGGATATTTTTAAATGTCATATAGAGAGTCAAAACATGTATACTTGCATTTTGGTTCGATTTTATTAAACGTGCTTTTGCATTATTTAAGGATAAAAATAATAATAATCATTTTAATTTCATTTCTTAAAACTTAACAATCAAAATTACAGACATTCTGTTAAGTTTCAGCCACAACCAATTCTACAACAATGCTGTAATACTTTCTGATTATTAGTAAATCATAATATCACATTCAGTATTCAGTATAAACGTTAAACACAGCGGTCTTCATCCAGAAACAGAAAGATAAGGTAAAAAGATTCGTGATAATTTTTCTAAATATACATAAATGATGGGAAAACCGTGATATACAAGTGCTGTGGTACAGAGCTCAGGAAATTATTTATTATATGTGTGTCAATGAAAATCATTAATGGAAAATATACGCATAGCACTAATTAATGTGCATACATTTTCCAGTGCAACTTCTCTTTGCCACAGAAGTAGACGGTCACGACCTAGTATTTGTGAAATTTCTTTCAAAAGTCTATAATTTCCGAATAAAAACTACATAATTAGCAGAATTTATAATCTTGTATAAAATGCATGTATTTCGTATCAAACGCGACAATGAAATCACGGGATTTAAGAATTACATCGGAAGTTGACGCTCGTTACTTGGGGAATAACTGAAACTATAATAATAAGACAATTAAGCGGAGTAGCTCAGGAGTGACTTTGGGACCAGCGTTCGAGAGGTCCCTTGCGACGGTCCATCCTGATTTTGAGGTTTTTCATGGTTTCCCCAGTCCCTTAGGAGAATGCTGAAATGGATGTTTACATTCCATGTATTTTCCGCTCTTCTATCGTTGGTTCTGTTACAGAGTCGAAAGTACCAGAGCGAGGTGGGCTGGCGCTGTGTGACGGAGGCTTCAGGTATGGAAGAGATCCTTCTGAGGGGCTGGAATTCCTTCGACAGGCCTCTATCGGCGTCGGAGTGTGATATCTGTTAGAAACCGCATCTATTTCCGTACTTTTTTAATCCGTCCTTGCGTTTGATTACGCACTTCTCCGACCAAATAAATCCGATTTTCGTTGACAATCATGCCTAAATACTTCGAGAAAGCCACGATCACACTTGAGTGACTGCCTTGTTGCAATATGATCATCTAATGGAGAGAAGCACCCTATTCAGAACTTCTATATATTATCTGGCATTGGCAGTTCATAGATAAATGCAGTAGGGCTATCACAAACACTTTAGATTTTTCATCCTAATATTTATGCTAAAATACTCCTGGAATGACAAAATGCCACCCGACGGGCTTGATCAGTAGCTAGAACTGATAGGTGTTTACAAGGACAGCAACCAAAACAGTAGTTCTGGTTAAGGCTGTGCTGCAAGTATTTCTCTCAAGGCATTTACAATAACCAGGATTTTACTGCATTTGTATTGGACGTGGCGACACATGTAATTTTCCATGTTGATATACTCTCTGCCCTGTGGGTCTAAACTGTCTGTAGGCCTGTCAGGAAACTACTGTGTACAGGCTGAGATAAAAGCAGTTTTCCCTAATAAGCTCCAATTCAATTTTCATAGTCTTTCGCTCTTATAGACGTGTCATCAATTAACAAACAGCAAGTAACAGTATAAATAATAACTCCACTGCAACACACAATATAAAACACATAAACGCCAATTTTATTAACAGGCGAATTTAAAACATTTTTAATGATATAGATATATGGGCCAGTAAATTTTGAAACCAGACTATATCACATTACAACCAAAAATAGTTGGCCCTGATTAGGTATCCATTCAAGCCCCATTCCCAAATTTCCTTTGTATCACAATTTGCTGGAACAAAAATCGAGTTTATTGTTTTGGGACAAACTGTTCGGAAACTCTAAATGACAACTTGGCTGTAATAGACATAAAAATTGGAAGCGCATCGATGGGTATTATGAAACAAAACGAAAACTGCAAGTGAACAAGTTGTATGGTATGACAAATAGCGCGATGGAAGGGAAAAAATGCTTATTCAAAGAAATGACTCTGACATTTCTGTGTGAATTAAAAGTTAATTATTTATTCTGGTAGAGCTAAGGCCATTAGGCCTTCTCTTCCGTTCTACCAATCTAACAATAATTACATTTCGTTATGGCGACAATATTACAATGACAACATTGGTAGTAAAGTTCACAATACTCGTACACATATAAACCAATGTAAAACATGAAGTATATAAATAAATATATGCTAATTCATAAATGTTGATAATGAAAAAATAAAAATATTAGCTTAAGAAGAATAAAAATAAGAAAATAAAAGAACAAAAATATACATCAATCACCAGCAATGACAACTTATACATATATCAACTTATGTAAATCCTAAAAGTGGAAATAAAGATACAAGATACGAGAATATTTATGATAGTAATAAAATAATTGAATGAGTAATTCCATAGCAGCATAAAACAAAGAAATACATGTGAATAAATGTGACAAAAGGAATATAAATCTAGGGCAATCGATTATTTCTAATAATATTAAACAATTTCTTATGAAAAGCTGGTAAAGTTCGGCAGTCTCTGACATCAGATGGCAACCATTCAGAGACGAGCATGGTTACGGCGAATGATGATGAATAAAGTAATGTTCGGTGCAATGTTATAATAGCACGTGCTGGAATTCAGAAGTGTGTTAAGATTATGAGAGGAGGATAGATTGTGAAAACGAGAAGATAGATAAGATGGCGAAGATGTGTGAATGCTTTTGAAAAGTAGTGTGAGACAATGAATGTTTCTTCGGTCTTTCAGGCGGAACCAAGACAGTATATCGACTGAGGGTGTTACATGATCGAACAGACGCACGTATGCATATATTATGAACACGCTGTAGCTTCTGCGTTAGAATTTAAGTCCGTTAGCAGAAAATTGCAGTAGTCGAAGTGAGGCATCACCAGGGATTACACCAAGATCTTTTTTAAGATTGTAAAGTTGTAAAATTATGAAAGAAATAACATATGAGTATTTATAACGTGTGATGTAGTGGGATAGAAAGACACGTTGAAAAACTACATGGTCATCTTCAATGATCTTCTGCCCCGTTTTATTCGTTTGTTCCAAATTCTGATTTTATAATACGGTGGTGCCCACTCACCACAAACTGTAGTCATGCGTTCTGCATCTCCTTTGGTATTTTCCTTTCTTTGTGAGATATTTTTATCGCCGAACGGAATCAGTTTTGTTGGTCTAGTGATTGTCAAACCAGCAGATTCTAAAGTTTTCACACTGACCAAAAAATCAAATATTTAACAGATTTTTTTTTTTTTTTTTTTTTTTTTTTTTTTTAATGTTTCAGCATAGTCACCATGTAAATCAATACATTTAGTGCAACAACATTCCAACTTTTTAATACCATCAGTAAAATAAGAATTTTGCAACTGTGTCTCCGCTTCAACCTTATCATTTGTAATGAATATTCGTCTACCCAGCCATTACTTCAGGCGTGGAACAAAAAGTAACAGCTGGGAGCCAAATCCGGCGGATATGGTGGATGTGTAAGCACTTTGAAGAGAAGATCGTGCACTTTTACAGCAACAATCCCAGATGTGTGTGAAGGAGCATTATAATGATGACAGAAAACTTTATTTTTGCAAGGTGTGTACGTTTAGTTTAAACAGCATCCTTCAGTTAGTCCAGTAGTGAAGCGCAATACTCCCCGGTGATTGTTCCGCCTTTCTGGGGGTAATTTATGAGCATCATACCATGAGCATCCCAGGAAACCGTGGTCATGATTTTTACTGTAGATGGAAAAATGTTTGCTTACTTTGGTACACTTTCACCTGTTGCTGCCCACTATTTGCTCCTTCGTTTCTGGTGTGTAGTGATGAAATGTGGGAGAAACTCACTGCAGTTACGTTGAAACAAGTTGAACACTCTCATGACATGTTCATTAGAATGCGTTTTTGGTTCCTTGTTAACAAAAGCGACTCTCATTAAGCGGAAAGTTTTCTCATATGCAACACTTTGTGTAAAATGTAGTGAACATCGATGGCTTTGCAGTGTAAATCAAATTGGGTACCTTCAATCGGCGATCATTGAGCACGATACTGCGAATTTTTGTCACAATCTGGTCGGTCGTAGCAATTTTAGGACGTTCTGAGTGCTCACTGTCTTGAATAAAAAATTAATACGTCCACGCTTAAATAAAAAAGGAGAAGAATCGGGCCAATAATTCGGGTGGTTTCTCCTTTACAAGGATATACTGGATGAAATAGGACTTAAATGTCTCGGGAGAAGATTTTCCTATATAATTAGCAAAATAAACTAACTTCTAAACTAACAAGATAACTTCTAATTTATTAGCGTCTTCTATAAATTTAAAAAAAAAAAATGCAAAATTAACAGAGTCATAAGCAACACTAACAAATAATACGAAATAAGCATTCTCATGAACAATGATTACAAAATAAAAATAGAAAATATTACTTTAGCAAGTGCCATATTTACCTGAACATAAAACGACCCCCTGATTTGCCTATGTTTTCTCTGAGGTTTTATTTAGCTATTAATGAAATGTTACCAAAACAATAAAAAAAGAATATAAATATGTCAAGAAATTATTAGATTTATGAGTTATTAATGAAAGTTTACTAAAACAAGACAATAAAAGTTATATAAACATATATTCATAAATCCTTAGTTTTGAGTTATTAATGAAAGTTTACGTCAGAGTTAAAATGATTATTTGTATCACATATTTAATAGGGTCGTTGCCAAATAAAACATAAATCGCTAACCATCAATTGTGTTATTACTGCATTTTGCGAATAATATTTTGTCATATAAGTATGCAATGCATTGCGCGAAGTATCGATAACATCAATCGATTACTTAACAAAATGAGTTTTATTTTAGGTTACGAACTGAAGTTAAGAGTGTACTAGAAACGCATTAAAGTAAACTTTCATTAATAACTCAAAAACTAAAGATTTCCGGACATATGTTTATATGAACTTTTTTTCTTGTTTTGGTGTAAGGAACCCACCACCAAAGTTTGCAAAAGTATTTCTCAAACACATGTATAAGTATGTCAATTAAAGGCGACCTATAAAGAAGTAGCACAGCGTAAATAAGGTACATGGAAAACAAACACTAGCTTGCATTAAACGCTTGTACATACCAAATTACAACCCGTCGATTTTGTAACACTATAACCCTATACTATACTCCCGCCCATCTCTTGTTCCCATGCTGACGTAGTTAACACTGGTATATTGCTTGGTTAGATTTTGATGTAAATCTATAACGAGCAGACAAAGATCTATCATCCTCGATAAAGGGCATTCGCTGTGGCCTAAGGTTGGTTGGCAAAGATCAACAGTGCCCATTGGGAATCAAAGGTCGGCCACTGGACGTGGTTACATACTCTGCTCTTGTCATTTTCCGACCTACCGCTGAGATGTTATTGCTAGGTATCAGATACAGCACTTACAGACCCGAGAGCGCCATATTGCGTTGACGTGCCAGTGGCTTGTTTTCTCACCTCTGAACTTTGGATACAAAATCCTTGGGTTGGGATCCTTCAATATTTTGATTTGAGCAGAAATTTAGACAAAATGTAAAGCGCATTATGTTATTTGATAGTACCTTATTTATTTTACAATAATACGTTTTACCGAATATCTTTATTCTATATTTGCCTAAAATGTATACCACAAACGTTCTAAAACTTATCACATTATAAACATTTTATATATTGTAACGAATTCTGGTATTCTGATATGTGGAATAATTAAATAAATAAACAATATATCATATTCCATACTTAAATGTCGTTGGCATGTGGAATGTTTAGATATTAATAGCTCAAAAATTTAAATCATTAAAATAGTCAATTAAAATAACGTATATTTCTTTGCATGTAATAATATTATTTATTTCTCATGCATCAACATACCAAATTTTTAATAAAAAAACATTACTTTTAAATAAACCATTTAATTCGTCAATTCCAGAAGGCCCTACCTCCAATCAAAATTTATTCCAATTTGATTGGCTCAGTCCCCCCTCCCCCAGTTCATCAGCAGCTACCTACTGGAATATCCAGGGGACCGGGCTCCGATCCAACCAAAGGCAAAACACAACATTAAAAGTAATTAATACATTGAATGCAGTATTAAGTTATATTTCCTAAAACTAAACCTTCCTTCTTTTTTAATTAAACCCATTCGGCCAAATGTCTATCCTTGAGAGTTGCTTATTCCATGGGACCTTATAGGCACTAATACCCTGTTTATTGGTGTATAAGGATCTTGTTTAACTAACATTAGATAACTAGCTCCCCTACTCATTTCACCCTCCTTTCACTATCTGACAGTACTATTCTCAAGCATCATTCCAAGTATTTTACACACATAACCATTTTTCTGTTACCTTGCCTGTGTATTTTCCCAGTTCTTAATGTTTTTATGTGATTTTTTTGTATGTTACAATCCAGAACTAGATAGTTATACTGCTGGAAAGCTATAGTAATTTTAAAAACGTTCCTTCAAATTCTGTCTATACTGCGCTCTCATTCCGCTACGCAATCAGAGACTGTTTATAGTGGTGGAAACCGTTGTACCTTGTGGACGCGCGATTCCCAATAAGACTAATTAAAGTTCTGCTGAGCCTTTTTGAAACCATCCGTATGCTTTCTCTTCTGCTGTAAGGTGCTGAAATAATGAGATCAAAATGTCCTTTCTACCTCAATTGTCGTTTCGTAAAACATCGGACCGAAAATGCGCTTTGCACTAACAGCACACAAACTCCAACTTTCCTAACATAAATGGGTTTTAATGTACGCGATGTGGATTTTCGATACACCGGTAACACATATTTTGATTGTGCACACGGCCGTTCAGGTAAAACCAGAATTCGTCTGAAAAGAACAGTAGCGTTGGGTCCTTTACACCTTCATTCACAGACGAAAACACACACACACACACACAATAACCACTCTTTCTACGGTGTTAAACAAGAGCCATGTACACTTGTACGCTATGTGGTTTAATAATTTTGTTGCTTTATATGCAGAACCCACCCCCTGTGGTTATTTCGGTAGCAATTTACATTTACACTTGAGAATGCGCTGCTCCAAGGTCAACTGTCTTGGCGAAGCTCAACTTTCGAAGCGATGTTGAAGGACAGGAGGGGAGACTTGTAGCGGGAAAGAGTGAGGAGGTCGCTTGCAGCCAAAGTAATTTAAAACACCGCGCGTGCGGATAGTTTTTACGTGAAAACTCTGTAAATACAGTCTAGATAAATGGGCTTTTATATACGATACATATGTGTCGGGCCTAGTGATAATCATACTTGCCTCGTAGACCCAAGATCGCAAGTTCAATACCGGCCTGGATCTATGGATTTTTTCAAGAGTAAATAAACCAAATCAACGATACGTATGAGGAAAAGGATTCTTGCAGGAAAATAGTAAGGCAATTCGCAAGAAAATGTTCTAGTTATCGTGTTCCGGGTAGAGAAAATGTTCGACAACTCAATCACGTATCTTACGAAAGAAAAGTTAGATGAAATGCAGGAAATTCTTAAGCAGATGCCGGCAATGTATTGCCGCTGAGGAGCATCGTTTTCAACAGTTATCAGTCTTAAATATAGAATTATTTTATGTTTCAGTAAATATATAAATGCCAAAATAAAAAAAAAATCAGCCTTAAGCTGATCTCCCTTAATCACATTGCAGCGGTTGTCCTTTCCCAGTAAGCAGTAGATGGCCCGTAACTCTAATAACCTCATTGTACGAGAAGTTTAGTCCGCTAAAATGTCCATTATATTGAATGTGATTGAGGAAAGCAACAACTTTAATACAGGAATTCAGGCCACTGCTAGAAACTGGTGTAAACTATTTTTAATTTTTCACTGAATTCTCGGAAGAGGTTTGACTTTTGATGTCGGAAACCAGTTTGTCAAAATTTGTAAACAAAACAAACTGAAATTCTTTAGATACTCTGTGAAAATATAGGTCATCTATAAAAACAACACTTATAGAGCTATTGCAGGTTTTTCAGCTGAACTCGGCATCAGTGACCGGGAGGGGGGGGGGGAGAAAAAACTCATTCCATGGTTATTTCATATAGGTAATCAACTATCAAATTCAAAGAAAGGGATAATAATTTTGCAATGACTGGTTTGTTTACTTTTTTCAGACATTACACGTCTTCTTTTGAATGTTCTTCTGAAGAGGGGTCTAACTGCCCTAGAGTGATGACTGCAATGAAACAACCAGTGGCATCTATTGATCATTTTTCTGATTTTTTGTATATTGTTGAAATATTTTACACCACTATGAAATTCCTATTTGAATTATTTTTATAGAAATATGTTTGTTGTGTACTTTTCCAAAAACTCCTTAATAGGGATTTTATTTGGGCTTAGAAGGAAAAAAGGGCAAAAAAAATAAAAATCGATAACTTGAAATGGTAATTTCTTAACAGCACCCTTTGAAAGTGTGTTTTTATGTTTAGCTGAATCATTTTTGGAATTTAAAACATCTATTTTCATGATCAGCCTTACTTAATTTTTATATTTGACACACAAAAATTGCACCATATTTTGAAAACATATAAGATACATACAGGATAGAGTATAAGTGGATTCACATTAGCAATAAGAAGTTAATTTGGTGTTATTTGCTTGGTGTTTATAGAAGACAGTTAATTTAACGTTATCCTTGTTGCAAATCACAACAAGAAGGTAAAGGAGGTTATCAAAGGGAGAAAGCGTTGCGGTTTTTTTTTTTTTTTTTTTTTTTTTTTTTTTTACTTCAGAAGTAGGTTACAGAGATGTTTTTGATTCATTTGTGAAACATTTTCAAATAAACAAACCTCCTTCTCGACAAGTTATTTATAAATTTAATAAAGAGTTTGAAAGAACTGGGTCAGTAGCGAATCTTCTTGTTCTAAATCTGTTACTATGGAGTCGGTTCTGGTGGTCTAGTGTTAACTGTACTTGCCTCGTAGATCCAAGATCCCGGGTTGAATCCCTGCCAGGATAGAAGGATTTTTTCGGGCGTAAAATTCTAAGTATGAGTTCCTTCGGAAGGGAAGTAAAAAAGAAACTCAAGCCTGAAAGAAGAGGCCTCTGAGCAAAATTTGTCGGCTATTGTATTGACGCTGATGACCTGAACTGTTACTATGGAAGAAAATCGTATGACAGTAACACAAAATTTTACACAGTCACCAAAGAAACTATCACCAAAAGGATACAATTATTATGGTGAGGATGAGGGTATATCGACCTACCTTACTCCAAGTTTTAATGAAGATGATCCTGAAAGACATAAAGAATTCTGTGAGTGGTAGACAATAGACAGAGAGCTGATAATGATTTTTACAAAACAATTTTGTGTATTATTCAGCCATTACTGGGTGTATTGGAATCTTGAGAGTCCACATTTGAGTTTTTGCTGGTGGGTTTACTGGATCTTATTTTTTGACCAGATTGTTAACTCTGAAAATTACTTTGACATGCTTTGTGTAGTTATGATTGAACGTAAACAGTGAAATAATGGAATGTAAGCAAAAAAATCCAGAAAACATAATATAGCAACCAGATTGTGCACCTATAATTAGACAGCTCGTTCCTCAAGATCAAAGCCCAGTGGATTTTTCAATGAAACAATTTATTCAGAAATAATTAGGAATCTAAGCAGTTGAAGGAACGTACTGAGTCTGAATTTATTACATTATCATCCCATGTACGTTTCTGTATTAAAAATGTGTTACTTGTACATTGAAAATTAAGGAGGACACTTTGAGCACCTTTGCCGTTTTTGCTTAAAGATACATAGAATTTCTGATACTACTACAAGAGTACAACAATAAATCTTGCACCTAGAGGACAAGAGTTTGATTCCGGTAGTGAAAGTGGAATTGCACACAAGGGGAGTATTGACATCCTCCGAACACACCAGTTTCCACCTCGGTTTATTTCTCCACACAGTAAGATGCAGTTCCCCATATGTCAAATTCATGTGAAATTGGATGGAATATGAAAACTATTAATCTAACATTTTTAAACTAGATATATTTATAAATTCGTACAACATATAAATACGAACATTTTGTGAAATATGCCGTCCCTATATCTAATAGATTAATTAAAAAAGGATTTCAATGTTATCGTTTTTATTAATTTTAATTAAATCCCTTAAAATGTGAATCTTAAAATTAGCTCAAAGTTATTTTTAAAGCGTGATCATCAATATACAAAATCAAAAGAAATTTCATTTTACGTACATTTGTACAATTTCACCCAAGCACAATGACAAATACAAACAGAGCTACAATACAAACTGTTAAGGCTAAATAAATATAGTTTTCAAATTTGTCATCCAAAAATAAAGAAAAAGAGAAGTAGCGTCCTTATATCTATCTTTCTCTTAGAAAGTTACACATAAACAGCCAGCAGTCTCAAGTCAAAGTAGTACAGCTGATTTCTCGCTTGACCTCGCCTGATCATACATAGATGCAAATAACGAGATTAAGGAATAATGTAGGCATATTATTTTGTCAGATATTTTCGTTTCTATTGTTTTCCTTGGATTGTTGTAATGGCAACCAAACTTGTCTTCTAAAATAAGATCGCGGGTTCAAACCCGGCCAGAACCGATGGATTTTTTCGGGCGTAAAAATCCTAAGTATGGCTTCCTTCGGAAAGTAAGTAAAGCCGTGGGTCCCGTGTCGTACATTTACGGCACGAAAAAGAACCTCAAGCCTGAAAGAGAGGCCTCTGAGCAAAATTTGTCGGCCGTTTCACGCCCAGAGTTGAATAGGACGCTGGTAACCTGAGATGTTAAAGAACGTCCGTAAATAAACCAAATAAAAAAAATCCTTTGATTGTTTGGTGCACAGAAGGATATTTATGTACTTCAGTCTTGTTCACGGCTGGCCGTTTGTGCCTACGCTTCTAGTTGCAGTGCCTCTTACAAGAAGAGATGATGTGAGGGAGACGGGGTGGCCAGAATCCAGGGCGGTGACTGCACGAAATAGACGTCGTCCCTAACATGTTTCCAGATATACTTTCACTTTTCTGTTAGTTGGTTTACATTTCGGCAATGTCATCTCAAGAAAGCATTTATCACTCATTTAATATCAGGAGGTTTAATAATTAGAGCATATCTGCTTTAGCTCAACAAAAAAGAAAGATATGATAAAGCAATGTTCTTAATTTCAGTACGATACATACGTTTCTCTTCCCAATATAAATGTGGTCTACCATATGACTGACTTATAAGATTATCAACCAATAAAAAGAGATTTTCACACTCAGTGTGCAAGTGTATGTGTGTTTCTTTCTTTCTTTATAACTAAGGACAGATTCAATATATGGATGATATAATTTGCAGCATCAATTGCATCCTAATGCACTCCGCTGTCAATTGAAGATATTTGCCCTGAAAATAGCGGCTACTCGCATAAACAATATTTACTCGATGCTAATATGATTCCATTCTATCGAGTGGATATAGAACAGCGGCTTAAGCACGATCTTGTGTAGTTCAATTTCCATTCCGAAATATGCAGTGTGGTTGCCATAGAGATGTGAGGCATTCTGTATCTCTGTAAACATGAACTAATATCATCGTGCTCTGCAGATAAAACATAGGTCTTTAGGAAGGAAGCACGATCTATCTCTGACACAATTTGAATACTTCCAATGTGCGTTCATCTTTAATTTTCCAGTGCTTGTGCTGTGATATAACAAGTCATGTATTCCGACAGACTTTTTTTTTTCCTTCTTTCTAGCAAAGGTTTATCGCTAATCGATTAGAGAATGTAGCAGTGTTTGTTGGTCAAAATATATGGCGTCATCTTCCTGATCATTACTTATGTTTGGGTAAACATTTTTAGGCTATTGGTTCGGAGACCGGGTGAGCTGTCGTTCCGAGCTTTGCTTTAACCTAATTCGTCTCTTCGGATTTTCTATCTTACAATTGTTTTTGTATAGCAGCGGTCAATTCCTACTTCAGGTGTGACAGTGACTAGTATAGACTAGTTGTTTCGTAAAACAGGGCCCAGTAAAGTTCCTTAAATAGATAAGAGTTAAAACTGTGCTGCGCTAACAGCAATGCTGATACTCATTGCAAGCGATACTTGTTTCTGTCTGAGACGCAGTTGCCTTGTGCGCTGCAGCCGCTATATCAAACTAGAGCTTAATATATTCTGTTTCAATACTTGCATCATCTGCCTTTTAGTATTTGTATCAAAAAGCTAAACAATTAATGGTTTTTATAGTGTCCGTCAGATATTTTTCCTATTATCGCATCGATACATCGGTACCCTAATTTTAAAACCACCTGGGCTGTCATTTCAGTGAAAATAGAGAGCAACAGTTGGCAAACATTCATAGACCACGAAACCCTTTTAAAGATCTGTGCTATAGCAGACCCGTAATATTTAATTCATTTTAAAATTGGCATCCTATATATTTTAAAGCACTAGTTTACATAAATTAAATACAAATAATTAATGTTTCCTTTTTAATGCGGTGTATTCTTACACAGCAACAGTAATATTAATTACCATAATATTAACTTATATAATAAAATAAAATATTAATAACTAAAAACATTCCTTATTCATTTTAATTCCTGAATGAGAGGGTGCTGTCACATTTTACTAACAAGTGACGTGAGGACTGTTCAATTAATAATTATAATAATGTTTACAGACATAATTTGTCATTTAACTTTACAATATTTCCTTAACTTAATATATAATGAACACATTGTACTGGTTTTATTGTTGTCATTTACGGTTTTCGCACGTATAGGTGTATAAGTTGTGGCATGTTCAGTTTTGTCACAGTAAAATCGAGGTGGCATATGACGAACTACATATGTTACTATGAAGTTCTGATTCGTCTCAACAAATCTTCAGCTGAGGCCTATGCAGTGTTGCAAGAGGCTTATATAAAGTTTGTTCTTCCCTATAGCACAGGTCGAACATGGTTTAAAATATTTAAAGATGGAGGGCAATCAATTTCAAGATTTCTAAGTTAGTTTTTTAAATAAATGATTTTTCACACAAGTAAATTATTAGGAATGGCATCGTTACTCAAGATAGTTAGGCTAGCCCCAGCCTAAGCAGATGCGTAGTGTTGCCAGTTAAACTATCATGTTATATATGAGCGCCGTGCTTGGCCCACGTTTCTGGCTTTACTTGTTTGGACGTTCCCTCCGGTAATTTGATTCCAGTTTACTTTATCTCGATAAATACACGTCGTAAGTGTGCATCACTGTTCGTTTCCTCGTGATTCATGTTTCGTATCTGTACATTATATTAGCAGTACTGCAATGCTTCATGGACCTCCGGTGGTACAACAGATCACGGTTTGAGAACCACTACAATGAAGCAAAATGCTATAAGGAAGGATCATACTCTATTTTACTTCTAAACTTGTTTGGTCTCATGAATTATTCCGTATGTATGTCACCAGTTATTGTCTGCCGAAACTAAAAGGGCTTTCCTAATTTATTTCTGTTGTCTTTACTTTCTTTGTTTTCTTTTGTTAAAGTGCAGGATTCTGAACCTACAAAGCCATTGTTGTAGGTGACAAATTTTGCGGATATTCTTGTGTTAAGTCATTTGTAACTTACGACGTCTATGCTATAGAGAAATGCGGTAGTTTAAACGTGCCTGCTCGAACGTGACTCCTTTGGTGTGTACGTGACCTTCAAATAGCGTTGTGAAAGGGAAATTCTCCCTTTGGTAAGAGAGGCATGTCTCTTCCTGGTGAAGAACCAAAAACACTAGTCAAAAGATTTCCCTTTGTTCAGACTAGGCAAGGATCAAACATGTTCCCAATTAGAAACTTTGAGAATGCTGCCAGCATACAGAAGTGCATCCACAAGCAGTCGATTTCCAGCAATCTGATTGAAAACGCAAAGAGAGGACCGCATCGCCTTGTGGTCAGCTGATTCACGCCTGCATTTGTAGAGCATTAAAACGTATTATATCCTCTGCTCAATGCTTCAGTTGGCTTCTTTCGGTTCCATCTAGGAGAGAAAGTGCTTTTCCACTTCAGCGTCTGTTCAGTTTTTTCATATATATAAAAAGGCAAATAAAATATTTTGCAGGAAATTTTATTTAGGGATTACTTTGGAACTTTCGGTGGATTTCAGTACTTAAATCTAAAAGGGAAGCAATAGAGAAGTCGATATAGTTGCAATGAGTATCACAAAAACTTCTATGCAGATGCCAGGTGTGCTTGAACAAAATAGACACTAATTTCAGCATATACTATGAAATTCAGATGACAAAGACGAACTATTAAAATAATTCCGTGTAACTATTTACTGGTTGTCGAAATAGCAATTTAATATACTTATTTTCGAGTGGGCTACTCTCCCGAGAGGAAAAAAACTAATGAGTATGGGTGGACTGCCGGCGCATTTACCCCCGCTGCACTTCTAACACTCTCCGTGAAACATGCATAAATTCTTGGTTGGCCCACACTACTCACAGCATTGTACAGTTTTTGCGCATTCAATTTCTGTGAAATTCAGTTAGTCAATAAGCAATTCCTGACAACAATCCATCTTAAACCCACTAATTTACAGCAATACTTACATTTTGATAGTTGCCACTCATCACATATTAAAAAGGTCATTCCCTTTTCTTTGTCACTTCGGGGACACCGAATCTGCAATAACGACTCAGGTCTGGATAAATAAATTACTCAATTGACTGGCAAATTAGTTAAGAGGGGCTTCCCCCTTCCCTAGTAAAATCCAAAGTCCAGGTCTCTCTCATCATAAACACACTCCCATGACTCGCAAACCAGCACATAATGACCCATTGAACTTTATAGTGACACATTTTCCGGCCATTCAAAGACTCAAACTTATCTAAAAGACAGCTTCAATACTCTCACTTAAAATCAGTTAGCTGCATCATTTTTTCAGACATTACCAAGGTTACGTTACTGGTCGGCCCGCAATCTCAGGAGCATTTTTCGTAGAAATATTGATTATCACCTGCCCTCCTTCCCTACACTTGGCTCATATCCATGCAATCGCCCCAAATGTTTGTGCCTTGATATCCCCATGTTCATCATTTGTTAGTCCGAACTTGAAATCAGAGTTTAAAATTCGCTCATTCTCTAATTGCATCTCAACTAATGTTGTATATTTACTTAAATTCTGATTTTGTTTAGCTTTTTACATTGGACTAACGTTCCTATGGTTTCCATCAGAATGAACAATCACAGGCGTTCGGTTAAAACCTGTTCCCCATTGCCGGTAGCACAACACGCCAATTTTCACCAAGCCACGTTCGATGACTGTTTTTCCCTTACTCTTATAGATGCCGCCCCTCCATCCAAACATACCTCACTTAGAGACCTGGAGATGGTAGCTATAGTTTTGCATAAGGCCGGTATTCCACCAGGACTCAATATTTCTTTGTAATATTGGCATTTTTGCCAAACCACTTTGCTCAGTTATAGTTGGCAGCTTTGCCGCCACGTGATGGCCCTTATGCCTCACTAAGAGAGACACCGCCCACCACCGTTCAGTCTACTCTCAGCATGTTTCCAAGAGCCAATGCTCTTGGTTTTGTGTTTAGTTTTTATTACGGTTTTTAGAGTAAACTTTTAATGGGAACTCTTTATATTGCATTCCAAATGGTTTTTATGAGTTTTATGCTTTTTAGAAGTTTTTTATTATTCCTTTTTATATGTGTTCTCCTTCAAACGAGTTTGTATTGTGTTTCTATGGATCACTTTCTCTCCCAAGCAATTAATAAGCGCAACGATCTACTGTTAGCTGACCTATGAAGGGTTGTCCAAAGCAATATTTGTTTTCTGGTTAATGTTCTTATTTCAGTTACTGTACCCTCTTGATTGCGAGAAAGCATTGAATATTCTAAAATAAACTAAGCGTCAGCACACAAAGCCAAGTCAATGCCGAGCTAGTTGGATGTCAATATGCTCTAGTTTATTACTGGTACTGACTGACATCACCGCCACGGGTGGCCGAGGTCGTTAAGGCACGGACTCGTGAGCGGGAGGTCTGCGGTTCGAATCCCGCCAGGACCGTCCTCCCTGACTGGGGTTTTTTCCAGGTTTTCCTCAGTCTTCATAACTGGCAAATGCCGGGGAGGTACCTAAACTTAGGCCTGGAACGCTTCCTTCCTTAAAAAAAAAAATATCCTTTCCCAATTTATATCATTTCATCTCATGTATCATCAGTGTCCACCGCCTGTGGTGCCTCAGTAGTAAAAACGGGCGTTAAACACTACTCTGACTGACATCTTAGAGGAAAAGGCCTTTACCCGTACAGACAAAAGAAATTTGGGCTGCATTTACTTCTCCTTTCATAAACGCCATCGGAGAAAGTCGAGCCCAGTTCCAGGTAGAGTGACTTTAACATATTTAGTTGGACAGCTACCATATTCAGCATGTTGCCCTCCTAAGAGCTTAGATGGTAAGAACGTTATGATACTATTGGGAAGGAGAGGGTTCCAACCCCTCCAGGGGCTAACTTTTCTTTAATACTCATAATTTGTATACACTGTTTCAATATAATAAATGTTACTATTTTACTTTTTATAGTAAAACTTTTAGTGTTTAAACAACGCATATATTGCATATTTAGGTTAGGTTTTAAATAATATATGCAAAACTTTGTGCTGAAATCAAAAGCGTTAGCCAGGTTAGGTTAACTTAGCTTAAGATTGAAATTACATATATATGCAAAACTTACGATGTTAAAAGCATGATTATTTTACACATTACTTTAATACGCTAGTTTCCAATTTATTTTCGCAGTATACTGAATATGAGTAACTATTAACATGCATCAAAAAGTTATTTTTTGGAGTACGAGTGCTTGTTTCCGTGCGTTACGACTGTTCCATCCGCTGCATTTGTTGCCACTACTGAGAGTCGGGTCTCTCCGTTGCCTTTCGTGGAAGGATTGGCTGCAATCCAAGTTGTCTGTCTGTATGGGTAAGTGAAATTGTGGCATTAAAAGTGGATGTGGTGAAGCCAGAGACCTTAGTACTCCAGCAAGTGTTGCATGCTACGAAACTTGCACGACTGGACTGTTTAAAGTAATGTATGAATATAAGGCAAATCTTTTGAGAAATGGATACGTTTTGTAAAGTGTTTAAATAATAAACACATATCACACATTTGCTTCAATCTGAAGCAGGGTGTGAGGGACAGAACCTATGGCAGGACTGTGTCTATAGTAAGTGCAGGCACTGCAATTAAGAAGAGGTTTGCCAAGCTGGTTGCCGCCGTAGAGCGCGTCATTAAATAGCACAACATCTTTCCTGGTTTTCCAGGCAGAATTTGCTTCTTCTTTCATAAGCAGCTTAGCAGCTGTCTTCATGGGGCCCATACACTCTTTGATATATTAGTTCCTAATACTTCAAACGTGCTAAAAAGCTTTGTTTTCCTTACTTACAAGAAGTTATTCATAAGCAAAATAATAAGAACAGCACTGATAAAGGAGAGAGAAAGATAAAGAAACTACAGCACTTCAGGGTGTATAATAAACAATATTCTTACTGCACGACAGTGTAGGCGACGCCTTCAGTCAGCTCTTAACTTGAAGACCTAGGAAGGGGTTTATAGGTAGAGCTGCGAAAGATGAAAGAGCGAGGAACCGTACTTCAAAACAAAGTTTCATTTTTAATCCTGCCCAACAGGGAGACATAAACTTCCTCTTATTTTTGTACGAGAACAGAGCACCTTTAGACATACTTTGCATTAAAATGTGCTCTTTACTTTAGAACTATAATCAGCTCATTAGCAAATTCATACATTTCTGTAATGTAAAAGTTTCAACCATTCAAACATATTAGAGTCTTATGTAAATTAATCACAACTCCTAGTATTGTGTAACATAGAGCTCAGACTGGATTTCAATTACTTTCATAAGCATCGTCTTTCTTTTTTCTACGTGTTAGTTTCGTTTTCATATTACAGTGATGGGTAAGAGTTTCCCTTAGTTCAGCCAGTGTATATGTCGCTTCTGCTCACTAACGGGATCCACCGGAAAGATGGAAGATTTTGGGTGGGGACTAACTAATAAACGATTGTGCCATCTCCCCCCCCTCTCTATCTATATTCTCTATATACATAAAGGGATGGTTCGCGTCTGTATTGCGCCTATAGATAGCATTCGATGATTCTTTATCTATCGCCAACAGTCTTTGAAAGTCGTGCATTAACTTAAACGTATTCCAGTCGAATAAGTTTCCACTTTTATCACGCTAAAATCATTCAGCTTCTAAATATGTTGTTCCCCCCGGGCATTTCTGCAGTAAGTAGTGTCACCTGAAGGCAACAAAATTAATATTTATCCTTCACTGACAAGAACTCGTCCATTGTTTTCTGAATAACAAAGAAATAAACGAATTTGAAAATATGCACGCGGATCTTTAGCCTCATTCTACCACCCCCATTACATAGAATTCTCCATGGCAGACACAGTCGAACGGTTAAAAGATATGTAATAATGAGACCTACCCAATTCAAATCCTAGCCTTATGAATTGTTTTATTTGTTGTTTCTTTATAAGTAAAAAAAAAGTTTAGTACCTATATACATGTGATATTATAGCTTCCAATTGCAAAGGCTTATTTGAATTCTAGGGCATTTAAGTTCGCACACATATGAAATAATATTTTTCTAAATTCATTTTATATTAAATATATTTAATATATTTTAGTTTTTGTTTTTCGCTTTAGATTATTTAATCCAGGCATGGGTGTGTTCCGTGAGGAGGTTTCAATTGTTCAGGTATGGAGTTCTTTAACTTGCCGTAAACCTACGACAGTGGACTCTGGGCTTAAAGTCTCTCTCGGAAGACTTGCCCTTGAGATTTTTACGCCTTGAACCCGCAAAACTTGGGTCCAGAGGAGAGTTCTACAACCAGATATTTATTAATGTGGCATTTATTTTGTAAAAAAGATTAATAATTTACACTTTTGTTATAGAGCATAAATGCCTTAAATTAAAATATACAATATTGTCACACATTAGACGTTATTTTACTTGCAAAATGAGACAAACAAAAAAATTCAAGCATAACGAGGATTCGAACCTATGTGGTTCTTATTACTAGATGCGTGTTTTTGTCCGCTCAGCCATCATAGCAGACAGTCCGGGAAAAACGTTTCCTATTTATGGCACAATTTTAACATGAACTGAAGGTGGTATTTTGAACCTGACTTCAGCGCAAGGTTCCGACGTTTCCGAATCCGCCATGGGTTCTATCTCCACCCCATATTTAATTCATTATTCCTAATATTTCTTCGTCCTGGTTTTCTCTGCCTATTGACCAGCTTGATACATCATAGAATATTAGCATGTGCATGTTTTTATTCCTCATCAATGCCCTTTAAAAATACTTAAATCTTCTTTATATTACTTTAAAAGTTCTTCCACTCGGAACAAAAGTCATAAGTATTTTTTACTGCAGAGAATTTCTCTTATCGGAATTCTTGCTTTTTTCCAAAATTTTATGCACTCTTGAAATCCAAGATTAGCACTAATCTCCTGCGTATTATAAATAAAACAGTCAGAACTTGTCTATCCGAAGGAAATCTGTATCCGATCATTTCGTTCCTTCGCACTTTCATTGTAGATCTTGGTGATCTAGTGGTAACCTCGTAGATCGCAGGTTCAATTTTGGTCAGCCTCACTGCATTTTTTTCGGGCGTAAAAATCCTCAAGCCCTGAACTGAATGTGACACTGATGAATGACCTGAGATGTTTAACAGCGTCAGTGAATAAACAAAAAAATCGCACTTTTATGCAATGTAATGTAGGTGAAATGGGTGACTGAGAAGAACCAGGTCCACTCCAGACCACAGCACAATTCGAATTTGTTTTTTCGAAGTTTCACGCTCAAGTCGGCACGGATTTTAAATGTCTCATTGTATAATTACATTCTAATGGGAAATAAAGGCTTAAAATAACATAATTTCATTCAGTAGAGGAATTAATTTTTAAAAACAATCTTTAAATCTCATTCCAGATTAAAATAATGTAACGTTTCATAATTAAGTGATAAATTTATAGACGTGCTGTATAATATATATTATGGTGCTAATATAAAGATATTATAAATAGTTAACATTCGTTTCATATGACAGCTGACTTGAAATAAAAATTTAAAAATGTAAGTTGTAAATATTTTTACTATAAGAGAGCTTTCGTTTAATTGTTTATCGGGAAAATAATCTTAAAGTATGTTTAACAAACGATGGCAATTTTTAATAAATCTACATCCGGCATCTAGGTTCTTACTGTTTAATAGGCCTTTAGAATATCTCAAGGTTATGTGTGAGTTAATGGATATTGGTCAATAGTGAACATTGAAAAGCATGCATTTTCAAATTCTCCGCTTACCTAAAGCAGGATTGTTCGCAAGCTCATGTTATACTTCTCTTTACTCAATTTTTGTGCAGAGGGCAGAAGAGTTCATTTTTTCAAGATCATATATCTAATGCTAAACCAGCAAGGTGACTTAATAATGTAATTACACTCCAAGAAGCCAACACACATTAAAACTTTCTTCTTACGGCTTTCATCCTCCCCCTTCCTAACCCCCTATCCTTCGACTTATTTTACATTTTCTTAGCAGATTTTTGCTCTCTTTCTTGCAAGTTCTTTGATTTTAACGGTATACTTCTTGATGTTCCCCCAAACCTTCTCTCTGTATTGTTTTTGGTTTTCTTTCTGTTTACGTGACGTAATCCGTTCTACTGGCGTTCTTCAACTTCTTTCCCAAAAGACTTCAAACCAACTTCTGCCGTGATTCTTTCTTTCCCAGTCACGTCTTTTGAACGTTATTTGTATTAGCTATGTTTCCTACACTAACATCATTATAAAAAATGGAACACATGTATTGATCTTTGTACATCTTCAGTTTTCAATACTTTGAGATGAAGAATAAAAGAGATAATATGGTAGGCAAAATTACAAAAAGTATATTAAAAGATAAGGTTTTAATTATTAATTATATAAAGAAAAATATATGGACGTTAATCAAAGAGAGGTTATAGATATAATTCATTAAAAGCCTTATCGGTAATGACTAATAAATAATTAACTAGCATAGTATATTTAAAAGCCAAATAGTCACAACGAACGACCTCTTACAATATAGTAGTGAAAGTAATAGTGGTAGTAGTAGTAGTAGTAGTAGTAGTAGTAGTAGTAGTAGTGGTAGCAAAGTAGTAATAGTAGTAGTGGTAGTAGTAGTAGCAGCAGCAGCAGCAGTAGTGGTAGCAGCAGCAGTAGTAGTGGTAGTAGTAGCAGCAGCAGTAGTAGTAGTAGTAGTAGTAGCAGCAGTAGTAGTAATAGTAATAGTAGTAGTAGTGGTAGTAGTAGTAGTAGTAATAGTAGTAGTGGTAGTAGTAGCAGCAGTAGTAGTAGCAGCAGTAGTAGTAATAGTAGTAGTAGTAATAGTAGTAGTAGCAGCAGTAGTACAAATAGTAGTAGTAGTAGCAGCAGTAGTAGTAGTACTAATAGTAGTAGTAGTAGTAGCAGCAGTAGAAGTAATAGTAGTAGTAGTAGTAGTAGTAGTAGTAGTAGCAGCAGTAGTAGTAATAGTAGTAGTAGTAGTAATAGTAGTAGTAATAGTAGTAGTAGCAGCAGTAGTAGTAATAGTAGTAGTAGTAGTAGTAGTAATAGTAGTAATAGTAGTAGTAGCAGCAGTAGTACTAATAGTAGTAGTAGTAGTAGCAGTAGTAGTAGTAGTAATAGTAGTAGTGGTGGTGGTAGCAGTAGTAGTAATAGTTATTATTATTATTATTATTATTAGTAGTAGTAGTAGTAGTAGTAATAGTAGTAGTGGTGGTAGTAGTAGTAGTAATAGTAGTGGTGGTAGTAGTAGTAGTAGTAGTAGTAGTAGTAGTAGTAGTAGTAGAAGTTGTAGTAGTAGCAGAAGCATTAGTAGTAGTGGTAGCAGTAATAGTAGTATTAGTAGTAGCAGTAGTGCAGCTATAGTTAGTAGTAATAGTAGCAGCAGTAGTAAGTAGTAATGGTAGTAGCAGTAGTAGCAGTAGTAGTAGTAGTAGCAGTAGTAGTAATAGTAGTAGTAGTAATAGTAGTAGTAGCAGCAGTAGTACAAATAGTAGTAGTAGTAGCAGCAGTAGTAGTAGTACTAATAGTAGTAGTAGTAGTAGCAGCAGTAGAAGTAATAGTAGTAGTAGTAGTAGTAGTAGTAGTAGCAGCAGTAGTAGTAATAGTAGTAGTAGTAATAGTAGTAGTAATAGTAGTAGTAGCAGCAGTAGTAGTAATAGTAGTAGTAGTAGTAGTAATAGTAGTAATAGTAGTAGTAGCAGCAGTAGTACTAATAGTAGTAGTAGTAGTAGCAGTAGTAGTAGTAGTAATAGTAGTAGTGGTGGTGGTAGCAGTAGTAGTAATAGTTATTATTATTATTATTAGTAGTAGTAGTAGTAGTAGTAGTAATAGTAGTAGTGGTGGTAGTAGTAGTAGTAATAGTAGTGGTGGTAGTAGTAGTAGTAGTAGTAGTAGTAGTAGTAGTAGTAGTAGTAGTAGAAGTTGTAGTAGTAGCAGAAGCATTAGTAGTAGTGGTAGCAGTAATAGTAGTATTAGTAGTAGCAGTAGTGCAGCTATAGTTAGTAGTAATAGTAGCAGCAGTAGTAAGTAGTAATGGTAGTAGCAGTAGTAGCAGTAGTAGTAGTAGTAGCAGTAGTTAGTAGTTGTAGTAGTAGTAGTAGTAGTGGTGGTAGTAGTAGTAGTAGTAGTACAAATAGTGTATTTATTTACAAAACATACTTGTTACAAATCTAACTAATCCATGTCCCAAAAGTACTGGAAGCCTGCGTGCTTTCCCAAAACACTAAGAAATATATCAAATTGCTCAAACCAATAATTATTTCTTAAAAGACAATATATACATATAATAATTGGAAAAAGAAATCGTGTCTATATTAAGATAAATTTATACACATAAATACAATAAACAGAAAAGGAAACAGTACAAAAGTAAATAACTTAAACTCCCTTATATATATTTAAAAATATTTCCCACAAAATTATTGTAACTTATGTTTTCCTAAGCCCCTTCCCGGTTGTCTACCTCTTCCGATTTGAATTGTCTCATTTAGTTTAAAATTTTACCTACTCCCTCCTCCTCCTTTCACAAGAGTGTCCAAACGAGGATGAAATAAGCGTTATATACATATTCATATAACATGGATTGGGCTTAAGAAATATTTATTACATTTTAAGAGAATGTTATACAGCAAATATCTTGTGCTCACAGAATTAAATTACTGCCTTGTTCCATTTAAATTGTATTTAACAAAATATAAATTTCGTACATATTCATCCGCGGAATAATTTTGAGCCGAAAGAGGCTGAAGTATATCGCAACTTCAAGAATACTAAACATAATTTTGCTCTACGGATTTTATTTCCAATCAACTAATGGGCAATGAAGCTTCAATATATCTTCTATCATCAATATTAACAGAATCGCGAGCAACTTCAGCATTTGCGCAAACGATTCCATCTCTAAGGAGCTTCCTTTGTTTTTTTCCAGCTGTGCTATTGTGTATTGAATTCCTTTCCGGAGTTTGGCATTCAACCCGTCCACGCTTCTTTGAGCCCTTGACTAAGAAGTGCTGTCTGCGAATTCTTATCTCGTGTTGCAACTTTCACGCCGTAACGGAAAACGTTTATCTTTTGTCGCCATTGTTTACATGATATATTTTTGCTTAGAGGAAAAACCGGATTAAAGCTCTTAAAGAGATCTGAATATTGCAGTGGGTTGTACATTTTATTGAAACTGCTTAGGTGGAACAAAGAAAAACTTGGAAAGGAATATTGGAGAACTGAGAACACAGGAGTAACTGAAGGTTATCTTTAGCTAAGAGACACAAAAACCTGAAGCACGATGAGCTGCTGAAACACTTACAGAATAACTTACTTGCATTATGATAAAACGCATCCTACTCATTTGTAAAGTTTTATTGAGCACCATTTTATCCCTCCACCATCTCAAAATTAATGCTCGGAAACTAATTCTCCACACGAAAATTCGACAATTTAATGGGGTGAAGCAGAAATTAATTCTTGATTCACAGGGAGGTAATATGCCACTATAAAACGCTTAGTGCTCTTAATGCGGTTGAAGAAAGTAATTTCAAATATTGCTTGAAGGTCTAAAAGAAAATAAAAGTTTTTGGTTGCTGCTTAATTTAGTAAATTAAATGTTGTTCGCTTTCATGATAAACGAAGCAAATATTCAGTATATTTTATTTTAATAGAAACCCTGCATCCCAGTCAGCCATCTGCTGGCCATGCACGTGGTCCGCTGTAGCCGGCCACCGACCATATTTCGGCGTTACCGATCCGTGATTGCATCACATATCAAATGCTCGTAAAATTTTAATTAATAAAAGCACGCAAATATTATTTCATGTTATAGTTAATACTAATCTCTTTTAGGGCATGTTCAATCTGTTGTCCGTCTGATAGTTTCTGATAAAATTAGCACTCACAAACTGAAGTTGTGCTTTGGAAAATTTTGTAATTTCTCTTCTTATATTGTATCTAGCTGAGTAAAAGAGTTCTTTTCTGGAGAAGTTATGTTTTATGGTTTCACGCAGATAATAGTTGCACTCCTTAAACTCTGTTATAATTCTCTAGCAATTATCATATATAATATCACAATAGAGTCTGAGATTGCCGATAAACTCATGAACGAAGTGAGTCACCTTATCTGAAAAGATCAGACCCTCGAGTGAAAATTAGGACTATTTCACGAATAAAATAAAAATTTAAATATAACTCAACTCCCCTAAACTTGGCTCATAAAATTGCAATAATTGTATATTTGTTTTATGAATATTTAATCGTTTCAAGAATATTGCTATAGACGAAGGTCGATTGCCAGTGATGACAACAGAGAAGATACAAATGAGGGTTTAGGACTATTACACGAACAAAAAAAGAATACTTCCTAATGATAAGATAAATTTTATATTTGACACATCACCAAACCACTTTGAGGTACCTTCCATTTATGATTATTGATAGTCGATATATTTGTTACTATCAATATCCTCGTCCCGCCTGCTAGCGAAAGTGGTCCGTGATGAGTGTTCAGGAATTATAGTGAGAGTATACACTGACCAGAAAACAAATGCACTTCGTGCATAAAAGCCTCTGATAAAATTTTACGATAATTTCACCGCGATATCGGTCTGTGATTGGTCAAAATTCAAATGTTTATTTCATTTCATAGTCCCTAAACAATTATGGGCAGTGTGACATCTCCCACTGCTGCATAAACCTTCATTTTGGGATTAGACATACTTAAAACTATAGAACACCGCCACGGTTGGCCGAGGTCGTTAAGGCGCGGACTCGTGAGCGGGAGGTCTGGGTTTTTTTCCAGGTTTTCCTCAGTCCTCATACATGGCAAATGCCGGGGAAGTACCCTAAACTTAGGCCAGGTACAAAAAATAAATCTTTTCCCATTATATAATTTCATTTCTTGTATCATGTTCACCGCCTGTGGTGTCTCTGAAGCAAAAACGGGCGTTAAATACTATTCATTCATTTAACTATAGAAAGTATTGCTGTAAGTTATTTCAATTTTTAAGTTTGCTGGATTAAAATTATTATATTGAACAAAAAATGTAGAAATGAATATGCAATTATTTAAAATATGAAATTGTAGTTATGTCGGTCTGAACCTAAAGTAGCGAATTGATAAAAAAAAAAAAAAAAAAACTGTGAGCATTTTCGTAAGATACCTCATTGAATTTACATTATCTTGTGCTCCAGAGTCTATAATTTTAAACAAACGTAACCATGTAAATAAAACCAAGTCTCATCTAAGATAAGATTCTGCAAAATCTAATTGTAGAAATTCGCACAATTTGATTTATCAAACTGTTATAGTTCCACTACTCTGTAAGCTCTCAATGTTAGCAGTAAAGTATCACTAAGGGCTGAGCTTTATGCTCGTTTTCTACCATACAAAGGTTACAGTTGTCTTAGAAGAACGCTTTAATATTTCTCCAAGTCAGCAAGTTTTTTCTTCCGCTAGAACACGTGGTTTTCGGTTAGCATTCCTATCGTTTATCGACTTATTGCGCTAAATCTAAGAAAGTATTTTAATAGTAACCGCAACCCCAGCTAATTCATTGACAATATTTTGTTTTCACATAAATATATATGCAAATATTCTCTGCTCTACTGTTAACTTGTGGGATGTCATTTCAATGCAGTAAATTTAGTTCACTCATAGTATGTCATATATATTTTAAGAATTGCGCACTGCAAGAAAAATAGCAACTGGCTTTGTGACAGAGCTGATTGACACTTAAATTATGATTCTGAGCAAAGAGATGACGAACTTATAATGCCGAGGACGGCCGTTGCGCGAGTGATCCGCAGATGACCTCACTAGGAAACATCATATCACTAGTTATTTTTACTGAAACTCAGGAATATGTAGCCAACACATTTGTGGAAATTACCTGAAATAACTCGAGAGTGGGTGAAGACATTACACTCCATGTTTGGACAGTGAACAGTTTGGAGTCCTTGGTCTCACGCACCCACTCTTAGGTTTAGACGGTAAGTTATTATTAATATAGGAAAGTTCCATACTTCTGTGTCCATGTATATCCTTAATTTTTCTCCACCAGTGCGGTTATGTGCATCACTTTCAGCGGTTCCTAGTTTATTTTTCGCAGTTACTTACACAGCAAGTGAGTGAAGGCTGTCAGGCCGTAGCGAGCCGGTGTAAAGCACTGAATCCGAGGATTCATACGAGCTCAGGTTTAGGTTAGTGCAGTATATAAATATGAATTCCATTTTTGCCCACTGTTGTACTTATTTCGTCGCGCAATTTTCTTCTTTTGATACTGTGGTCATGCCTGTATTTATGTCGCTTGTTGTCTGATGTCATTAGGTTCTAATATTCTGTACTATATAGTGCATATTTTGTATTTGTACAACCTTGAAATAACCACACTATGTCAAATTTGCCTTCTCTTGGTCGCATTAAACATCGATGCATTTTTTCGGAGTGGTAGGTGACTTATAACACCTTTTTTCATCTCCTGATAACTCTGCTATTATTGTAGGTAAGTTTCTATTTCTAGTTGCATAATTTCGAGATTCGCCGTTGTTTGTTTTTTGTGATTTTTTGTATATCAGGATTATAAACATTCATTAATGTCGGTCAAAATCGGTAATAAAACGCTTGACATAATATAAGTTGTATAAAATACCATAGTAACATTTTCTTGGTTAAATTATTTCATGGTTAAAATGCTCTCATCTGAATAATATATTATGATGATATTAAGAAAATTTATGTAATACTGACAATAGCATCTTTTATCTTCGTTGCAGAATACTAATTGCAGAATTAATAATTTTCATGGACCAATTTATGAATTTGAAAGTGAAAGTAAATGTGAATGTGAAAATAAAAAATCATCAAAAAGTCGCTTCGCAGCCATTTGTGTAGCCAAGATTTCACTAGGGAAGCGGATTCGGGTGGCAACACTGACCGCTCGCCGTTGTGTTCACTTAACCACCAAGGCAAGCCCACACTCCAAAGTCCAAAATTACAAACGATGGGAGGATTATCTGCTAAAAAGCGGTTTCGAATGGAAGGAATGTCAGAAATGTAGGAGTAGCAACTTTCTCCTGTGGGGTGCACATCACCCGAATGCAGAGGATATTGTCGATGAACCGTTTAGAAAGTGAAAATAAGTAATTAACATTAGTTAACAAATGAATTAGTACACGTTGATAATATTCGTGTGTTCTGAAATATATGCCAAGACTACAGTTTCTGAAAAGTTAATTTTTACTGCTTATCCAATAAAAGAGTATGACGTATTTCTTTTGATGTGCATTATAAAATTTTTTCATTATAATTTACAATTTTTAGGGTAAATCTATCTTCGCCACCAACAATATTAATAGACAAACGAGCTAAATAATCTCTATCGATACAAAGACGTTGTAGGTATAATAAAAGAGGACAAGGGCTTTAAAGTTATTAATTAGAAAATTTATATTAATATTAATGAAATGTTATTAATATAATTTTATATTTCCGGTACACAAAAACTAGGGTACGAAATTTGTTTATAGTGTTAAACAATCATTTTATCAGTAAAAAATGTACATTGACTGGCATAATAAAGTATAATATTATAAACTAATATATTAAAGTATTAACCCCACTTTCGTTATTAAGGCGTCATAGGCTTAAGAACGGTGGAAAACTTGGGAAAGACATGGCCTCCCGTGCTGATGTGGGTAACGTGAAACTTACAATCATTATTAACGTACGCATTCTGAATACTAATAATACATATTTTCAGAATTAAAGCTTAGTATGTGTTTGCATTTTGATATTATAAAAAAGGGTTAGGGCCCATTGTGTGCACATACAGTCAGTCCTTTCCAATAAATTACTGGAAATGAGGGCTAAAAATTTTCAAATAAATTAATACCTGAGGACTATGAGAAAATAGTCAATTAAATGAGTTACTAAGTGTTTTGACTCACGTACCAGATATACCAGTAGATACATAGAGAGGATGTGCAATGCTATGATTAAGTTTATTCTGCTATATGGAAGTGATATATGGGAATAGGGGAAAGCTGAATAAATAACAAGTTTATTTTTTGAAAAGGATTCTCAGGCTTTCCAAAGGAACGTCATGAAGGAGGTTGGTTGCTAGGAAGATGCGGTTAACAGCAAAATAAGGAAGGTGAAATACTGGCTTAGACTAATGCAGGGAGAGCAGTCCACACTTCACGCTAAATGCTATAGACATCAGATACAAAATATAACACCAATGTTTTGGGCTGCACAGATGGAAAGAGGACTCAGAGAAATTGGCCTGGGTTCAATATGGCAGCGAGAAAATGAAAATAATACAAATATATGGAGGAATGTTAAAGGCTAGAGGTATCAGTAGGCAGGAAGTCGAGGCAGAAGTAAAGAAAACCTTCTTGTGCTTATCAAATGAAATTAAATTAACCTGGGGTAAAGAAGTGTATATGCCTTCTAGAGAGAGAAAGGCGAAATTAGGAATGGCCTGATTTAGACTGGGGGGGTTGGAAGGTTTAAGAAATAACGGATAATTCTGGTAGGAGAATCTGCTCATTTTGTGGATAGGAGAAAGAATATTTATACTCGAAGCATGCCAAATTCTCCTTCTTTTAATTACACATTTGTCAAAATGATTCAACCCGAAACATGAGCTTTTGGTGAACAAAATATACAGGTATCTTCACTAAAAGAGCCGAATATACCCACCGGATACACCTAAGAAAAACGCTGTTTGTAGAAAAAAATTTAAGGCAATTAAAGGTCGATTGGCAAGCTGGGACCTGTTTGCGAACCACCCTAATTGGTTGAATATGGGCATTTTCCTAGCCGAAGTGAGGGAAACTAGAAACAATTTATTTGCTGGTTAGAACACAATAACTACCATAATTATAAATAACGTGTAATTTGTTTCCATTATAATATCTATAAATACCGCTCTTCATATTTTAAAAAAGTATTATTATATTATTAATATTATTATTGCGCTCTTATTTTAATTGATATTTGTTCCTCTTTCTAATTGTGTATCATATTTAAGCATGTACGGTACGACCCATGCATAAAATATATTTGTAATGTGTAGATAGAATTTTATAACAATAAAGTTTCTATTACTACTACTACTACTATTACTACTACTACTACTACTACTACTACTACTACTACTACTACTACTACTACTACTACTATTACTACTACTACTACTACTACTACTTTCACTACTACTATTACTACTATTACTATTACTACTACTACTACTACTACTACTACTACTATTACTACTACTATTACTATTACTACTACTACTACTACTACTACTACTACTACTTTCACTACTAATATTACTACTACTACTATTACTACTCTTCTATTACTACTACTACTACTACTACTACTACTATTGCTGCTGCTACTACTACTTTTATTACTACTACTATTACTGCTACTACTACTATTACTACTACTACTACTACTACTACTTTTATTACTACTACTATTATTACTGCTACTACTACTGCTACTATTACTATTACTACTATTACTACTATTTCTATTACTACTACTATTACTATTATTACTACTATTTCTATTGCTACTACTATTACTACTACTATTACTACTATTACTACTATTTCTATTACTACTACTATTACTACTACTACTACTACTACTACTATTACTACTACTATTATTACTACTCTTCTATTACTACTACTATTACTACTACTACTACTACTATTACTACTACTACTACTACTACTACTATTATTACTACTCTTCTATTACTACTACTACTACTACTACTACTACTACTACTACTACTACTACTTTTATTACTACTACTATTATTACTGCTACTACTACTATTACTACTACTACTACTTTTATTACTACTACTATTATTACTGCTACCACTACTATTACTGCTACTACTACTATTACTACTACTACTACTACTTTTATTACTACTACTATTATTACTGCTACTACTACTATTACTACTACTACTTTTATTACTACTACTATTATTACTGCTACTACTACTGCTACTATTACTATTACTACTATTACTACTACTACTACTATTACTACTCTTCTATTACTACTACTACTACTACTACTATTGCTGCTGCTACTACTACTTTTATTACTACTACTATTACTGCTACTACTACTATTACTACTACTACTACTACTACTTTTATTACTACTACTATTATTACTGCTACTACTACTGCTACTATTACTATTACTACTATTACTACTATTTCTATTACTACTACTATTACTATTATTACTACTATTTCTATTACTACTACTATTACTACTACTATTACTACTATTACTACTATTTCTATTACTACTACTATTACTACTATTACTACTATTTCTACTACTACTACTGCTACTATTATTACTACTAATTCTACTACTACTATTACTACTACTACTACTACTACTACTGCTGCTGCTGCTGCTATTATTATTACTACTACTTCTTTTACTATTACTACTAACTACTGCAACTACTACTAATAGTTGAATAAGCTACACGCTAGTTGATTCACCGTGAAAGAGAAATCGGTAAAAACCGCTTTCAAAAACAAAAAGAGATGAAAGGTTTTCAATTTCTTAGGGGTGATAAACGGCATTCCTCTTGAAAATTCCATTCAGAGAGGTATACAAAGTGATCAAGGTGTACATCATTCCACTTTCTTGCTTCTTATCTGTGAGCCGAGTGTTTGTGTCTATTTCAGAACATGTGATATTTTAAAGTTGTGCTCTTTGTTTCTCCTTCCTCGTTTGCTGTGGAAAGTTCTGATCTTTAAGAGGAAGAGTGCTCAAGTTGAAAGAAGTAAGAAACCCCTTTAGACTCCACTCCATCACTGAGTCGACAGGACAGCATCCATTTACCAGAGAGATGCGTTGTGTAGAAAGCATAAACTGCAAGTATCTTCAGAATATCTTGTAGAAAAAATTTCCTTCAAAACTTCATAATGTTTACGAGGGTAGAATGAAAAGCAAGGCTCTCTTCCTAAACCAAGAGCCCAATAAATACGCAACTACCTACTGAAATACGAGCATTCATTGGGAATACTAGCGGGTCATCGAAAACTTCCTCTGCACCTTGTTAACACCTTTCGGGAAACAATTATTATTCTTACATTTGACCTATTTTCCGCATTCCACACTAACCGGATGTGCCGGCTGCTAAGTAAGGACCTGCATTGTTGTTAGTTATGCCTTTGTAAGTGAAGATGGTATGTGAAGTGAAACAGCAATTAAAAAAGTACTGTAGAGGAATGTTGTTTTTCTAGTGGGAAACATTTTTGCTGCACGTGGAAATTACACTGTGAATCAAACAGCATTTCGTTGTCAAGTTTCCAAGTTCAAAACTCCCACACCGAGATACTGTGGGTGATTTAATTAATAAATTTCGACAGACAGGTTCAGTGCAAAATACTCTGAATAGTGGTAAATCGATTGTCTTATTACACGAAAAACTGGCAGACATTTCAGATAAACGTTAATTACAGTTTTTGAAAATAAATTAAAGCGAGTGAATTTGTGCCTTCAAGAAAATGGTAAACATGCTCAACATCTTCTTTAATATATCATTAAGTTTCGGTTATACTGCAGTAGTTCTGAGCCCTTAGCACTACAAGGAACGCACTACTTTAAAATCGAATATAAATGAAAGTATTTTATATTACATATAACCGCTGTGGGTCACCGAGGTCGTTAAGGCGCGGACTCGTGAGCAGATGGTGTAGGGTCCCGCCATGACTGATCTTCCTGAATGAGGTTTTTTTTTTTTTTTTTTTCCCCACAATTTACAAAAACGGGAGTTAAACACTACTCAAAAAAATATTACGTCTAATATATGCCACATCAAATGCGTAATGAAATATTATAAAGCTTCCTGAAGAGTTTACCAATTTGAATTTCTTTTACATTATTTGGTTGAATAAATAACTCTAACATGCATTTCCCATTTAGTTTCCCAAAATAGAGCTGAATAAATGCTAAAGAGTATAGGAGAGAGGAAAAGTGGGTTACGTAAATACATAATTACAGAGGCCATAGCAAAGACCAATCTCTAATACAAATAATGCAATAATAATTACCCTTGCCAAAAGAGATACACTAATGTTAAAACTAATTCTATACCCATACTTTGATCAATTTGATGTAAAAATAATCCATAAAGGTCAAGGCAAGTGCGACTGGTTCACGGCATATAGGTCAAATCCGACACTGCGCTGTTTGTTTACACTAGCATGCGTCTGACTGAATTTACTCTAACCCATCAAGCTTCAGTGACAACATGGCAGCAGGTTTAACCATTAGAGAAGTTTTTGAGAGATGTATGGTGGGATTACACTCAGACAAAAAGTACAACAGGAAGCACGTCATTTTTTGTGCTGCAAATAGTTTCGGCATCGCGGCATGATACAGAATTTCACTGCAGCATAGTTTGGGAAGTGTTTCAACAACAATGGAAAGCAAACGATATCAAGGTTCACTTGAATGGGCTATTTAATTATAAGGAATATACTTAGCAGGTGTTTGATGTTTTTTCTTTATATTCCTTTATGTAATTTTTGGTTTGTTTCTTGTTTCACTGAAACTATGTTGCCGCGTGCTTCAGAAAATGGTCTTATCACTTATGTTTTACTTTCCCAAAGTGGTGGTGATTTTAACATGCCTCGTTTCTCCGTGAAATTGTGAGAAATCTCTCCAATTCACTGAAGGTCGCAGAAGTAACGACAGCCTTTTGTCAGTTTTGTATGCCACAGACTTTACATTAAGTCCTTGAAAAATACTACACGTGTCAGATTCAAGTACAACTAGGGATTTTTTGGGATTGGGCTGGGTATAGAAGCCTAGTTCAGGCATTAATAATACTAGAGCACTATAGATGTAGGTATTCCCATCAGGTATTTTCACTCCTTTGGTGCTAACCGACGCTACTGATCGGATGTATTACTGTGCTTTTAAACGTTTTGTGCGTTAAAAATGGTGAATTTTTATTAATAAGGTGTAAAAAGTGTTTATAGTGATAATTAAAAGACTGAAATACATTGTGTATAAAATAAAAAAAAACAAATTAGTTCCATATAAGTAGTGTTTGCTAGGAATGAATGAATAATGTGTTTAACGCCCGTTTTTATTACTGAGGCACCACAGGCGAGTGTTTAATAGGTAAAGCCACGTATTGATAATAATAGTAATAGTTGTAGTTATAAGTAACAGTGATAATTAAGTACCTTTATAAAAATATGAAATAAATCTTTCTTTGATTGAGCGTCATGATAATTGATTCAATAGTTTTTATAAATACTATTACAGAAACATAACCTATAATTTGTATAATATATGCATACCTACGTATTGTACACACGTACATGTATGTACAACTTTTGTTTCATTTTGTGTGATTTATAAATAATGAATTGAGCAACACATAACATAAACATTATATTATATAAGAATTCAATATCAAAACTTTTGTATTTAATCATAACAAGTTATAAAATTATAGATTATAATTACATTTATATTTTTCAGTTAAGCAACTTATCTAAAAAAAAAAGCCTAAAAGTTAAATAAATGCTTTTATATACACCGCTCGATGACAAGTCTATAAGCGTCAGCGTGTTTGTTTGTTCCGCAACTGTTACTCCGAAATAAAGGAGTAAAAATGGCGCACGAGAATACTCATCTATTCTAGTGCCTTAATAATACTATAAGTTTTAGTTAAAATTGCCATATATTTCAATATTTTTTCATCTGCTTTTTATACGTTGTTTACTCGTGTTTTCCAATCAGCACTCAAAATGACCCCATTTTTTGCCCCCCACAGATGCCCATCCATCTATAACAATACGCACTGCGCCAGTGATTACTCCAAAAACCGCTTCAGACTCTCAATTATTGGTTGTCTTTAATTTCAAACCATACCCTCAAGTACAGTCCAGGGGGTTCGTGTTGAAATTGCTAGATGGCCAACTGTGAACATTAATAACATTTCTCTCAGTCAAATCCGGATGAACCTTGCCTTATGAGCTGGAGCTTATCTTGCTGGAAATTATATATGAGTAGAGGAAAATTTTTTATTCCGGCATATTCTTGTTGTGTACATGGTAACCCTTTGTGAAGGAAATATTTACTGTTCTTGAATTAAGTTGTATTCAAATTATTCACTACAAGTGCCATTATGTTAGTTTCGTACTTTTGTTGTTGTCATCAATCTCTTTTGACAAAACTGAAACTTGATCACACGATCATAGCTCCCTTCTCACCAAATCATTACTGAGTCAGATTGCTGGCTTCTCTGGACCTTCGAAACGCTCTTAAAAGCTTTAAATGAAAGCAAGGAATGCGTTGGTCATTTTTACGGTTGCATGTTTCTTCGACATTGAGTACTTTCTCGTCAGCGAAACGCAATATCAGTAGTTTGTATCAACAGTCTCGGCCACTTCAGTTCTGTAGTTAAGAACTTGATCAGTACTATGGCAAAAACTCCTCAGTTCAAGGGATTGTCTAAGCACTTTGCATACATTCATCTCAGGGAACATCACTGTCTGCTTCCGAATTGGATGGAAGGACAAGAGTCACCACTGCCTTGACAACAGCTATGGTGCTCAAAGATCGCGGTTATCAACAGTAACTACCGGTCTTAGTGAAGTGTTGGATCGTGCGGTATACAAACATCCTGGTGAGTTCCTGCTCGCTTAGTGATTTTCCATCTCCATGAAGAGCTATCACAGCCATGCGGTTTTCATTATGTCTCCATTCTATAACTAAGCCTTAAGTCACTAACTCTTTCTGATGTACCTGAATCCATTATCATCTACAGTAGTCATGTGTATACATAACGCACTTCTCCTCACTATTCTGAACACTTAAGCATTTGATCAATTCTTCAGGAAACTTCATTATACGTATTTGTTAGACGTAAAATTTTCTCAATGGTGTTTAACTCCCGTTTTTAATACTGAAGCATCACAGGCGTGGACACTAATGATAAATGAGATGAAATGACAAATGATAATTAGTATCTGACAGAAAATATATTGATCTGATCATCAAAATATCAAGTAGTTCCTTTCAAAAGTTTGTAACAATAGTTATGGCAAGAATACGTAGGTCCGTGTAGTTTTATTAAGTATATATTGTAGTATCTGAAATGATAAACCTATAGTACCCTCCGATCAGTTTTGTTTTCCCCCAGAGTGTTTCGGCTATGCGCGAGAGGGTCCTTCGTTAGCCGGTCAGCCGGGTCTTGGTGATTAGCGGGAAAATAAAATAAAGTAACCGTGCAATTTAAAAGGCTCATTAATTGCAAAATTATCAAATGAGGTATTGAAACTGCCTGCCTCCGTTCTCCCCAAATTGTTGGCATCTCTTTAGGAAATTATTAATCGTTCGTTATAGTTCATTTTGAGAAATCCGGACAATTTCCTCACGAATATTATCTTTGAACTCTTGTATGGCGCGCGGAATCCTCTCGTACACGGCATTTTTTTAAATTTATCCCATAGATGATAATCGCAGGCTGTTAAATTTAGTAGCCTTTTGCATAGGATCATATGAAATGCCCGCTTTTGTGCAAGACGACGAAGAGATTTTTAAGGAAATTTTGTAAACGATTCTCAATGCCATGTAATCTTTCATCGTTGAGAAGCTTACGCTGCTTTTTTGGTTGCTTAGGCTGGACGTTTTCAATTTCCTGAAATGCATTGTGCACTGTTTTACCATAGGGAATCTTGCTTGAAACAGTCTTCGAACTTCACGAGCTGGCAAAAGTTAACCCATATGAATCGTGCATAAAGCGACGCTGTGCCATTGTAAACACAGAAGGCATAATATTTTATGTATAAACGAACAATGCAACACACACCTGGGAACAACTGCATTATGACTGCGACAGTCAACAAGGTCAACAAGTAAGTAAGCAAGCTTGTTACACTTTTCATGGCGGGGCAAAGGAGTGGGGGTTCGCTCATAGGAAAAATCCCATGCCTTGGGAGAAAGCATTACTGATCGCACTGTACATTGTTCTTCTACCGTTCTTCCATCATAGTCATGCTCTCATATAAGTTCATCATTCATTCAAGGATTCTTTTGGATTCTAATTGACTGAAACTGTACAGCTGACATTGCATTTGGAGCTGTTATACTTTGATCTCTTTAATGTTCAGAATAAGAAAGAGTTGAACTTTTCATATATACTGTGTTTGAGCTCTAAGAGGAATTGTTCTAAAGGACATGTCATGATTGTTCCTATACTTTTTTTTTTTGAATGATTTATTTATGGACGCTCTTTAACAGCTCAGGTCATCAGCGTCCCATTCAACTCAGGGCGTGAAACGGCCGACAAATTTTCCTCAGAGGCCTCTCTTTCAGGCTTGAAGTTCTTTTTCGTGCCGTAAATGTACGACACGGGACCCACGGCTTTACTTCCCTTCCGAAGGAAGCCATACTTACGATTTTTATTCCTATACTTTGGTGACATTAACTTAAGGAAAGTGAAATTCCTTTAAGGTGAAGGTTGTTAATCACTGTGCTTTAACATCAATTAGATATTTCGCTTTGTTGATTTGTTTTATCTACGGACGCTTTTTAACATCTCAGGCCCGTCCCTTCAATTCAGGTCTTTAAGCGCCTACAAATTTTGCTCAAGGGTCTCTTCTTTCAGGCTTAAGGTTCTTTATCGTACCGTAAATCTACGACACGAGACCCACAGCTTTACTTCCCTTCCGAAAGAAGTCATACTTAGCATTTTTACCCCCGAAAACATTCATCGATTCTGGCTGGGTTTGAACCCGCGATCTTGGGTTTAGAAGACAACCATGTTTACCACTACACCACCAGGACCTATTGATATTCGGCAGCATTCTGTTGGTATATGAATTGCTGGGAAGGTTATGAACTTGAAGAGTAGTTTCTGAATATTTTACTTGTTATTTGTTGAACCAAATATGCACACCAGCACGTTGAATATATGTGGGGTAGTACAAAATGTAAAGACTACAGCGAGATAATATTTTGATAGTTATTCAACTGACTTTTGTAGCGATTGCCTGTTCAAGAACACGATCGTTCAATTTGCCTCTTGAAGGGCATTGCTTCTATAACTTGTTCATTTTAGTAATGTTGGCAATGATAGTGAAGCAATAGTGACGTGTGATTTCTGGAAGCACAGATCCAGTCAGGCACATTAACATAAAAGTACCTGTAATTATTAAAATAGCAGAATAAAAAATCTGTATACAGAATTGAAGAAGTGAAACTTTAGGGAGTGCATTACTTGTTGAATATAAAAAAAATGCAAATCTACCTTCCTGGTAAGCAATAATAGAATGAATTATTATTAATTTCATATTAGTTGTACCGTTCTGGTTGATTTGTCGTGTTTCGTAATTCTAAACTTAACTGCAGCACGCATTACTAAAACCAATGCAAACAAGGTCCCACCATTAGAACTTAACTTCACTGAGCAATATAATTATACGTTGATCCCCAGAAACAAGAAAAACAAAGTCTTCAGAATTATCATCTTGTCTCCGCAGAGTTGCTTTATGTATCTATAAAATAAAACTGTCACTGCAGTGATTGTTGACAACAGGATTTTTCTCAGTTTATTGCGTGTTTCAGGCAACTTTACAATTGAGCGTGGGGTATATAGTTCAGTTGTTGACAAAAAAACTGGAATCAAGAAGTTTGATTTGGTTTATTTACAGACGCTGTTTAACATCTCAGGTCATCAGCGTCCCATTCAAATCAGGGCGTGAAAATGCCGACAAATTTTGCTCAGAGGCCTCTTTTTTCAGACTTGAGGTTCTTTATCGTGCCTTAAATGTACGAGGCGGGACCCACGGCTTTACTTCCATTACTTAGGATTTTTACGCCCGCAAAAATCCATCGGTCCTGGCCGGAATCGAACTCTTGATTTTGGGTTTAGGAGGCATGTATGTTTACCACTACGCCACCAGGACCGACGGAAGCGAGATGTGCAACAGAGTCTAAAGTAAGTATAATTATGTCACAATGTTATAAACAATATGTAGTTCGAACAATATTATGGAAATAAGGCCTATATTCATCTATTAAAACTCTTAAGAATTAATATACAATCTTTTTTAAGATTGAACTTACTTCAATGAACTGATCTTTCCGTAGCCAGTATAGTAAAAAGAGTATTAACGTAGACAGCTGGTTACTGTGTTCGAGACCGGTAAAGCTGAGACGGGTAATATCTTCTCTCCCCACGTGTAAACAAATTGTGATATGCAACATTGGCATCTGGGGAGCAGTGTATCCAACCTTTAGAGGAGATAAGTCAGATCGTTTTCTACCTTCTTTCTCCATCGGGGTCAGGCCTCCAGCCAAACACGATATGAATCCATAGTTGATATAAAGCTACACTAGCGCCTAAGAAACATATATGAAAGGAACAAACTGAATAAAAGAACGTTAAACGAGTGCATAATAAAGTAACAAATCAAACTTGTATAACCTATAAACTGGTAAAAAAAATTTAAATAAAACTCAAGTGCAATAATAAAAATAAATGACAAGCAGAAAAGAGTTACAACACATTCTAGGTAAAATTACCTTTAGTAAATTTACAACAATTAATCTAGAGAGCCAAAATTGAGCCATTTACTAAATATCTTTCATATCTCTAAATTGATAAATAAAATGATGTAACTATAAGCCGGATTGTTAAATCTGGGCACACGGAGCAAAATTACAAAGCAAACAATGAAGTTAAATAACGCCTTGTATACCTTTGATTCCAATAAACGAATTTTTGAAAACGGTCCACATGTCTCTAGCGATAAAATGAGCTAATGAAAATCCGGCATTATTTACTACTGAAACTTTCCATATATCCGCCATTTGCTTGCTATTGTATGTAGTTACTGAAAGACTGTGAGATACTATTTTATTTTGTGAACTTTATACCTTCCTGGTTATTGAAACTTCCTCTTTAAATAGAAGTTAGTTGATGCGCATAAAACTTGTAAATGTCAGAGAATGTATTAATGATCAGTAGGGGTGTTTCCCCTTGGTGGTAGTAAAGGTTTATGAATATTTTTACGTTATTCCCGATATTTATATGGAGTAATGCTTATTTATGTCACCGCCATGGGTGGCCGAGGTCGTTCAGGCGCGGATCGAGACCGGAAAGTCTGGGATTAGCCGACTGTGGTGCCTCAGTAGTAAAAACGGGCGTTAAACACTTTTCAAAAAAAAAGTCTGGGATTCGAGTCCCACCAGGACCGTCCTCCCTGACTGAGGTATCTTCCAGGTTTTCCTCAGTCCTCATAAATGACAAATGCCAAGGAGGTGCCCTAAACTCAGGTCTAGAACGCTTCCTTCCTTTAAAAAAATCAATTCCAAACTGATTATTTCATCTCATATATCATCAGTGTCCATCGCCTATGATGCCTCAGTAAATAAATGGACGTTAAACACTACACAAAAAATAAATAACACTGTCTACCTCTTGACCTATTTATTATACATGCAGAAATTGCCAAATGAGTCATCTACTTAAAAAAAGATGAAACGCATAGTTGCCTATTCCATCTAATATATCATCTCACGATTAAGAAAACTTTAATTAATATGCAGCGAATAATTATAATTTTAACAGAAACTCAAAATTGGTTACGAGTATAGTGACTATTTTGGTTGCCTACTTTTGGCTATGAAAATATAATTCTTAACTCACTGTATTAGAAAAGATATGGCATTAATTTGATTAACCATTCCTAATTACACCAGCATGCAAGCTTTTTCCAATAGAGCTGTGTTTTATATTCGGTATAAAATATCATTTAAGCATGTTATTCGTTTGAGGAAAAGATTAAAATATTTTTGTAATAATGCTCTCTTTGTGTGTGCCTTCTTTTTCTATAGCAATTAAAGCATTAAGATGGCATTATTTACGCAGCTTACCTTAGTATAAATATTTCCTGCAATTCAAAAGTATAATTTAAGAAGTTTAAATTTTGGCAAAAGGTTCTTATATAATTGTTTAGAAACCGATTAAAGTATATGAAATCCATTGAAGGAATTTAGACAGAACGATGTTAAGTGATTTTGTACAGTGAAACACATTTAAAATCTTCCATTAGTAAGTCGGCCGCTTATCGGCGTGACCCTCCGCCTCTCCGGCAACTGGCGCCGCGAACTCACGGCTACACAACATTTGGTACTACAAATAAAACACACTCGCCCTTCTTACAGAAGATTCTGGAACTAATTCCCATTTTAATGAAGTGCAATTTACATCTTCTTAAGAAATGGTCCTCTGTTCTTTGCACTCTAATGGAACTATTTCTGGACAACGGTGCCTAAGTTTTAAGAAGCGTTGTGGCGCCGTGATTTCGCAGCGTTATATACCGGTGATTGCGGAAGGTCGCGGCGGTAAGTGGCAAACTTGTGAAGGTAGTTTTAAATGTGTCTTACTGTATGTGAACGGAAAACGAACGCTCCATGTCTATCCTAAATGTAGCCAGAAAGAAGTTGCCTGGCCCACTACCACTGCTTTAATCACAATGAGCCCTAAGCCTTAAGTCCTTTAGCTCCGAGCGCATGCGCAGATAACGCATAGAGGTTTGGAGGTAAGCACAAATGTACCAAGTGGCACCACAACAGCTGCCACCTCAAAAGTCCGACCTTGAAGTACAAATTGCTAAGAATCAAAAAATAAAACTTCTTAAGCATTTAACATCAAATTAGGTATAATGAAACGCAGACTATGAGTCACCGCGAGGGAGGTTTGTAACTCGTGACCTATATACCCCCAACCTGTTCTACAGTTCAATAACCATCATATTCTGGTTTCATGCTTGGAAATTCTGACCATAAAATCTTCTCTTTCGTACTAGCAGTATATTTGCAATACTTGTTAAGCACAAAATAATACCAAATTGATGAAAATTTAAATTAAAAATTTATATCTTGAAGATTTGACAGACCTAGGCCCATTCTGAGGTCGTAAATGTCGAATTTTTCCAATTCCTTTCCGCTATATGATTTATATTTTAATAATTTTGGTAATTAAAAAAAAGCAATCCCTCGTTTATCCTGAATGTTTCTTTAATTTTCATTCTAACACAATCAACTGTCTGTAATATTTTCACTTAGAATAGGTTGGTCAAGGTCAAGGAATCTATCTCCCCATGCATCCGCTTTTTTCAGCCAGCGCTGGCCATTTGAGTGCATTCTATTCCCTTTCCTAACCACTGATCAATCCGTGCTCTCATATGAATTGCTATTCACAGAAAATAGTAGTATGGCAGATGTTTTTGACCCACCTATTATGAGAGAAAATATTATAGCGATTTTCCTCTATAATATAACTACATACCTCCGTCTTCAGGAGTTTTATTCGAAAGCACAGCAATGAATGTTCTGTGAGATGTTTAATATGAATGTTTATTAAGAGAAGACTAGATTATTAAATGCCGTGAAATTTAAATTCCTGTTAGTAAAAGGAGAAGGATTTAGACAAGGGTTGAAGGAAAAGCAATGCTCCAAGAATTTCGACATGATAATATTTTAATAAACGAAATGCCGAAACAATACTTAGAGCGCGTCGTTTAATTATCTGTGTTCGCTATTTAGCATTGACACCAGCATTTCCGAAGTTCTTCTTCACAACTTTGTGAACAGGAGACGAAACGAAGGTATGGCATTATTTTATTTCGATTAAAGACTTGGCCCAGTAAAGTAAATTCAACTCATCTCATGGCAGTAGGTTTTGGGGCGCAGATGATATCATCTACTTTTTCCCCCTGCAGCGTAGGGCAGTAATCAATTAGGAATGTCACTTTTTTTAACGTTCCGATCTTTAAAACAGCGATCAATGAGAGTTCTACGGGTGTGGGAAAACGCGATCTGAGAGCACGACATTGCTAAACTGGACACCTCATTTTTCAACATAGTAACAATTTAGAGACTGAGTTTTGTCACACTATGGCATCTACCATACAGTCCAAAAGCTGCAATAGTAGAGTGGAGTTCTTTCGTGATGAGCTGATTGGAATATTTCGAACTAAACGCTGGTCAAAATTCAAAATTTTCAAATTACTCATTTTCCCCTTCTGATAATATCTAGGTAGGGAACACTGTAGGCACTGTTATGTTACTGAAAAGCGACCGAGTCTGAAGCTTTTCGACTGCCGGAAATACACAAGGTATATATTTTGAAATTTCTAATTAAATAATTCCGAAATTTTTCGGAATATATAAACCAAATTAATATTAATGAAAGTGCCCGATAAGCTGTTTGTTATTCGTCTTTGATTTCTTACTTATATAGGATAAGATAACGCCTTTTAGATTACTGTTATATTTAGCGAAAAGTGAAAAAATAAATCCGGAATGAAACGTGTTGTTTCAAATCACTTCGGCTCGCGCGTAGTTTCTCCAATGAATGCATGATGTATGGCTGTGCAGCGGTAGTGTGCTAAACAGTTGAATACAGTGTGAATCCATGTCTCTGCTACCAAAGTGCTGTATGTCAACAATCTTCCATAGATGCTAAAATAAATGTTTATAAGAAGTTCTAATTTTTGTTTGCTGTTTCTAATATCGGAACATATTTATTAAAACAATACTTTTTATTTCATTTTAAAGTAGGAATTTTTCATTTATATTTGAATGTTTTAAAGCCAATACAGCTATCTAAAATATATTATAATGAAATAACTTTTAGTTAAATAAATATTGATTATATACCTTTAAGAAAGCTTCAAAACGGAGCAATGAATAATTTTAATTTGTGTTTTTGCAGTACATAGTTTTAGATATATTTATTTTCAAAAGTGAGGGATAAAATACCAAATATTTAAATGTTTTATAGTAAAATGTACTAGAAACACGGGTTTTCTTATTTTTCATAAAGCATTATCTCTTGATGCTTTGTATATTTAAAAAAAATGATTGACTTTAAAAAAAACGAGGTCAATTTTTTTAAACGTCTTCTTCGATTTGAGATGGAATGCTTCATATGTTGTGACACACTATGTGGAAGGTATTAGGTAATTTCTTGCGATTGTGCTCTTATAAATGAAAAAAAAAATCTAGTTGGAAATGAAGAAAACCGCAAAACACCGCAGATGTAGAGTAAACAAAAAGAACAAAAAATACATTTTGGAATGCAATTTTATGGAACAGAACGAATACTTTAAATATATTTATTTCTGCCTATTAATGGTGCATACAGTGGTATTGATGAATTCCATACCTATAACTATGTCTTGAATATAACATTCACAGACATCCTGCGGTCTCGTAACATTTCAACAGAAATGTTGGCGATTTGTTCTCGGATCCTGCTTTTATTTCTTCCGTCGTAGAAGATCATGTATGATAAACCTGCTATTGAGACGACACCACATAATCATGTTGTGTGTGACGTCGCACCATCTTGCTGAAACTAGGTATTGTCATTGTGGAAAGTTCTGCAGTTCGGTCTTCAGCATATTAACATATTTATTTAGCTCCAGTTGTACAAGGATATACTGTCATGGACTTCGCTTGAACAGGCATAAACACACGCTCCGTAACGGATTCAACACTCGAATAAGGCATCTATACAGCAGCTGCTGATGACGTCAAACTGAACGCTGTATGCTTTTTATAATTACAGAACAAACAACCTCGATATTGCTTGATCTACGAAGGTTCGTAATCTTCCTACGAACTTCTTTTTTTAGAGAGGAACCAGTTTCCTCAAAATTGCATGTGCAAATCAAATGTAACCATACCATCCAAAATTAAAGTTACGTCAAATTCTTTTCTTGCGCGGCTTTTAAAATAAATTCCTTGACCACTAGTGCATGCTCCACGCCACACCACTGCTCCATGACTACATGTCTCAAATTTTCCCACCTTTTAGAGTCACCCTGCACTTTTTACGGTTGTTTTACGTCTACTATGCATTAGGTATAAAAAGAATGTCATCTCCTTTATGTACGTCATATTTTTATCCTAGTCCATTAGGAGGTCAAATCATTACAAAAAAGAGTTTAACGAAATAATTAGAGAATGTCCTGAGAAGGATTTTATTAAAAATAGTATTTTATGGAAAGTTATACACTACTTACTCATAACCTATATAAAGTTCAAAGTACATACTTAAACAATAGCCCCAATCCACACCTTCAAAAGATTAAACGTATCCCTACGCAGAATCTTAAAAAGGATCTTAGTGCAATCTCTGGTGATGCCTCACTTGGATACTGCGATATTTTGGCTAACAGACTTGAGTTCCACCTAATGCAAAAACTAAAGCGTGTTCATATGTAAGGTACATCTGTTTGTTCGACAATATGACTGAATGTTGGTCAAATTAGTATTTATGATAATACTAATAATAAGAATAGTAATAATCCTATAATCTTAATAAAAGCATCCAGAACACGAACCCCCCCCCCATGTCAGTAGAATAAGTAAACACAATATCATAAATATACACACATTTTAAATTCAGTTTAGTCCCCCCCCCTATCCTCAGTTTTCAGCCTTTTCAAATCTGACTGTGTCACCTGCGACAGGGATGTGCCTACCCTCATCCTTCCTCCCAGCAGAGTCAGCGTGCCCCTTGCCCTCTGTTAGGGTTAATAAAGGAAGGTAGCAGGTACTTCTTCCTCTACGCCTCAGTGCTGCTACAGTTCGCTAGGATGTGCGAACATGATTCTTCCTCTCCACATAAAGGAGAAATTCTTAGTCCACTTTCTGCCGCCCCAAGTCTAAATTCTCCCTCGATATGCTGTCTTAGTTCCGCCTACAAGACCGAGGATACATTGTCTCACACTGCTTTACAAAATTATCCATACATCTTCTCCCTTTTATCTCCCGCCTTGTTTTCAAAATTTATTTTCTTCTCATAACCTTAAAATACATTCCGAAATCCGACACACAATATCACTTTACTCATCATCTTTCACCGTAACCAATGTCCCTCTCCGGAATGCATTGCCATGGAATGTCAGAGATTGCCAAATTTTAGGAGCACTTCATAAGAATGGTTAATGCTATTAGAAATAATAGATTGACGTAGATATAGTTTTCTTATATTACAATATAAATATTTATTTGTTTTATCTTGCTATATATTATATCATATTATTAAAATTCTTTATTATTATTATTATTATTATTATTATTATTATCATCATCACCATAATCATCATCATAGTTACGTTTATGTTTATTTTACCTATATGTTTTAATAGTACATTTATTTCCACTCTCTTTCGTGATTTACATTAGTTTGTGTTAGTGAGTTGTAATTCCTATTTTAGGAATAATTTTCATTAATTGTTGTTATTGTTGTAATTCCCGTTACTTATTTTCATCGTTCGTATTTACAAGGACGCATTTACTTATTCTATTTCATGATTTATATAATATTTACATGTACGAGTATTTTCCTTGTTACTGTTTGTTATAATATTGATATTGTCACTGAAAGTCAGGGTAATTATTATTAATTTAGTAGCGTGGAAGAAAAGGCCTAATGGCTTTAGCTCTGCCACAATATACCTAAACCATTGATTGCATAGTGGAAAAAGTTGTCACTAACGCTCTTGAAACTGCAAGTTGATATATTAATTTATATTCACAATACTCTGTGTCTCCCGCTGTGCATAGAACTGATAGAATTATATGCGCCAATTTGTGCCAGACATGTTTTGTTACCCATTGTAAATTTATCGGAAGAAACAGCCGAGGGGCACAATATATATTTTCATTTGTAGGACCGAAACCAAACGGTAAAAATGCAACTTGGATGTAATAAATAGGCTACTATTAATATCAAATACATTAACAATCCATTGAGACCGAAGCTAAGCAAACCAGAAAACCGTTCTTAAAAGAACCTTAGAACACCCCCCACCAAGAGAAGAAGGAATTACGAACGATCTTCAAAGTGAAAATGATCTGGTGAAGCAGACGAATCTCCAATTAAAACCGACAGCTCCCCAAGCAAGAAAGGAAGGATGTATCGTGAAAATTATGTATGCAATATCTTCTGATCAAATGAATGATTGACTGATTGATTAGTGTTTAACGCCCGTTTTTACTACTGAGGTGGACAATGATGATACATGAAATGAAATGATAAATAGGCAAAGGATTTTTTTAAAAGGAAGGAAACGTCTAGGCCTAAGTTTAGGGTACCTCCCCGGCATTTGCCATTTATGAGGACTGAGGAAAACCTGGAAAAAACCTCAATCAGGGAGGACGGTCCTGTTGGGATTCGAACTCCAGACCTCCCGCTCACAAGTCCGCACCTAAACGACCTCGGCCACCTGTGGCGGTCTAATCAAATTTACACATTAAAGCAATTCCAAGTATCGTTACCTGGTATTTACAATACGTTTTTACAATAAAACCTCTGCCTGATCTGTGTGAGGGGTTTGAACTATAAATTTTGACCTCACTGTCCCATAAAGTTAATTAAGATGATCATGAAAGACACGCCTTCCAAGCAGAAATTATATATTGTTGACTATGTGGTGTGAGCTTGCATATTGTAGCACATGTAGAACAAGCCTTTGATTTCGTTGCTCGATGTGAAGGTTAACATGTTACAACTAGCTCTGCGCATTGCAGGAGGTAAATGCGTTGTGCGGAACGTATTTTTCGGAGAGACGGGCTGGGAAGGAAGAAGAGAGAGGACGCTGCACCATCGGCTCTGGGATGGGCCATTTTAAAGACGGTAAACTTGAGTGTACGTAATTATTACTTAGGTTAATAAAATGATACGGTTGAATGTAAGAAGTTTGTGTTTTTACAGATTACCTCGGTTCATTGTTTCCTTGTTTTCATTTAATCCTAGTTAGGAATAGTGAGGATTTTCACAGATAAGTGATGCAGCTCGCTCCTTGTCCGGCGGAATGATGATGAAACTATGCGAGTAGCTCTAAACATTTAATTATCGACTGACATTTTTGTCAACTTCCTTTAGAGCCAAACATATTCCTCCCCAATTTCTCTGACGTTTATAGCATTTGTTTGGGAAGGAGAGTTTAAGCCTAAATAAAATAGCATAATACTTACAAATAATTACTAATGAAGTAGGATCCAAATATAATTTTTGACTATTTGACATCTCTAAAATTTATACATATTATATTGGAACAGAATATGTAATATATAATTATTAACCCATACTGTCATAATACAATGTAACTAGATTGTATTTAAATTTGTAGCATTTTTAAAAAACACATTAACATTGCTGATATTATAAGTCTTCAAACAATATTACGTTGTTAATAATGATAACATAAAGTTTTTTTTCAATTAAGAGTCTCTATCAAAGCATATTACTCATAATGTTCATGTTAGTTAAATATAGAAATTAAAACATTAAGATTTCTTAGTGATAAATAGAGAACACTTTGATTATGAAGCCATGAATATAAAATAAGGCAGGTTTATTATTAACATAAACTAACAAATAATGAAAGCATTCATTACCGTATATTACAGATAAACAAGAGATGATCAGAGGGGTCAATTTGCAGAAATGAACATGAAACGGCGGAGACAAACGCTTTCCATGACCGCAAATGACACGCCAGACACGCCTAAGAGATTACGTTATACTGAAGGATCACCAAATGCAGGAAATTAAAACATGCACTAATATTATTCAAGTGGTTTTTATTTTCACTTACAAAACTTGCATAAACTGCATGACATATTTGGCCACTGTTTTCACATGATGAACTGTGTATGGCTGAAATAACTGAAATATCTGCAGTGTTAGCAGATCTTTGCTCTCCTTGTTTCTTTGTTCGATTCTTAGATTAAAATAGTTTTCTTCCTCGTTTATTTTCTCTTAATTTGACCCTTTCTTTCGTCCTAACAGCCTTATTTTCCAATTCCTCATAGACTGTAAGCAAATGGTAACTTATAATGTCAACTAATGACGACCACTATGGAAAATGCACTGACTAAATTTAAAAAAATATGCTAACGTAAAATGTGCAAAAATATCTTATTTCTTCGTTTATTTTTCATTGTATGAAACTATGTTACACATAACTTCCTGTAGTAAATATAAAAGCGCCAGAAAAGGATAATTTAACACTTTGGATATATGCTGTATATCAAACATTATGTTTAAAATTGTTTTTGGTTAAAATTTGAAAGACCAACTTGTACATGCAAAATAGAGGTGTTCTCGTATTTTCCCCTGCTGTGTTTTGAATAAGCGAAGAAGTGCAGCACTGAATGCATTTATACTAGGAATTTGTTAACATTTGCTTATTTGCTAAGGCAGCTTTCAGTACAAGGAATATTATTTCCTGAATTAAAAAATATAATATTGAATGAAAAAATTACCCCATGGAATGACATTTCTGCGAAATGCTTTTTATTTTATTTCATTTCAAAAAATTGTAAAGTAGATACATTTTATCTAGGGGCTTTAAACAGATAATACCAAGAAATGGTTTTGATCAAGAATTTAGGTGAAATGTCCCTATGCGTGAGAGTAAGTCATTAAGTAAGTTACAAATTACCGAGGGGATGTTTGCTTGCTATTTGTACTAGGTAAGAGCATTAGTCCTTGGTGGCATTCGATACGAGACATTCTATGTTTGCAATAGCGAAACAGCAGTTGCAAGATGGTGGCGCCTCTCGAGGAGCTCTCCATTACGCGAATTTTGTGATATGCTAACCCCATTTGTCACAGATTACGACTACTGGATTTACAATTACCAGCCCGAGATACAACGTGCGAAAAAAGTTTAAAATGACACCCATCGCAGGGAAAGTGATGTCCATAGTCTTCTGAAATCTCGCACTCTAGCCTCGAGGACATGCCGTAAATGTTGACTCCTATTGTAACATCCTAAGGAAACTTCCATTGAACGGAAGCGACCAGGACCCCTCACCAAAGACGTGTTGCTCTTCTATGACTACATGAAACTGCCAGAAAGATAAATAAAATTCTGCGGAACTTCAAGAGAAAAATTCTCAAGCACATACAGCTTCGATCTTGCTCTAAACGCCTTCCTTTGGTTAGCCCTCTTTCGCGTAAAGCTGTAGAAGGGAGGTCGCTTGGTTCCGACAGCAGTTCAAAAAAGTTTATGCTGCTGGATGTCAGGGGCTTGTGAAACGATGGGACCAGTGCCTCAATGTACAGAGAGATTATGTTGAGAGAAAAAAGTTTTTTTTCATGTCAGTATTTATTTGTTTAAGATCTATATCCATCTGTAACTTGATTAATGACTTGTTCTTCATGCTAGAAGTGTATTCGTTATCTGATGGCTCACCATTTACGAATAAGTACAGACAACTAAAGGATCATTTCTACCCCATGAAATAGTAATATATGGTTTCTGAAGCTGAGGAATTTAAGGGGTGAATTTTGGACTATTTTTAATGACGTAAAGTCATTAGGGGAGGGAGAAGGGAGGGAGAAGATTGTTCACTGAAATAATGAAGTCCGGCACTAGTTGAACGTTTAATTTATTTTACAACTTGGAAGATTCTGGAACATGTTGTTCTTCGGGGGATTATAGTTCGCGGTATTCACTCGCGTATTTATTCACTTGAACACGATGGTGATTATTATTGCTATTACGTTGTATTGCCTGACTGACCCTTACTGCTTTAGAATGACTTAGACTGCCCACGACTGGACTAGAAATCACTTAGACTGACCTCGACTGCTTTAGAATATTACTTTTGAATGAATAACTGATTGCGAGTGACCAACTTTCAACTGTTGTAGAAATAACTCTTGAATCAACCACTTCTGACTCTGTACTGCAGTTTTCTATAACATCGCCACGCCTCTCGCTAAATTAAATTCCTTTAATTATTATTCTATTCCTTAGCTATAGGTTCGCTATTGGCTATCTTAAAATATTCATTATGTCGCTAAGTTCTCCTCATTCGTTGATTTTTTATTCGATGCCCATTGGCTAAAACTACTTTCCCCCTTCTGATCTAAGAAATCTTCTCACTCCTGAGTTTTCCAAGAACAGCCTGTCTTAAATTTCGGCACTTTCCTTACAGGTTTGATTTCTAAAATAATATCTTTTTCCCCTTTTAGTTATAGATAGATTTGCTTTCTACGAAAACGCGTGTTTCTGCCCGCGGTAAATACTTTTGAAAAGGGTAAGTAGCGTTTCCAATAGAACCCTAGCTATTTGCAATGTTATTGTCCTGGCGCCGAACAGGTGTCTCGACTGGACGGTCCGTGAGAGTTGACAATGGGTAAAATTTAACCGAAAGACCCTTTTCTCTCAGTTATGCTAATGGCTTCCGACAGACAACATGCCCCGTTCCTTTTACAAAACATAACATAGTCACATAGGCATTGTCAATCATTGGTATTATAGAAAGATTACTTGAATATTGCTTACTGGTAACAAGACATATCTATACATACATACATTAATACATATAACATTGGGGTCCTCCTTTTAATTACAATATTAATACCCTTGATTAACTGAAATGAGATACATTTATTATTATAGTAGTGTCAGAAGTAATTATACTCAAAAAGGAAATTTTGGGGCAACATTTCCTGCTTCACCTACAATTACAAAAACATTCTCAACCTGTCATGCATTACTCTTTCAATTCCAATAATTTTGGTTTTCGCTGTTATTGACGGCGAAGCAAGAAGTGAACCCTAGACCCCTTGAGAAGGAGCTGGTGGAAAAGCTAAAATGCATTATATAAGTTTTAAAGAAGGATAGAAAGAAAATGGGAGAGAGAATGGATCATTCATGTTTAACTTTAAAGAAGAAATTAGGAAGGAATTAACGCAGTGCCACTCGAAAAACAAGGAAGGGGCAGAGGAAGTTAAATATAAATTTCTTCGGTTTGGAAGCAGTGAGAGAAAGAACAGATTGATCAGAAATGAAGGAGATTCTCAAAAGAAAGTTGGGTCTAGAATTAGTCTAGTTCTGAAAATGTGATCCGTATTAAGTAATTTGGCGGTCATGAATTTGTGTCTACCGAACCAGAGTTGCCGCTACCTCTCTCTTCGTGTTACGAAGCATGTTTTCTACCTGAGCATGAAATAAAATACTTTTTTTTCAATATTGTAGTTCCCTGATAAATCAACAAATTTCGTCCATTTTTTTCCTCCTTTCGTTGCAATGGAAACCAGGAATTTGCAGTCGTCTTGACTTGAAAACCGCTGTCCATGAAGAAAATTCCCCAAATCTCGGAACAGGAAATTATAGGACTTTGCATGGTACAGCTGATGAAATTCACATTCCTGGATGACAGCTTGAGCTTTGCTAGATATTGTCGTGAAGCAGCTACATCCAGAAACCTATCTTATACTTACCTTGGACATGCCCAGATATTCGTGAATTATTTTTTCAAACCATTCCTACCGAAATGTCTATTTCTTCTATTATTCGGGAAATCTTACAGCATCGCGGGTTTCCCTGATTGTTGAGGGTTCTTTAGGGTAATACTGGAACCATTCCGTTGGTTCCTACAGGGTCGAAAGTGCCCAAGAGATGTGGTGTAACGGCGGAAAGGTTTCAGTCCCAGTATCTGGTATGGAAGCAGCCCTTCTGAGGGCCTCCAACTCCTTGGAGGGGAGGATCCGCCGGTCCTATCTGGAAACATGTTAGGGATCCCGTCACAAAGTGCCCTTGAGCAAGACTTCGGTACCAAAATAATTCACGCCAACGACGATCATACCAATTTAATTAGTTATTAAAATTAAATCCTCAACTTTCTTGCATAATTCTCTGAAGCTGTTTCTACAGGTCTACCAGTGTGAGTATATCTTAACGGACTTAAACTTCTTACTCCTAAATTTGACTTTATAATATGATGTTGCAGACTCACCAAAAACTTCAGCCATATGTTCATGGAACTCCATCGGCACTTCCCCTTCTTTTGTTAGAAATTTTATTGTGGAACAGTGCTCACATTTTGCAATTTCTTATATCATTCAATTTCCAGACATTCTGCCTCTTCTAATGTTAGTCCTTCATTGAGCCGACACTGAGCACGTATAACCTTGAAACATGTTTCAGCACCCTCGCAGCTTTCTTTCATCCTCAAGTAGATAAATTATTGAATAGCTCTCATGCTTTCAGTTGGTCTATGCTATGGATTATTAACTATTAGTTTACATTTTAATCTTTGCTCTAAATATCTTATAAGTTATGTACGGATACTAATATTTCTTCGCTCTCTTGAAATTTTTTTCAATTATCTATATTTAATTGCAGCATTGTTATAAAGTTCCAAAATTATTTAGATATTTCTTGACTAAGAAAAATCTAAATTCAGAGCTGTTGGTATATCTGTATGTGCCTGCTAAGTGTGCGTTTTAGTGGTTTTTTTTTTTTTTTGTGAAAAGCGCATTATAGAAGCTCTTTCTGTGCTGGAAAACGTGAGAAAAAGATTCTAGGAAATGTAATTAAAAGTGAAACACTGCGCCTTAAGTAAATGCAAGTGGGTATTATATTGCATGTTAATGTAAACACAAAATAAACAAATTGACCGGTTCTAATATTTTGCTAGAACTTTTGTACAGTTTTGCTTTAATTCTCACTTCCTATCTTGCAAGGTTTAGAACCCCAAAACCTGTTTCGAGATTTAGTCTCTTTGATCTTAATGGAAAACATTAGCAAAGACACCGCCAAGGGTGGCCGAGGTTGTTAAGGCATGGACTCGTGAGCAGGAGGTCTGGGGTTCGAATCCCACTAGGACCGTGCTCCCTGACTGAGGTTTTTTCCAAGTTTTCCATAATCCTCATAACTGGCAAATGCCGGGGAGGTACCCTAAACTTAGGCCTGTAACGTTTCCTTCCTTAAAAAAAATCATTTCATTTCATGTATTACCAGTGTTCACCGCCTGTGGTGCCTCAGTAGTAAAAACGGGCGTTAAACACCATAAAAAATAGCAAAGACAAAGGAACTAGAGGACATTAAACATAATATGTGTAGTGTCAGATATTAATGCAAGAGATCAAAAGAAGTGGGTAGATCTTTATTTATTTAGAAGCCGAGGAAGACAAATGTGGATTTCAGGAACAGCATCCTGGTGAATTACAAACTTAAGAATGAATATATCTCATTTTTCTGCTGGAATTATTTATATTTACTTTCTATTTTTGTTAAATGTGTTTTAAATTTCGAACTGGATTATCTAAAAATAACCCAAATCGATATTTTCTTTTAAATTGCTTGTCATAGACCTAAGTTTTTCTCAGTTGGTAACTTTATTATGTAGCATGTGGGGATTAACTACACGTGGGGAAATAGCGTTGAGTAGGTTAACAATTGTAAATGACACTTGAGAAAGATTAACTAAGCAAAATTTAGGGTCTGGAATGAGCAACATGAAATGCAAGCGTTCTTTTTAACCGTCTAAAGAGAGAGTCGAGTGAGGAATCTTGAGGAGAGAGGATGTGCCGCCGTCTGTTCCCGGGGTAAACATCTTGGTTAGCGTCCATCAGGTGTGATTATAAAGACAGCTTTGTCATGCTCAACTAATGTTTGTGTTTTTAATGCATACCTAGTTCCGATAATTTCCTAATTTGACTCCGTTTAGAGTCATGATGATAAAAGATTTTATTAGATTTGCTTTCCATTTAAAATTCATATGGGGGGGCATTTATGATATGATTTTCCTTAAGAGATATTATCATGAAACATTTTATATGGGCCATTCTATATATACCTACCGTGAGCAATTTAAGTGGATACCCTGGTACAATTACCACAAAACGCGGGTTCGAACCCGGCCAGGATTGATGGATTTTTTCGGGAGTAAAAATCCTAAGTATGGCTTCCTTCGGAAGGGAAGTAAAGCCGTGGGTCCCGTGTCGTACATTTGCGGCACGAAAAAGAACCTCAAGCCTGAAAGAGAGGCCTCTGAGCCAAATTTACGGGCGTTTCAAGCCCTGAGTTGAATGGGACGCTGATGACCTGAGATGTTAAAGAGCGTCCATAAATAAATCAATCAAAAAAAAAACAATTACCACAGCTGCATTTTCGGGCTAACGAATTATGCCGCATCCCGTATATTACCAGAATTTTAGCACACTTTCATCTTTAGTGATTCAATAGGATAATTTGACACTTTTTGTGCATAGTTTAAGTCAATGGTATTTATTACGTTGCAAAATATTTGTTTATAAATCTACTATAGTAAGAAACTTTTTTAAAATTTAATACAGAGCAATCATATATAAAATGAAGATTAAAAAGTTATACGTTATGGATCTGAAATGTTCTGGTTTTCTGATGTATATTTTTATAAAATCTCGATATTGAGGACGGCGCAGATTAAAATAATTAATAGAAGTAGTAATACCTCCCCGGCATTTGCCATTTATGAGGACTGAGGAAAGCCTGGAAAACCCTCAGTCAGGGTGGACGGTCCTGGCGGGATTCGAACCCCAGATCCCCCGCTCACCAGTCCGCGCCTTAACGACCTCGGTCACCCGTAGTGGTTAATTAATAGTATAATTGATCTGTTTCTATGCGTTTATACTCATTAAATTATATTTGTGTATTTCAATTAGTAATTTAAAGTTTCTACTATTGTTCTAATCTTTTTCTTTGAAAAGTTTCAGGAAATTATAGATATTCTGTAAACGGCTTGAAGTATAGCGAGGTTTAGTCTGAACTAACCCTCCTTTTCTTCCCTCGCTCACTGCTTTAAACTGTTCATATTTCTATAGAATGGAACACGATATGTTATTCAGAATCCGATGATACACTTTGATATGATGGCCTATTTGTATTCGGTTGCAGCAAATCGGCAACAGCACGATCTTTGTGTGTCTAGCAGAAACCTATCTTGCATTTCCTCGATAGATGTACATCGCTTTAAGTTTGGATGGGGAAAGAAACAAAACAGTGAACGCAGCGTAGTCCACATTCACGCAGGTTACCTAAAATTATTCCTGACTGTCCTAAACTGAAAGAAGCCAAGTTTGCCTGTGATTTAAAATACACTCGTTTAAACTTAATTTATTTGCTACAAGTACTATAACAACTTGGGTTATTAGAAATAGAAGGGGTGAGAAGCGACTGCCACTCGTTAAATATTGCTCCACCTTTTTTCCGATATTTATATTCAAGATGGCTGAAATTTAGTGAGAATACGTATATTATATCTTTTTACGTAGCCCTTATCAACATGTACAGCCTTAGCCAGCGTAACAAATGCCTTTATGCCTTCTGCTGTCTATGTCACCGTGTTTCGTTCTCAAACCAGATTCCGAGTAACAATTTTAAACCACGAAAGACGAGGGTGCCAGATCTGGACTGTAGAGTGAACGCGCACAACATTTTAACTATTCATATTTTACATTACTAATATGTCACCGTTAGTGCGTTTACCTGCGTATAACGCGCGCTCATCCATAGTTCAGTTATCGCTTCTGCACACAGTTGTAGTGAGTGAGCTAGTTCTCAAGATTTTGACTACTTAAAAACGTTAAATATAATTAGTTACATTGAGAAAATGAAAATGATAGTGGTTTGTAAAAAACTACTTTTTCTTCCCTCTTTTAACCTATTACGCTCTCGTTGTCATCTGTTTCTAAGTCATTCTATTTCGTCTGCCTGAAGGTTGCTCATTTAATGCCATTTTTGACTGCCTCCATTCTAGGCAAAGGTTCTCTCCTCTTTGACTAAAATGCAGAATTTTATCGTTCCTTGCATAAATATTTAATTTGTGTATTGGGCTATGTATTAGCTCGTAGTGTTTTTTTTTTTTTTTGTGCTATAATAAACGTTTTTATTTGAGATAAACAGCACACAGAAATTAATCAGTAATAACTTTCCTCTATTGTCCAGTTTCTTGATTCCGCGTCGATTGCTTCCGTGGCCTAGAAATAGCATTTGCAACTACAAATCCGAAGGTTTTCGGTTAGAATTCCTGTCAAGCTGTTGGGGTGAGGTTTTCTTTGCAGTCTTTTCTTACACTGAAAAATTTTCATTTTATTCATCCCTACAGACTTACACCTACAGCATTCAGTGCACAATCTACAGACGTCGCGAGAAGACCAATGCACTCAAAGCAACAATAAATAAAAAAAACATTGATTTCAAGTCTGAAGAAATCTGCTGGTTTGTACTTGAAGAAGCCGTGAAGTTAAGTTTGTAAAACATCTTCGTTATCCAAGAAATTTCCTCGAAGATTATTGGATAGAGGAAGGAAAATTTGGAAGATTTTAAGGCGCAAGATGGAGAGAATAAGGGGGATGTGGAATCGCCTCTCAACCAAGCTTCTGGATATCTGCTTTCGTCATTTTAGCTCAGTGTGGGCGTGCATTATCGTGTTGCAGCAGTAATTGATTCAGTGTTTTCGGTCTCTTTTCTTCAATTGAGGCCGCAAGGTGCTTGAGTTGTTGATAATAAATTTCAGTATTTATGGTTACATTTCTGGGAAGCAACGACAACTTCTTTATCCCACCAAATGCATAGCATCCTTTTCTTTGTAAGGAGGTGTTGCATTTTTGTTGGTAGCCAGCCATTCCTGATGATGACTTAGGGATACCAATAATAATCTTGGATAGGCATGGTCGATGACGAGCATGCAGAGATGCACAAATGGTCACTCGCTGATTTTTGTTGTTTTCACTCAAAGCTGCAGAATCCATACATCGGATTAAAAAATTGCCCATGTAATGCAAATGTGGCACGATTGGTCACAAATCACCCATCTGGTAATTTTCGGGTATACTGACGTGAATAATAATGTATTAATAGTGAAAAAGGTCTTCATCAAAGCCCGATAGTCTTCCTGAACGTGGCAAATCGACAGAACCATTTTCATGGCCTTTCTCCAATTGTATTCTTCTTGTAGAGGGCACAAATTTTTAAGCCGCCTCAGCTACCTTTGCTCAAAAAGAGGAAAATGTAGGAAGTTTTGGTTCCATCCCCCTCCCCTTGACACTCAATCTTCTTTATTTCACAAATAGCGCAAACTTTCTTCAAATCTGTAAAATGTTATTTACAAACACAATGTTCCAAATAACAAATGACAGATGACAAACGGTAAACAATGTCCTAGCAACACAGTACAAAATTATGCACCAATCTAATATTTGGTATTCTATCTCTTGTAGTGCATCCTTTGAAGGTCCTTAGGAATTTCATCTCCGCTGCTTGGATACCATTTTCATCTCTTTGTGTATGTACCCAATTTTACTGTCATTTGTGTTTTCTTTCGTGTATTTTTAAGGATTTTTATAATTGTTTCACACATCATTTGATATCTTTGTAATTTTATTTCTAAATCTTGAACACCTTGTATTGCACCTCTTCTATTACTTCATCATTCACTAGCTTTTCATCCTAATGGGATTATTTCCTATACAAGACGTACTTTTTTTAATGGAGATATTTAATGTATATTGTTTAAATTTTTATTCTATCTATTGTCTGCTCTATACGCTATAATTAAGATTTAGGTGCATATTACAGAAAATAATTTAACTAGTTCAATAAGTATAATTCTATCTCTACAATTGACCTCCCATTTCTTAATGGATTCATGTATATACATATTAAACAAAACCTTTGCCTAATTCTTGAATAGAAAATATAAAATAATGTAAGGTTAAATATGCTATTTGGTTGACTATATCAAATACCCAGCGAGGCTACAGGACTGGAGTGTGATATTTTGTGGAGAAGAAAAGAGGCTTCCCATATACAAATTAGAAGCATTCACTGGGGCTGAATGAAAATAAAAGCAAATGGTTTTTGTATTTTTACAAAAGAGATCAAAGTCAAGCTTGGATAAGGGCTATGAATTACTGGTAGTGCATTCAATGTGTGTTTGGATTCTGATATTATGGCGAATTTTGGGACTGGTGCTAAAATTGAACTTTTCCTTTGCGGTTTTATTTGTAATAGCCTACGCAGTTCATTAATTTGAGCTCGATAATCTAACCGAAAATCGTGGAACTGAAAAGGAAAGAAACATTAGATAAAAATAACCTAAAACTATCTGCTGAAAGTCAGCTGCAAAAGCGGATTACACAATTTCGATTTAGCTAAGTAGTTGAACAGTCCCAGAAATGTTCCTCGCTGTAATAAGATACAGAATGCCCTCGACCTCACATGTCATAATATATCGAATTCGCTTTTCATAAACAGACAAACCACTAGAGTACTAAACCAGAATAAAGAAGAGTATAGGGAATCAAGATACAAATAGGGCTAAAATGCCTATGTTCCTTTTTTCTCGTTAGGGGCGACAGTTTGAGACATTTCCAAGTGCAAACTTATCGTGCGTGAGGTCTACTTCCTGTAATCTCCTTCAGATGGCTCTGGTTAAATAAATGAATGGCACAAACGATTAAAAACTAAAAATTGTTGTACTACTTCTTTTAACAAATTAAACAACTACTCGGCATATGTATGCCATCATACTCTAAAAGTAATTATTGCAGATTACAAGCATTTCGAAATAGTTGCTATTTACGCTAAAGGAACCACGTTTCATTGCGATGGTCCTCGCGTGACAGCGTATAATTTTCTAATTGCGTGGCTTATGACTATATTTAATCTTTAAAACAATGAAAGAGGTTCCACTGATAGCAATACTATAATAACAAATCGGGTTATCCTTTCTTCGTTTTATTAACTGTGCCTACGTTAGACTCTTCTTGTATGGTAAAATGTTGCCAAGGAAATGAATACACAAAAATTAACAACTCAAAGTGTTATTTGTGCAGTTAAATTTCCAATAGGATAATGGTTTATTTTATTCAGAACAACGCTCATCTCTTTACGACCGCCATGGGTGGCCGAGCTGGTTAAAGCGCGGACTCGTGAGTGGGTGGTCTGGGGTTCGAATCCCACCAGGACCCTCCTCGCTGATTGAAGTATTTTCCAGGTTTTCCTCAGTCCTCATAACTGGCAAATGCCAGAGAGGTGCCTTAAACGTTGGCCTGGAACGTTTCCTTCCTTTAAAAAATTTTTTCCCAATATTTCCCAATTTTTCATGTATCATCAGTGTCCACCGCATGTGATGCCTCAGCAGTAAAAACGGACGCTAAACATCATTAAAAAAAATCTCCTTATGATATTCTTCTCTCCTTCACGTATTTGATTATCGCAACAGGTATAATATGATAAACCTGTTGTAAAGCGCGGAAAATATAATATACGTTTTTCAGAGATCCGTCATTTACGATTTTTTTTATTTTGTTTATTTATGGACGCTCTTTAACATTTCAGATAATCAGCGTCCAATTCAAATCAGGGCGTGAAACGGCCGACAAATTTTGCTCAGAGATCTCTTTTTCAGGCTTGAGGTTCTTTATCATGTCGTAAATGTACTACACGGGACCCACGGCTTTACTTACCTTCAGAAGGAAGCCATACTTATGGTTTTTATGTCCGAAAAAATCCATCGATTCTGGTCGGGTTCGAAACCATAATCTTGGGTTTACCACCAGAACCGACCCGTCATTTACGGCAATTATAAAACTAAACTACGCTCTCCAGCTCCTTAGCCTCATTATATATATATTGCGGTAAAATTCAGAAATGTTTACCTTTCTCAGCTAAAAAAGTAAGGATTTAGGATTTAAAAAATAATAACAATAATACATAAAATCTCTTTACTGTCGTTCATAAATCACAAATAAACGAGAAAAACCGAAAACCAGAGTAAAAAACATATTTACCCACCTTAATGAATATGGTGTTCTACATGATTACGATTCATTTCAGTGACAAATATTAGAATTTAATTTTATATGTATTTTGAAAATAATAAGTACACACTTTCATTACAATTAACGTTTTAATTAATGAATCTGTAACTTCCTCCTTTAACAGCTATTTTTAATCAAAGTTTAAACCGCAATAGCAGCCAAATGAGATAGATTCATTGAGAAACACGCCTAGCTTTGAGAGGACATTAGGAGCAAGAACAGCAAAGGTGCCGACACAAACTGTCCCTTCTATACGTGTTAGCATATTTTTTCAATTGTTTTAACAGTTGAAAGTCACTGTTCACACTAGTGTTATAAGTGCTGAAGTGCTTAAAATAGGCATGTGAGTTCGTCTTCGTTATATAATGGTAGCGATTGCAACTATGAATCCGGAAGTCCTATGTTCGATTCCTGGTCAGGTCAAACGTCTGGATATGGTGTTTTTCGAAGGTTTTCTTACCCTGAGAAGGTGAGTGCCAGATGCAAGAAATCCGAGTTCATTTGCGTCATCATGTTTTTGTTTCATTCATTCCTACCTATATAGACTACAACTGCACAATAGTATTCAGTATCATAACGTACAGATACCGCGATTTTCTACATTTTTCTGCTTTTCTACAAGTGTTTACTTTTTAAAATATGTACTTTTAGCAATCTCTATAAAAGTGTTCTTTTTTCATGACTAAAATGCCTTGCGTATAAAAAAATATGGAACAACAACGGTAAATAAGATATTTAAGGCATATAAATAAACAATTCAATTTTACTGAAACATTTTCATAACTGTTCTGGCAATATACAACTTAATGATAAAAACCGTATGTTTTCAAGAAGAAGAAACGAAAAATTAACAATTTGTCGCTAATATAAAGGAAAATAGTTTTCAATATTTAGAAACTAAAATCACTTTTTCTTATTAATAGGTGAGGATATTCCAAAATTATCTCAATTATATTAGCCTTCGCATTGCGGTCAATACTAAGAAAAAATGATAAAACAGAATTAGATATCAGATAGGCGCCTAACCCCTAAAGGACAGAGAAATCAAGATCTAGAACGCCCTACCGAGATACTTTTCTGTTCCATTTCACGTGCTTCTCCCTTTGATTTCTCGTTCTTTTCACATTTTCTGATCTTGTTTGTCGTATTTGCATCATTTGCTACATTTCTTTATTCATGTTTTCTTCCTTTCCAAAAATTCGCTTCTCTTTTCCTTTGCTAATTGTTTACTTCCAAATACCTCATCGTTACACTTCCACATCATTTACCCTCAGTTTGGGAAAAGAAAACCCACTCCAAGAGTACCAGTTATTTGTTACTATAAATAATATTTTGAGGTTTGTCAAGTAAGCAGTTAATTGTACGTTTCGGTTTCGCTCCTGCGTCTTCTTCATGCCCATATTGAAGCATTTAAGTACATAAATATATTCAGAGTGCTTCTCTTAATTTTTACCTTCATGAAAGTGAAAAATTTCAGAAATAGTAAATGGATTGTAAGGGAAAGGAAACAAAGACAAATTTGAAGTATTGAAGTAAATAAATTTCGCTCTTCTTCAACACTAATAAAACAATTCAATGAAGGTTTAGCGTAAGATGCATCCGTTCTCTCTGAAGATAAGCTAATTGTTTGCGTTAGGAATGAATCTGCAAAATTATTAATAATAATTCAATTTGCATTGTTTATTTTAATAGATTACTGTCTATACTAAATACATGACATTATTATATTCATAGTTCCTGCACCACAGTAAAATTAATAAACATTTTTATATACCAGAACTATACATTTGTGACTTTCAATATTGTTTTTGTTATTATTATCCAATGAAAATCTCCTGGGCTGCTTTGCTATGGTCTAGACTTAATTTAATTGATTTGGAATTAAACTATGGACTAAAGCAAAACAACCCGGAAGATATTAATGGGTAACTAGAAAAATTTTTCAGTTTTTCAATTTTTTATATTGATCAAAACGTTAATAAAATGCTATATATGACACTAGTTGCATTAAAATAATAATAATAATAATAATAATAATAATAATAATGACGTCATTAAATTATTTTCATTGCTGAAATTGTGTAAGTAACAATATTAAGGATCATCTTTGTAAAGTACACGTTCAGAATGAATACAATATAATACAATATTAATATATAATATTAGCTACCAAATAAACAATTGATTTGATAAAACTAACTCATTCTAAAATATATGCAAATACTTATCTTTCTTAAAATATTCTCAATATTTTTATCGTTCGTTCAATGAATGAATCTGTTGTATTCTCTCTGATAAGTAATTATTTTTAAATATTCCAGATATTAATGGCAAATTAACAGCATATTAATGGGTTAAATTGCGTTAAATCCATCTTAATTAACAACAATAACTATATACAACTATATAATCTCCAACGATACAATAACGTCATACGTATAATAAAAGAATACATTGACTTCAGAGTAATTCATTAGAAAACCCATATTAATACAAATTTTATTTTATTAATAATGTTTTGTAAGTCTGGTACACAAAAAACAGTACACGAAATTCGTTTACAAGGTACATTACTGCATTTGTAGAGATTACGATACCCTCTTCCACTCGTTTCTTAAACATTTGCTCATAACATAATAAACTAATATAATAAAATATTATTACCACCTGTCAACATAGCTCAAGAAAAATCCCTTTAACCATATGTTCCACGATGTATTTTCCATTTAAAACTTAATTTTTACATTAACTTTTTAGAGATTTCTACCTAAATGTTGAACAAAATAACTAATAAAAATTTAGTTACACATATTTTCAAATGCTTATGCTTGTATTAAAAACGCATAAAAAGTGAGGTGTTTCTCCTTTTATTACTATTATTATCTTGTTTTATTTTTTTTTTTTTTTTTTTAGTAGTGTTTAACCCATTTTTACTACTGAGCACCATAGGCGATGGACACTGATGATACATGAAATGAAATGACACAATGGGAAAGGATTTCTTTTTAAGGAAGGAAACGTTCCAGGCCTAAGTTTAGGTACTTCTCCGGTATTTGACATTTATGAGGACTGAGGAAACTCTTGAAAAAAACCTCAGTTAGAAAGGACGGTCCTGGCAGGATTCGAACCCCAGACCTCCCGCTCACTAGTCCACGCCTTCACGACCTTGGCCATCCGTGGTGGTCTCTGGCTTTATTGAAAGACTACTTGGGTCATTAGTAGGAATATGGAAGTCTAACCATACGAACATGAAAGTAAAATAAATGAACATAACTAACAAAAATGATTTAGATAATAATTTTAAAAGTTATGAAAAAAATATTAATTTTTCTCTAAAAACAATATAATAAACAGATGCCATAAAATGCAAGAATATGCTTCAATCAAGAAGCAAAGGCTGCAGTTTTAAAGATGATATAACTATTTAGAAAAATTGCATTTTATTTTAAAAAAAGAGCAGACTTTCTCTTCGCTAAGCACTTTAATGTAACATCAATATAGAATACACGTTAATACGTTAAAAGTTTCGTACTTACGTCACTTGTATCGAACTCCAATAGTCTGGCAGCTAAGGATGTGTGTAGGTGCACCGTAGTGCAGAAAAAAAAATAATAAAGAAAAGCAGCTCAACGGTGCTTGAAATCTTGAATAACTCTTTTCATTAAAAGTCGTTAATGAACACAGATGCAGCCCAATGAATGCCAAGAGAATGGTATGTAATATTAATGAGACAAGCTTTAGGAAAAGTGTCCTAGAAAATACACAGTCCGTTTTTTTCCCGTTTTTGTATACTCTGAACTAGATCTGAAATGCAGAAACACTTTAGGGGCTTCTCTTAAACTTTTAAAGCTTGATGAATACTTCAATTTTAGTTATACATTCTGAAAAGATAACAAAGATAATATATTCACAGCTTCCAGAGATGTGTGTTGAATATTAAAGAATGCAGTAATGATGGTATTTTAAGTATTTGGGAGGGAGGTCGATAAGAAACCAATATCTCAAAATATGTAATGTATTTACATTTATAGTATATTGATGCCACTTCATGAAGTTGAATTTTTCAAAAAAAAATTCAAAAGTTTAAGAATTATTCTAGATGTTCATTTTCGTTACTTGTTGAATCTAGGGTATCTTGTTTGAAATTAAATTCATTCCTAAAAGTAGTAACACAATTTTTGATCAATGCTAGCAGAAATGTTGTTTTATAATTTTATTTGCAGAGTTTTGCTTGTTTCAAAGAAGAGATTTAATATAAACCCCCGTGATGACAAGGGCTATAGCATATTGAGTCAACTGTGTTCATTGCTATTTTATATAACGAAAGAAAACGGTTTAAAGTAAAAGATTTCTGGATAATATTCTTTTTCAGTTAAGTCTTAATGAACAATTTAAAATGGTAAGGTAAACCTTAGGAGAAGTAGTGTTTATATTACGAATGACACAGTTAAAAACAATTGATCTAATTTCACTCTCTGCACTTTGCTATTCGTAGGCGTGAATTTGGTGGTTATGTTATGATTGATCACAATTCACCGGCAAGCGAAGTTAGAGAACTTTGGATGTCGTGATAAATCGAGAACACTGCGGGGTCGCGGGACAGTTACAGGTTGGTATGCCGACCGAGGGAGGACGTACAACTGGAGCCCGAAGAGCAGAACACTCGCGATAAGTAACAGATGCGTTATCCCCACCTCTGACACCAAACGTAAGAGGCGCTTGCGTCGCTAGTTTGCAAGCAAGAGAGGCGTATATAACATATGGGTGGGACACAGGATATATTTGCTGGCTAAAAACCTCCTGAAACATCATTAAGGGTCGCTTTGATAACAATTTCTTTTTTAATGCTAATAGCAGCTTAATATTGTTTTAAGGAAGAATTGAACTCATTTGCAACAATTTCTAGTAAATTTTACTAGAAATAATAAACAATAAACTTTGCCCACTTATTTATGGGGAAGTGTTCGGCTAACTCTTCAAAAATAAATTATTTAAATCAAAGGCCCAGTTTAATATTTAAAAAAGTATTATTTGATTCTTAATTAAAATTAAAAAATGAAAGTTGTGTATTTTATCTTTAGTTAAGTTACAGCTGTTAATACTTTTATTAACAAATAAAAAAAATAATTAACAATCACGTTTTCACCATTCTTAGTGCATTCGTTGCTGGCGTTATTAAAAGTGATCATGATTGGGCAATTTTGCGTGATTGTTGGTTTAAATTAATATTTTAGAGCCCATGGCTTTCGGTGGCTACTGCCGCCAACGTCTTCAGAGGACTGAGTGGAAGTGTCTAAACCAGATATTTTAATCGAGTTAGGAAAGAGATCTTAGAAAAAGAGAAGAGTCCATATAATATAAACAAAGACATAAATATTCCAATAAGCAAAATACGGAATCCGTTACCACTTAATACAGAACAGCATCACAACTCTCTCATCACTCCTATATTCTCCCAAATCTAATGTTTCTGTCCCTCTCTGCCTCTCCACGCATTTTCACTCAGTTCACTAGCGATACTGGCCGCAGTAACCAGCGAAAGCTTTAGGTTTTTTAAATTAATTTAAATGACTATGACAAAATATCCCGTTAATAATTACTTTTAATCCCGTTTTAACCTACAAAATTAAACTATTTGTGTATAATTATGTACAAAATCCATTATTTTGCTACTATATTTATAGTTCTTATTACATTTTACATTTTGGCATTATAAACAAACCGTGAACTTTAAAACGCCAAAGTTTTAAAATGAACTGAATTATTTTTTTAAATCTCGCAATAAAATTAAGTCCACTAGTCTGAAATTTATGCGTGAAATTTAGGTATGTATATATATATATATATATATATATATATATATATACATAAGAAAGGTTTACAAAAATAGACGTTTTATGAATTATACGAGGGCTGGAAAGAAAGTAATGGAAACATATTTATAAAGAGTGAACCATTTATTCAAACACCCGCAGACTTTTACATTCCTTCATTGTAACATTTACTACCTACCGTCACACTTCTGGAAGACAATTAACTTCTATATCGAAGCCGGTTTGCCTATGTTTGAAAAGGAATGCCCTACTGCAACACTGTAGTATGGTTAGTTCTGAAATCTACGGTCAACTCCCACTCTGCCCATTCACGACTCACAATTAAATAAACGTAATGCTCTTCAAGAGCAAGATGATCTAAACATGGTGCATCTCCCATTCTATTGTATCCTTGTTGAAAGCCTAACACCCTAATGGACCACCGTTCCATGTGGTAACACAGGCTTCTTGCAGACTTGCCTGACTTTCCCTTGCGTTTCTAACATGTACCATCTAAATTTTAACCCACGGATACTACTCACTTTTAGAAAACATCCCTTTAGAACGGTGCAAATTTGCACCATTGTTCGATAGCTTATTCGTACGTCTACCGATAGTGCACTAGTGACGCTGAGTGTGTTGAACAGCTATTCCATTTCTCTAGACATGCTGCGATCAACAACGTTCTCACATTTTCATTAACAGTGTGGTGACAGTGCTTGCTACTGCTTCTTTACAGTCCTTCTATCTCATTCAATTGGGCTAGCACATAATAGAAATTACTAACTTTAAGTATATTAACCTAGTAAAGGGAAAGATAAGGGAATTTGTAAACGAAAAAAAATTAAAAGCTATAGAAAAAAATTTAATTTTAAAATGTTCCCACATTTTGCAATTTGTTCATTTCATTTACTATGTCATGTTATACTAAATCTTTAATATAAATATGATTTCGTAATTACAAGCTATATTACGTTAAGCAGCTACTTTGAATAATTGTTAATATAAAGTTCTGCTATTAGTAAAATACTTGTTCAGGTAAAAATAATCGTTTTAAACAAAATAAAAACAGTAGCTAAGATGCCACTTGTGCATGAGGGTACTCTGGAAATTTCTTGATCTTGAACATAGGTGGCCATGTAATTGGTAAGATTTTTTTTTTTTTTTTTTTTAACATTCGTACATCTGTCTTAAACATCCATTTGAAATATGAAGTCATTGTTTCAAATAGTTTATTTAATAGCGTTTTTTAAAGGAAATGGATTGTAAGTATTCCATAAAATGGATAAAATTGAATATCGTGTAGTGATAAGCTTCTTGTAAAAGACGGTTTAATACCAAAGGAAATTCATGCTAAATTTATAAAAGTTCTAAGTACTTTTCTCCTTCAAAAATTAGCCGATTCTGGTGGGGTTTTTTTACTGTTAATTTATGGACGCTCTTTAACGTCTCAGGTCATCAGCGTCCCATTCTATTTAGGGCGTGAAACAGCCGAGAAATTTTGCTCAGAGGCTTCTTCTTTCAGGCTTGAGATTCTTTATTGTGCTGTAAATGTACGACAGGGACCAACGGCTTTACTTCCCTTCCAAAGGAAGCCATACTTACGATTTTTTCGGGCGTAAAAATCCTAAGTATGGATTCCTTCGGAAAGGAAGTAAAGTCGTGGGTTCCGTGTCGTACATTTACGGCACGAAAAAGAACCTCAAGCCTGAAAGAAGAGATTTCTGAGCAAAATTTGTTGGCCGTTTCACGCCCTGAAATGAATGGGACGCTGATGACCTGAGATGTTAAAGGGCGTCCGTAAATAACTCATATCAATCAATCTTTCAAAAATTAAAAAAAAAATAGATACTGAACTTAGATATATCTTGGAAATAAAGATGACCCAAAAGAGCAACAATAGCAGAATTCATTGAACAAATAAATACAAGACTGGCGAGTCAAAGAGTGTAAAATTGCTGAGCCTATAGGTATTTCAAACGGAGTGTAGGTTATATATTACATAACTGTTAATAAGATACAGCAATCAAAACAGTGCACAGAAGTCGGTTGTACAGCCCCAAAGTAGTAAAGTCGGTTTTGCCTACAGGAAAGGTTATGACATCAGTATTTATGGGACGCTAAAACAAATTATACTAATTGATTATCTTCAGAAGGATAAAAATATAACCGTATAGTTCTATCCCCCGGTTTTAAACCAATGGATGAAAATTTTGTGAGAAAATACCCGGTTTGTAGAAGGAAAAAAACAAATTCTTATGAAGACAATACACCTGTTCGCCAAAGTGTTTTAGCAATGGAAGAGTTGAGAGACTTGGAGTAGGCATTATTGAAGCATTAATCTTAATCAGATTTGACTTGCATTTGTTCACAAAACTCACACTATTCCTTGCTGGTCAGCAAATCAAGAGGAGATAACAGCTGTGAAGGAGAATTTTGCAACCTTTCGAAAAACCACGTCATGTTCTTAAGGGATATTACGCGAAAAATAAAAATAGCATTTAAGTTAAAAACTTGCACCTTCGTTGTTAAGCCGAGAGCATTCCAGATCGCTGTGGTAGCATCTATGCGCAAAAAACAAAAGAGAAACTTATCGTGAAACTTGTTGACTGACAGCATCTCCTGATTTCCGCCAGTTAGCAACAAAGGAGGTGCGTTGTGTTACTTTCCAAGAACATAAAACGCCGCACTTTCCATAAAGGAATTGAATTACTTCCAGCAACTTCCATGCGGCGCACTGTTGCCAATCTAATGCCTTGCAGCCTGTGCTGTAATAAACGGAACTCCTCTGCAATATTATGCACTAAACATTGCTATCCCAACCAAAGAGCAACACAAGTTTATACCATTATTTCACCAAGCAACATTTAGACAAAGCTTCCAAACCTTCTGCCCTATTTTATTTCTCCGTTCATTGAAGCCAAACAAAAATAAGTCGAAAATGGAATGTGATCTCATACAAGCTCATCATAATTAGAGTTAATGGACTTTTTAGTTACGCGCCATGCTTTTGTTCAAGCTTTTTCCAGAAGTCTAGAAGTGCAAAGTTTTAACAACAGATTGAATAGTTTCGTTACAAATACCGATAAGGACAGTGTAATTGGCTGGTAAGCCTGCGGCAGGCTATTTGCTGAAGTGTGTGTTCTGTGACTTTGATTTACCATTACATTGTTATAGCTACTCAGTCTGAATACTTATCTCAATTTTCCGGCTCTTTTTAATATTATATCTTGATGCAGGAACTAAGATTTGAAACATCACAAACATCGTTATGTTGCCAGATAGTGGTGTGATAGATACGTGATCAGATAATTTTAGCAAATGCTGAAAATGAATTCCCCTCAGCCTCTAACTAGCTTTACTGCACAAAGCATATGCCTTAGAAACATCTGTAAAAAAAGTTGACAGTAATAAAATGAATAATACCAGAAGACCTAAAAGTAATAATAAATAACAGAACTAGAAACCAAATAAGTAACGACTGTATTGCATATGGGGAAAAAAGGACGTTGTAAACAACATGGAAATTTACACTGAGAAGATCGAATCGGAGACCAATTGAATCAGCTGAGAGGAGATTTCTAAGAAGTATAGCTGAATATACGAGGTGGTATTCACAATATTCGGGACTGGTGCCGCCATCTCGACAGTAGTTGCAGTAGAGTTTTGTACCGTTAGGTGGCAACACTAGCACATCTGATAAGTGGGTGCTTAAAGTTTCATGCAGCTGAGTAGATGTATTGAGATTCTATAGCTTTTCATGATACTCTGTGTGTAGTGTATGGTGATTTTACGATGGATCCAAGATTAGAACAGAGAGTGTGCATCAAATTCTGTGTAAATCTCGAGGAAAACGTTACGGAGACCGTCGCAATGATTCAACAAGTATTTGGGGGGCAAAGCATGAGCCATACACATGTGTTTGTGTGGCATACTCGGTTCAGGGCCGGCTGTACAGCTATTGAAGACGATGGTCATACCGGTGGGCCCGTCAACTGCACAAAGCCTGACATTGATGCCAAAGTTCAACATCTCGTTCGTGAGGATTGACGTCGAACCATTGAAGACCTTGCTCATGAAGTGGGAATTGGTTATGGGACATATCAACGAATTTTAATTGATGAATTGGGTATGCATCTTGTGCCGCAAAATTTGTGCCAAGGATCCTCACTGCTGATCAGTGTTGAAGTTTGCAAGGAGCTTCGTCAGACCGTATCCGATGACCCAACCTTCTTGTTCTGGGTCACCACCGGCGACGAGAGCTGGATGTACGCTTACGACCCTGAGACAAATCAACAATCCTCCCAGTGGAAGAGTCCGAACTCACAAAGGACCCTCCCCCCCCCCAAAAAAGCGAGGCAAGTGAAGAGCAAAGTCAAGAGCATGCTACTCGTTTTCTTTGATATGAGCGGATTGTGCACAAAGAATTCGTCCCGTCAAATCAAACAGTGAATTCCACTACTTTGACGTTTTGCGACGGCTCCGTGAAAATGTGCGGAGACGACCGCCCGAACTTTAGCGACAAGAGAACTGGCTGTTGCATCACGATAATGCGCCCTGTCACCAGGAGATTTTGACGAAAAACAACATGACGGTTGTCTCCCCACCCACCGTACTCACCTGATTTGGCATCCTGCGACTTCGCTCTATTCCCAAACTGAAAATCAAGTTGAAAGGACGTTGGTTCGACACTATTGAGGGGATTCAAAAATAAGCAATGTCTGTGCTAAACACCCTCAAAGAACTGACTTCTAAGATGCAATTGAAAATGGCAGAATCGCTGGGACCGGTGATACATGTGGAGGGGAACTACTTCCAGGATGACGGCGGTCATTAGTCTCAAAGTAAGTTTTTGACCAGATGGCAGCACTAATCCTGAATATTCTGGATACCACCTCGTACATGACAAAATGAAATACGTAATGATATAATTAGAAATGAATTACAGTTTAAATTAAATATCTATAAAAGAGCTAAAATAAGGTGGATATGACCATGATCTTTGAATTGATTAACGAAGAGAGCACTGAACTATAAACCAATTGGCCATACATGCAATATCCATTATGAGCGCAATTTTTAAATTTGTCGTCTCTGTCAGTTTGTTGTCGCCGGACCTGAAATGTAACAGACTGTCATCAGCTTTTATTGCGAATAAGACTGTCATTGTGTGTATTTTTATTAGCTAAAATAGAGCGATACGCATGATCAACGCGTCCAGATTTTGAAAGTGCACTTTAAGTACGGTAGATGATATGCAGAGACCGTTTGAAGACGTTTTAATTTTTTGTAGATGAAATGCGTCTAATATGTCAACAGTTTAGAAAATGGTAAGAAAAATTTAAGAGAGAATCGACAGGGAACATGAAATCACCTGGACGTTCTTGTAGATCGGTAGAAAAGTCGTCAGACAGAGCGTTGCTACGAGCCCAATGAAGTCGGTTCGCCGCAATTCTCAACAATTAACCGTCTGGAGAAGATCTGCATATGCATCCTTTTATAGTCGAACTAGCACAAGAGCTTAACCAGCCGGGCTATTTGCAGCGTCGAACAATTTACATCAAAATTGGCCACCATTCGTGTGATTTGACACCATGACTATTTTTGTGGGGGGGTATGTAAAATCTTGCGTTAATGTCGACAATCCAAGAACCGTCCTTCAATTCAAATTTGCAATTAGACGTGTTATGGATGAAATTCAACTGGATTTTTGCTCTAAAGTGTTTGAAAATTTAGCCACATAGTGAAGGTGTGCCAACGAAACCAAAGAGGACGTTTGTTCGATGTTTTGCATCATGTTTAATGACAATGTTTGTGCTTCATATTGACTTAATATTAGCATGTTTCATATAAATGGCGTGTTTTATTACTAAAACAAAAATTTGTTCATTAATGGATACCCTATAGACGTGGAACATCCTAAAATGAGAATATAACACAATCTGACTATCCCTGTGTGACGGAAGGAGTCCACAATAAAGATGATTTGGTATTTTTTAGCGCATAACGTTCCACTAAATGCAAAGTTCTTTCGAGACGATGAATGGTATGCATAAAATAAAGACTCAAGTGAGTCAGGAATCCTTAGCGCCTAACATTACCTTTACAGGGAAAACTGCTGGAAAAAATCTTACCCCAGCAATATGTCTCAGCGGGAATTGAACCCATGCCCACAAGTTGACATGAGTCACGGCGGTGAAAATGGTTCTATTACATAAATCTTATTATTTTCAAAGTAATCAAGTAATTAAGTAACGAAACAAGCTTTTTAATCAATATAGTTATTTATAATGTTACACTCACATTAGAGTAAAATCAAAAGTTCCCCTATATATGATTGATTGTGATTAATAAGTAAGTACACTAAAGCAGTAGTTTTTATCTTTTAATACTTCCTCTGTGTTGCATTCAGCCTCGTCTACATCAACTTATTCATCAAATTCAGTTATTGACGAGCTTCAAAAATGATTTTGGCAAGAAATTTAAGGGTTCTAAATGAGCTGTTATAAAAACACAACAAAGGAGTTTCATTGTCAATTTATTTAATGAGCATGCAATGAAACGCTTTTGCACGGAGGAAATGTGTGATATAATTTCTAAAAAGTTTCCGATTACTTTTAATAAAGTTGATAGATCATTGCCTATCAGTAATGTTGCATCCAGCATCAACAAGTTCCAACGAGTCACCGCTTGAAACATTCCGTTCGGTTTAAGATTCAGTAATGCTGCAAAGTTTAACTTTTTATTTCGAAACAAAATACAGACATTTAAAAAGTTTACATTTGTGTATATCATCCACTTTAATGGGTAAAGTGTCTGTGGTTTACATATTATTTTAAAAGATAGAATTTTACATAAGGTTTGATCGCTATTTTAGATAACTTTTTCTGCACCTACTTCCTAGACAAAGCAACTTTTGGCAATGAATTCGAGCATCTCTGATGTCTTTATGCAATAATCAAAAGTATAATAAAGTACAGAGGTCATTCTATTGCTACATTGAAATGCTATGAAAAATATAAACTACAAAGGGGTCTTCACCTATCTGGCCCATGTCACTTTACGTGTAACCCTGTACAATTGCAAACTTATTTAATACAATGAGATTTTATTCTAACCTAAATTACTATTTTATCAGCTAGCTACAGTCCCTACAAACTACTAATTCCTTTATTTCTCAAATATCTGCTATAATTTTATACTTAATACCTTAAGATACAATGTTATACTCTTGATTATTACCCAACTCAAACATCTCAATAACATAAATCTAAATCGCTAAAGCCAAAGATCATTTACTTATTAATTATTCATGCACAGTTATTTTTAACTCTATACAAATTTTCCCCTAAATTCCATAAATGAGATTTGTGCCCAAAATTTTTCTTTACTGTTATCTCAGAACTTATATGAACCCATTTTACTTTGATCAACTGACTCCTCCACTTTCTTGTTTCTGGATATTCAAATAGGATGTCAATGGAATTTTCATTACTCCTACACATTGGCAACGCACTCTGTTCCAGGTTTCTTCTAATTTCCTTTAGTCTCCATATTCCTAATGTACCATGTTTTCTTTTATTAGTTTTTAACGCCCATGTTTGCTACTGAGAAACCACAGGCGGTGGACACTGATGATACATGAAATGAAATGGCCAATTGATAAAGGATTTTTTTTAAGGAAGGAAGCGTTCCAGGCCTAAGTTTAGCGTATTTCCCCGGCATTTGCCGATTTGAGGACTGAGGAAAATCTGGAAAAAAGCTCAGCTAGGGAAGACGGTCCTGGTGAAAATGGAACCCCAGATCACCCGCACACGAGTCCGCGTCTTAACGACCTCGGTTACCCGTGGCATAAACCATGCTAACCCCTACCTTTCTTATTACATTTATCAATATAGCCTCGTTCATACAATTCTCTTTTAATTCTCGAAATAGCAGCAAGGAACTTTTCTCTCTTTATTCGCGTACAAAATGTGTCTGTCTATATCCTCAAATCTGATGCTAATCATCTTCCAAAATTCAGCTTACAAACCATCCCTTCGTGTTTTTTTTTTTTTTTTTGAGTAGTGTTTAACGCCCGTTTTTACTACTGAGGTACCACAGGCAGTGGACACTGATACATGAGGTGAAATGATAAATTGGGGAAGGATTTTTTTATGGAAGGAAGTGTCCAAGGTATAAGCAAGGGTACCTCCCTGGCATTTGCCATTTATGAGGACTGAGGAAAACCTGGAAAACCCTCAGGAAGGACGGTCCTGGTGGGATTCGAACCCCAGACCTCCCGCTTACGAGTGCGAGCCTAAAAGATCTCGGCCACCCGTGGCGGTACCATCCCTTCGTAACCAATCCTCCCCATCCCATTTCGTCTCAATTCATATCCTATTTTCTTTACCAACTAGTTTCACTTAAAGTGGATTCCTGAAATTTTAAACATTATTTCAAAATATGACCATGTGGCATCTATTGTAATGTTAACCTATATTTTAATAGTTTCTCCATCACCCATCCTCTTTCCCATTTCTAACAGGACACCAGCATTAGCTACATTGAGTGGAATAATACCATAATTTTACAAAACATATAGAGCTTCTTATCTACCTCTTTTCAACTATCCTCCACTCCCCCTATCTACATCGATTATATTAGAGCACTGTATACTCTTTCACACCAAACTACATTCATTTGAGACGCAAAATATAGACATTTTATTGCTACATAGTGAAACCGTGATTTTATGTAAGAATTACTATTGGCATATTAATTTAATGATAACATGCCCCTATGTTAAATAGAAATAGATAGAAATAAATAGAAATTTTGTCTTCCTGTCAAGTATGTAAGCTGATATAGAACGCCATAAGTGGTAATTTAAAATTACAACTGCGGAAAGTAGATCTAAGTCAGCAATTTAATGGGAACTTCGAGGCTCACTAATTTTTGGTGCTAGATCAACGTAGGGAACCCCATCTAAGGAAATATCTAAGACGGCTAGTCAATAAGGATTGAGAATGATTTTTTTTTTCCACAACACATAGTAGAGATGTGGCGATGACACAATTTTTCATAAGAAGAACATATCTCACGTGATAGGTGACAAAATGGAAACACGTCTTGTATGGAGCATCAACAAAAACCGATGAAAACGTATGCGATGTTGTAGCATTATGTTCTCGCATAATCAACCGCACTTCTGTGGTTCAAAGAGCTTCAGTAGGGCTATGTTTCAAGCAAAACAGGATAGTCCAAGTGCTTCAACCACTGCAGTGAACGAGTCCATGATTAACATAGCTGCATCATGTTCGGGAAGATCGACAAATAACAAGAGGCAGATTTCCCATGGCAGTGCGTTCACCATTCTGCACGATCGCATTTGCTCCAGATGGGTGCCGAGATTGCTAACGCCTGAACAGAAGTTGGTGCTAGTGAACGTGTGTCGGGAGTTTCAGGGTCTGGTAGCGAAGCACGGCGAGGCAGACATGAATTCCATCATTACAGATAGTGAGACTTCGCTTCATTGTTACAATCCGGGAAGCAAACCGGTAGCTCAATCTGGGAATCGCCTGGTTCTCCGACACCAAAGAAAGCCGACATCGTTCGGTCGGCAGGATAGGTTATGGTGATTTCGTACCTCAACTGCCGTGCAATGGTTTTCAATATGAAGTTTCTCCGCGAACAACGGACTTTTGCGACGCTGTTGCTCAACATTTGGCAGGGGAAAAAAATCGAATGTGTGTCCCACTCTCAATACAGCCCGGATCTAACACCGGGTGACTTTTTTCTGTTCCCTCGAGCTCCAGGGCCAGCGTTTTGGTTCATCAACAGCTGTCACAAAGAAGGAGGAGGCGGTTCTGAAGACTAAGGTAAAAAAAATGGTTTCAGCACTGGCAGACACATTGGGACAAGTGGAAATAACTCAATGCAGATTACTTCAAAAAACACCATCCCAACCTTGACCCTACTTAGGGAACTTCATAAGTAAAAAATTAAATCATGAAAAAATCAAATCGTGATAATGCAATTTTCACCCTTAATAGTCAAACTGCACATATTCATCAAGCCTGCCGAAAAGAGGATTCGAGCATATTTGAAGAGCCCGAGAGTCGATACCAGTACACCAGATAACCACAGTCAGGCGGTCTGGCTTCAAGTAGCGTTATTACTCAAGTTAAGGACACTTATCTCGCACTAGTTGAGTGCAAATAGGCAATGCCATTTGTTTGTAGTGATACAATGAGCTAATCTACTTGTTAATTCCCTCCCGAGTGTCCACACCAGATGTTGACGAACTTGGTGATTTATGGGTTGGTTATTGTTAAGTCGCCCCTTTGGCTATTCAGAATACTGCTTTGCGCTAATGTCCCTTTCATTAGCACTTTTTCCATAAGCAATTAGCACAGAAAAGAATTTGCCGTGTACAGTTCACCTGTGTGCATACTCAAAGCAGGTTATCTGCTAAATGAAACAATAAACATTGTCAATGAAACAAACAAAGCCGTTATAACTGCAGCATATGTTTTCAGCATAAGCTTTTAGAGTGGCGATGTAAACAACAGCTACTTTTGTTTCCCTGTAATTGCCACATTATTTTTAATACGTACGCTTTGAACTACCATTTTCATTCAGCCCTGATATATTAATGTTTCATAGGTATAACATAACCATTATTTGCAACTGTTGTACATTTCTCCCAGACGATTAAAAAACATAGAGAAAATTATATCGAAACAGAAAAACAAATATGTAAAATGTACTTTAAAACTTGCTTTCAATGAGGTTCAAAATTACAAACATACTAGTAACCCGGCAGATTTGATCTCGAAGTTTATGTGTGAAAAAATTAAAGAAGGAAGGATTAAAAATATGCAGCACTATATATTGTTATATGTTAATCAGTTATCTAAACTTAAGTAAATCAAAATAAGTGAATTTGTGCCAATAACGAATTATGAAAGAAACGCACATTTTTCTACCACTTTAAGACAAACATAACCGTGGTAGCAAGAACCTATTCAGCACTCCAGGAAGTGGTTCTTGCCGCAGAATTAGCAACAGTGCCACAAGAACTTGTTTAAGGAAGTCAGTTGTTATCAGTCAGGCAAACAGTGTCTGATTTTAGAGCATATATATATTACAGCAGGTAGTATTGATAAACGATACCAAAAATGAATGTAGGTTCTACGAAAGGAGTTCTAAAAGTTCTCGGTCTTACTCAGAGATGTCGTGAAGATGGTCAAATTACTGTAATATTTTTAAGTATTATTCTTTAGATAGCGCGCTGCAAAGTTTCAGAAGCGTATGTGTAGGCGCTTGTTTGTGACGATCGTGTAAACACACTAGTGTTTACATTTTCTATAAAATGGATAAAACTGAAACACGGACTGCGGTACAATACTTCGTTTTGAAGGGCTTAACACCTACAGAAACACAAATGGAGTTATATTCCAAATTAAATAATTCTACCTTTCGTTTCGGTTAAAAAGGGTGCTACTGAATTTAAGCACGTACTAAATGATCCTCGATTGAAAGTATGCGAGTTTGCTAACATGCAAAGACTTCCATACATTTTATTCGAAGTTTTGTACTGGAAAGCTTTCCTCTCCATGGATGCAGTGTTTGTAAACAATGAACCAAAAACGCATTCAAATAACATTTCGCAAGTGTTTTTACACTTGTTTTCCAGTGAGTTTCTCCATGTTTCTTAACAGTAAATGAAATATTGGTTCATCATTACACGACAGAGATAAAGGAGCAATCAAAAACAGTGACGGCAACAGGTGAAAGTGCACCAAAGAAAGCAAAAAATGGTTCCATCTGCAGGAAAAGTCATGGCTACGGTTTTCTGGGATTCTCATGGTGTGATGCTTCCAGAAGGGCAGAACCATCACCGGGGAGTATTACGCTTCATTATTGGACCAACTGAAGGATGCTATTCAGGCTAAACGTTCATGCCTTGCGAAAAAGAAAATTCCCTTTCATTACGATAGTACGCCTTCGCTCTAGTCTGTGATTGTTGCTGCAAAGCTACACGATCTCCGCTACCAAATTACTCCACATCAGCCATATTCGCCAAATTTGGCTCCCAGCGATACTTTTTGTTCTCAGATTGAAGAACATTTAGAACCCCCTTTGTAAAACAAAAATTGCTTACATATAGACACATGTTTTCACCACAGAGGAAGCATTTTACGTAGTTTCCATTTATTGTCACTAATTTCAACGCAACCAGAAAACTGAGGCTTCAGCATCAGTTATCTATCAATGTGTGGGCAGGAAATTGTAGATGACAGACTTGTATGAGCTCATTCTAACGAATAAACTAACATATGCTTTTCTATCATAATTTCTTATACACCCAATTACCCCTAACTTGAGAAAGGTCCCTTTGTTATATCTCTTTTAAATAGGAAAATTTTACATTACTTTATGACAGATGCAGACTTAATCTCTGTCTGCATCCATTGTCAGCTAAAAGATAGTTTTAACGGTGTTCACCACTGAAGTATCACAGGCTGGGGACGTCGGTTGTATTTAGGATGAAATGAAAACTGAGAAAATGTTTCCATTTTATTACAGGAAGGAACCATTTCCAACTGAGGAAAACCTGAAGAATAACCCTGGTCATCCTTGTCAATGCACCAAAAGTGTTCCTACAACACCTAACCTAATCCGCTTTAATAATTTGGATTGAGACATATTGGTGGAGCAATATTTAATAATAACCCCTATATTGCCATGTTATTATACAAATAATTGGCTAAAACAGTGTATTTTTTTAGTTTTTATTATAAGCTAAGTATATACGAACCTTTTAGTGTTACCAGTCATTTAGGTTTGAACAAGGAACACTTTTAAATAATACAAATAATGTGACTTAATCTGCAAATGCACTTTCATAACACTAAAATAATCAAAGAATAGATAACTACAATTTACAAACCTTGACTTTTTCCTATTAATTTAGCAAAATATTATGAATATAATTTAAAATTCTTTTGAAGCTGTGTTTATCAACAAATTCAGCTTGTAAGAAAGTAGTGTCTGAAATGCCATGCTTCAAATATCGTGTACATATTAATAAAAAATCTACTATGTAAATGTTTCAAAGTTTTTAGTTCTGAGAATAAATAACAGTAAATAAGAAAATACCGTTAACCGTTCTCTCGTTTGACATTGATATTTAGTTAGCAACATAAATGCCTTTAAAAATATCAAGTTATTAAGTTCACATTGTGTAAAAATAAAAATTGTTATTTTTAAATATATACACTTATTTTCACTATGATCTCTACTAGTATTCGGTCTAATGGTTGATAATTATTTAAAATATTATGAATATTTTACGCATAATTGTAGCACTAAAAAAATTACTAGACTTTCGCTCAACATGGCATCTCATTTTGTCCATCCTGGTGCAGTCTTTGGTGTTGCATTTTAAACACAAGATTTACCCAATAACACTTTCAAAATTGGTTTTCATTTGGGGACATCAACAAACAGTTCGCTTGTGTATCGTTTTATTCTCTAACGCCTACTTGAGCTCGTATCCGCTGATTTTAACACTCTGTATAGTTGTTATGAAAATGCAGTACAATGACGTCATAAACTTTAACATTCTAAAAGTTCGTGGACCAAGCTTCATACCTCCTTTCGTTGAGACAATAATTGCACATATTTATGATTCCTATGAAAGCACACTTTTGCATTTTTTGATTGATTTATTTAAGAACGTTCTTTAACATCTCAGGCCATCAGCGTCCCTTTCAATTCAGGGCGTGAAACGACCGACAAATTTTGCTCAGAGGCCTCTTCTTTCAGGCTTCAGGTTCTTTTTCGTGCCGTAAATGTACAACACGGGACCCACGGCTTTTCTTCCCTTCCGAAGGAAGTCATACTTAGGATTTTTACGCCCCAAAAAATCCATCGATCCTGGCCGGGTTTGAACCCGCGACCTTGGGCACACTTTTGCAGGATCACTTCATTTCACGTTAAAAAAAAAACACGCCACCATCAAAGTACTGCGTTAACCCCATGAGGGTTTTCTCGTTATATTCTGTGACGTATCTCTGGAGGAGGCTTGACCTTGTGTTTTTGTATGGAATCAATTCCCAGCGTCGTGCGGTAGCCTCCAACCAGTTTCTCTGACGTCCATCGCTTTTCTCTCTCTCTCGGGAGAAACTACACTTCTCTCATATGCAAATGTCAATTTCAGTATTACACCCTTTGCTTAGCACTCCAAGTCGTAAATACCGAGAGCAAAAAGTTCCTTCAGAAAATTGGACGTGGGTTTTTCAGAGTCGTTTCTTCCAGCATTTCCATCTTTTAGATACGATGTTTATCCATTACTTAAATAAAGATTTAGTGCCTGGCGCGGCATTTTCTATTCTAGGTACGTTAATAGAAACGTTTCCTTTGCACGTTAGCTCTGATCAAATTCATAATGAACATCTTGAACCATCCAATTGAATATTTCTGGAATTTAGCGGCCAAAGAACATTAGAGTCCTCGGTCCTCGTCCCGAAGCAACAAGTCAGCATTTTTCTCACTTCGTTTATCCTAAGGGTATGGGATTAATGACATGTTTCGTTTGTATGCTGCTCTTAGGTACAACTTTCTTTTGTTAAATTGTTTTAACTTATGTAATTTCTATAGTCCTGGTTCAGCATATAATCAGATAAAATAGTTCATTCCCAATTAGAATTTAGCCTCTTTTTAGGGCAATATTGCGATATCGTGATAATTGGTAGAAGCAGAGTAAGGTGCCCGAGATTAAAACCTGTTCCTGCAAAAAGAAAAGCAAAAATCGGTACCTTAATCAATTAAGTTATGATAGGAGTAACAAAACGAAACATTATTTTAAATGGAAATAGTAGAAATTGTTTTTCAAATTTAAATGTATACACGTTAAAAGAATGAATTAATTTGTGGTTTGGATAACACATGTTGTAAACTGGGTATTTATATATTAATTGGGCTTTTGCTTTTTTGCCCCATGGCACATGTTCATAATTGCTAAAAATGCATTTTATCTTGCGACGGTTCTTTCTCTTTCTCTTGGCGAGATGTGAAGGCGTAAGTTCCACATCATTCAGTGTTGGGACCCTTTCTTTTCTTAATTCATACAAATAGCACTTCAGATGAACTAAAACACTACCGACATCACTTAGCTCTGTAACGTGTTTTATCTCCTTAGATTGATGATAATCAGCAATAAAAAAGCGCTAAAGCAAGAAAATGAAGAGAACGAAAAATGCTGATCATCTGGGTTCCATTATGTTTTGATCATTGACCATGATAAGTGAGCAAAACATTTTAAACCTGTTTTTAAGGCTTGAAAAGCATTATTTTTTTTTTTTTTTTTTTTTTTGAGTAGTGTTTAACGCCCGTTTTTACTACTGAGGCACCACAGGCGGTGAACACTGATGATACATGAAATGAAATGATAAATTGTGAAAGGATATTTTTTTTTTAAGGAAGGAAATGTTCCAGGCCTAAGTTAGGTACCTCCCCGGCATTTGCCAGTTATGAAGACTGAGGAAAACCTGGAAAAAACCCCAGTCAGGAAGGACGGTCCTGGCGGGATTCGAACCGCAGACCTCCCGCTCACGAGTCCGTGCCTTAACGACCTCGGCCACCCGTGGCGGTGTGAAATGCATTATGTTTTGTATATGTCTCCGTATATAGAATCATCTTCTTAGCTGATGATATTTATACCCTTCAATCCGCATATATAAGGGGAAAATAATGTATTAATAATGTAACTAAAATAACAATAATTAGAAAAGCAGAAAGGGATAAAACAGTAGGAAAAAGTCACAGATTAGTAATCGCTATATTTCGAACTGCTTGAGTTCTTCTAGGGCAAGAATACAAGTAAAGGTGGTGGTGGTGGGGGTGTGTATATATATATATATATATTATTTTAAGCCTTTTAATTCACTTCAGACTTTTAGCCTACCACAGCAACCGCTGCGTCCTCTACCTCCGTCTTGCCACATCATTGATAGAATGTAGTATGCAGTGGGTATGTTATTAGCACACTGACCGGAAAATAACATATTGCTAAAAATAACAAAAACTAGAGCAAGCAGAAATGAATAAAATATTTCAACTCTCACAAATAGCTCAATATATTGAACCGATTGTGTTCTTCAGCATTAACTTGAATTCAGATTAAGATATTTATGTCAACTTTACATTTGCTGAATCTTTTGAATTGGTGTTCACGCATTAGGACATTTGCCCAATTCTGTATGTAATTACAACTCTAGTTCAACTATAAATCCTGTCTTCTAGTTTTCATTCCTACACTTCCCTTTGCTAAAAGATTTTCATTAAGAGTTCCCACCTGAGAAATGAATTCATTCCGTGTTTCGTATAGCAAAAATCCGAAATCAAAAAAAGGTAAATGTACAGCCTTGGAAAGCAAACAAGCAGAATAAAAAAAGTTATTGCCTTCCTCTAGAAAGCGTTGTTTGTGTTCTAAAGAAACTCAACCGGCACGAAATGAGAAAAAAATATAAATGAGGGTTGTCGATCCCAAACGAAAGCATTTTCCATTAGCAGCCTCCTCTTAGCTTCAATCACCCCTGGGCATCAAAAGAGTAGACTGTCGTTATCGGTTGCTCTGACTTTAAGCATTAATTTTCTTTTGTTACTTTAATTGAGACTAGCTAAGCAGAGGATGAAGTAAATCGTTTCCTTTAAATGTAACGATCGCAAAGGCAAGAAAATTTATGGGAATTGAAAAGAGGTTTTAATGTCATGATATAGTTTAAGAGACTTTAGCTTAATTTACTCCTTTTCAAACTTTTTGCTTTGAGCTCGTTTGCGTAGGTTTCGCGTAATGTCGCTCTCGTTTATTTCCTTTCTTAATTAAAGGGCGGAAATATTAATATGAATGATCTCTGGCCCGAATCATTATATAATTAGACATTGCTGTTTCTTTTCATGAACAGTCAAGAGTAAAATATGGAATACAGTGGTACGAAGATGTGTATAAGATTGCTTTGCAAAAATAATTTGCGAAAAATACTTATATAAATGTGCAGAAAATTTATTTATTACACAATGAAATCTTTAGAATTGAGAGCAAGAAATAAATCCCAAATTGTGAATGTGTTCTCAAACTACATCTTTAACATCTGCTGATTGATGACAATTTTGTATTACAAGGGACGGTAACGTTACACCGTACAACACTGAAATGACTGAATGCGTTACTTTTATATATTTGTATGTTCTAATGACAAAACTGGTTTGCGCCATTACCTAAACTTTCATTTAAGTTTATATGAGAGGTTGCTAGACTTCAACCAAGCCTAGTATCTTGTGTAAGAAATGTATTAATAAAATAGAACGAGTGGCATTTTTGTATAGTGTTTAACGCCAGTTTTTACCGCTAAGGCATCACAGGCGGTTGACACTGATGATACACGAGATGAAATGATAAATTGTGAAAGGAATTTTTTAAGAAAGAAAAACGTTTCAGAACAAAGTTTAGGGTATATCCCCGATATTTTCTACTAATGAGGACAAAGGAAAACCTTTAAAAAAACATCAGTGCCGAGGACGTTAAGGCGCGCACTTAGGAGCAGGAGATCTGGGATTCGAATCCCACCAGGACCATTCTACCTGCCTGAGGTTTTTTCAGGATTTTCCTCAGTCCTCATAAATGGCAAATGCCTGGGAGATATTTTAAGCTTAGGCCTGGAACGCTTCCTTATAAAATATCCTTTCATCTCATATATCATCAGTGCCTGTGTATCAGTCCTGGTGGTGCAGTGGATACCATACTTGCCTCATAAACCCAAGATCGCGGGTTCGATCCCGGCCAGGACCGATGGATTTTTTCGGGCGTAAAAATGGTAAGTATGGCTACCTTCGGAAGAGAAGTAAAGCCGTGGGTCCCGTGTCATACATTTACGGCACAATAAAGAACCTCAAGCCTGAAAAAGAGGCCTCTGAGCAAAATTTGAGGGCTGTTTCACGCCCATATTTGAATGGGACGCTGATGACCTGAGATGTTAAAGAGCGTCAGCAAATAAACCAAATTAAAAAAAAAAGTGTTCAGCGTTGCCTGTTGTGTCTCAGTAGTAAAGCAGGCGTTAAAACTCATTAAAAAGTGCAGTAATGCGGTGGAGATTTTAAAGTAATAGGTTTATTTCTAGTAACACAGAGAGTTTCAGCAAATTCTGTTGTTTTTTATGTGAATGGACCAGTCACACTATCAGAAACATTATGACATTACGTGGTTCAATAATAGTAATAATAATAATAATAATAATAATAATAATAATAATAAGTTTTCGTTTTTGCTCTTAAAAATTACTTTGAGCTCCACAGAACCTTCTTGGGAAGTTTCATAATCCTAAACTCTTTTTTAACAGCTTTTATCAGACAATGCTTTTCTACGACAGCACAATATTTACTGATGTTGAGCCTGTGGTCTAGAGATTGTTTTTGCGACTACTAATCCGGAGTTAAATCCCTGTTTGGTCTTTTTCGGGGTTTCTACTTACCCTGAGAAAGTGAATATCAGATAGCTGTAAGGCGGAAAGGACTCCGAATCCATTTGCATCATCATTAATTCATTTCATTCATCCCTACAGACTTTTAGTACTCAGTTCATAGCCTACAGATCAAAGCGATAAAAATAGCATATTTAAAAAAAATACTCTAGTATATATTTCAATGTTTACAAGTTATAAGATCCCAATTTCATGGCCGTCTAAAACAAACATAATCAACAAAGCGGTTAGAAAAAGTTTAATGCTACATGCAAGGAATACGTAACTGGAAAATAAAACAAGCTAAAATGTGAATAAGAATATCTGACTTATAATACGTGTAATATTTACGTCATGAAGGAATAGGGTAAATGATAAACTTTTCACTGAATGGAATTCGTACAATCTTCTCCATTGCTAAACCGAATTGTGCTTAGAGTAACAAATTTAGGCATATATCAGAATAGGATACTCCATTCATTTGTTTCGTGTTTACCAGAATTAACACTAGGGGGTGCGCACATCGCACATGCAAAACCACCGGAGTCAAAACACAACATTTTTCTTTATACAGCGGAAGTGACGTTGCAGATATATCCAATACAATGATCATTGTAAAACACACAACTACGATAATCACTAACATTAACACAGTTATAAAAGCACAGCAGCACTGAAGGTGCGTAAACTAAACAGCCAGTATCATCCAATAAAGCTCTTTTGGGAAGTTTTTAAGCCGTTGCCGCGATTGCGGTGAACAGGTTAAAGTAAAATTTACAGTTGTAGATTATTGATTTGGTTTGGTAACTTGAAGTGATGGAATGGTGGCGGTAATTTTTAATTTTTTTTTTCTAACCAAAAGGAAATTTACAATATGTTTTATGGAGACAAGAATTTAGTGGACATTGTAGACACTGGAAACACAAGTTTTATAAATGACGCAAATACATTCGTATGTTTGAATGAATTTCTGCACAGGAATTCGAGAATTTAGGACATGACGAGTACATCCAAAGTTCCACACTGTCTCCTAATCTTGCGCTTAGCCCTCATTCACATTTTACGTATGTTTGTGCATGAATTTCTGTATTGTCCGGGTCTGCAAAATTTCGCTCGTGAACATTTATATCATAGGTGTAACTGTGATATTCTTCCAGTCATAGGACGGATTGAACACATACTACAACGCCACGGTGTCAAGACTGTCTTTAAGCCCACTAAACAGTTAAGAAAACTGCTACGCTCAGTCAAAGATCCCCGGGACCCTTTGTACCGCATTCGGTCAACATCGGCACGACACAACGCAGCATTAACACCAGACTTAAAGAACACAAAATGAACTGCCATCTAGGTCAGCGGAAGCAGAGCCAGAGGGCGAACACATCATCAGGTTTCAGGACATCAAAATTCCTTCAACTATGACACATTACCATTCAAGACAACGCGAAAAGCGATCGAAATCCACAAACACCTTAACAATTTCAACAGGAAGGAAGAAGCTCGAAAACTAAATAGCAACTGATTTCGCATATGTAGACGAAAGGTGGCAGGCTGGGTTAGTATCCAACCTTTGTACAGTTTCTATGTTCCTACCCACATGTGGGCTTAACCATAGTGTTGGATGAGGAATGCAGGTTGAATTTTTGGGAAAAGGTATTTATGTTTTGTCAAAAAGAGTGGATCCAGTGTCCGGGGTTTTTTGCTAATATAGACACATTCTAAAAGCGTTTTCAGGTTTTTAGCATGCGTATATTGCTGCTGAGTTGTTGTATATCTTTAAAAAGTGCTATTGTATAAATAACTTAGTTTCAGCTGTAGCAATCGACAAAAAAGTACTACATACAACCCATGAGAACGTAGCGAGCCTATTACTCCAGAACTCCAGAACAGTATCGAGCCGGGTTGAAGGCCACAGTACCTAACCGCACCTGCGGCTTTACCTGTTTGGTTAGTAGCTCTTCATTGGATTTTGTTCTATCTTATATTTTGTGTTTATTTCGTCTATTAAATAATAGAGTGGTATCTGAGGAGGTTGACTTAATGCACTAATTGACCATGGCCAGTTTAGAAAAACAGTCACCCATCCATTTACTTACCATGACCAATGCGATTTTACATTCGGTCACCCATCCAAGTGGCGTTCACGCCCAATACTGCTTAACATCCGATAGGTTCTTCAGTTAAGCAGTGGGAACACCACTTTTCTGGGGGTAAGGGGGTTAAATGGAATGTTAAGTGCCAAGATGTCCTTGGGGAGTCTATATGAAGAGCAGCGTCTTTTTGCTTTCTGGTCGTACTGTCCCAGAAGACGCGCCAGCTGATTAGGGTGGTATGGAAGTTTATCGTACAAAGTCTTTGCCCTCTCGCGAATGACATTGGCGATGTACGGTACTCCGCATTGTTGGTGGAGAATTTGAGATCGAAACTGTCGGCCTGTATCGTATATCATTCTGAGCTCCCTGTTCTGCACGCATTGGATGCTGCGGTTGATGGACTTCGCCACCACTCCCCAGACCTCGCATCCGTACAGAATCAGGAGTGGTATGATTGCTCGACATATCCTCAGTTTTTGGTAAGTAGGCATTGTTTTGGATCGGAATATAGGGTACAGCTGCCGGAGAGCTGCATTGCCCAGCTTAATTTTACCCTTGGCGTGGGAGGGGGGCAGAAGGTGAGTCGCTCCGAGATACTTCGCTTGTGTGACCCAGGGGATCACCCTGCGCCGTAGTCGGAGGGGCAGTTGGTCATGCGTGGCTCTGGTCTGACCTAGGAGGAGAGCGGAGCTCTTCCCCGGGCTTTTGACCATGCGCCATTTCTCACTGCACTTCCCGATGGCTCTGAGTGGAGTCGTTGAAGTGTCCGGTACTAATATTGTAGGTTTTTGTTTTGTGCGTGTTGCAACACATTGTCTGCGTACTGGCATGTCGTCACTTTTGGCTCTGTTGGAAAGTCGGCCATGTAAGCTGGGAAGAGTATCGGGGACAGCACTCTGCCCTTCGGCACTCCCGCACCAATGGGCCGTTTTGTGGACATCTTCCCCTCCACCTTTACACTAAAGCTACGATCTCTAAGGAAACCAGCAATCAGTGTAATGTAGGGGGGAGGAATGCTTGCCTCTAGAAGTTTGTAGAGTAGCCCCTCATGCCAGGTGGTCGCAAAGGCCTTTTCAACGTCCAGCAGTACTGCCACGGTTTTGGCCTTTTCTTGGTAACCCAAGGAGGCCTTCTCCGTTACTCGCAGTAGCTGCTGGGTAGTGGAATGGCCAGCCCGAAAACCAAACTGATGGTCCGGAAGGAGGCCTTTTTTCTCGAAGAGGGCATAAATGCGGGAGAGGATCAGCCACTCAAAAATTTTTGATATGACTGGGAGTAGACTTATGGATCGGTAGCTTGATGGGAAAACTGGGTTCTTGCCAGGTTTTAAGATGCATACCACTCTTGTCTCTTTCCACACACTGGGAAAGTGGCGAAGGTGAAGGCATGCATTATAAATCCGTGTCAAGTGAAGCACAGCTTTTTTGGGTAGGTGCTGGAGCATGTCCGCTGTAACACGGTCATGTCCAGGGGCTTTGTTAGGTTTCAGATTTTTGATTTGGAATGCCACTACTTTCGGAGTGGCGACAGTGATGTGGACCTCGTTGTGGGGATTTGGCGATGGTTCAAGGAAGGCTTCCACCCTCTCCTCCACAACGTCACTAAAGTTTTCATCCTGCAGGTCCTCCCGGTTCGAACTGGGTCTCCAGGCAGTCTGCGAGAGCTTCGGCTTTCTCGCGGGGGGTGAAAGAAAGCCTTCCGCGGGTGCCATGAATCGGATGTGCATGTAAAGTTTTATCTTTACGTAGACTTTTAATTAACCGCCACGGTTTCCTCTCCTGGAGGTCAACCTGTTTTCCCAGGCCTCTCTGCGGTGCGCCCTGAGTAGTCTTCTTACCAGGGTTTTGAACCTCTGAGACTGCACAGATCCTGGGGTGACGGAAGCGTTGCCATAGCCTTCTGACTGTTCCCTTGGCTTGGATGAGCTGCCTATGCTCATTTGGAATGGTCATGGGGGCGGTGCGTACGGCGCTTAGGATGTGGTCGGAAAAAGCAGTAGCCGCGGCCTCGAGCGCCTCCACAGAGTCGATGCGAGAGTTCGGTTCTACTATCTGGGAGAGGTGCAGGACTGCTGCTTCTCAGTCGACCTATTCACTCCACTCGTGAAAGTGCAGAGCGGCCATGGTCACGTCTGAATCCACCATGACTGGGTCCAGATGGAATGAAATGTTTTTGATGATCATGGTGTCAAGGACGTCCGACCTCCGCCATGGGCCGGATGGAACGTTGGGCCTCGCGGACCATGCGCGACAAGGGCCGGGTCTCCGCTAATGAGGCGGTAGAGCTCTCGGCCTCTTGTGTTCATCTGGCGGCTGTGCCAGTGCTGGTGCTTCGCGTTGAGCTCTCCTGCTATGCATACAGTTGGGTGCAGACTCAGTACAGTTTACGCTGAATACCTAAGCTGTTAAAGAGCGTCCATAAATAAATCAATAAAAAATCAGTACAGTTTGATAGTCCACTTCTATGTAGCGGCGATTAGGCGGGTCATATGACGCAACCAGCAGTATGTCTTGCCCCCAGCTGCAAGCGGATGGCGCAAGCTTCTACCTGCTGTAGGGGCGGGATCGGAACAGGAGTGTGGATTATATGGTTTTTAATAAGGATGGCTGTGCCGCATCCCTTTCGCCCGACTCGGTCGGCTATGACGTATCTTGGCAGTGAGAATTGCACATCGTTCGATAGATGAGTCTCGCAGACCAATAGAATATCAATTCCGTGGTACTCTACAAACTCCTGCATGCTGGAGCATTGCTCCCTAATACCGTTTGCGTTCCAGAACGCGGCCCTAAATGGTCGGCGGACAAGTCTGCATGCCATTATTGTTGGGTATAGGGGAACAATATGGCCAGCGTGCGAAGCATCGCACGAGTTATATCTACAGGGGTCGCACTGGCGTCCTCATACACCGCCTTGCAATTATGTAGAGCAGGTACCACTGCATGAGCGTCTGATACTCTCGCAGGTCCTCTTCGCCCATGAAGTCCTGTGCCGGTGCCGGGGCGTTCATGGCTCAAGTGGTGGCGATGTTCGTAGTAGCTTGTACAGCAGGCGCTTGTTGGCCGCTAGGGGCCGTTGCTTGTACAGCTGGTGCTTGCTGGCCAGTAGGGGCCGCTGCTGGCGGCTGTGCTGCCGCTGATTGGCTGCTTGGTGCGGCACTAGTGGTGGCATGTGTCGGGGCTGCTGACGCCTGTTGCTGCTTAGTAGGTGCCTGAGTGCTGCTCGGGCAAGGCTCAGCTGCTATTGGTTAGCTTGGGCTTGCTGCTGCGAGGGTGGTCTCGACCCCCTGCAGTGCTGCCGCGAAAGACGTAGTGTTGCGAACAGGCGCAGGGCTCTTGTGCCTGCGTCCCTCTACAATTTTTATGCGGATTGGACAGCCGCTATAAATACCAATGTGCTGCTGACCGCAGTTTGCACATTTTCACTCTTCGAGCGGGGACGGGGTGGGGCCCAGCACACCGCAGGCATACAAGCTTGCGCTCACACGCCATGCTCGAGTGGTGGAAACCCAGGCACCTGTCACATTGCGCCGGTCCTCTTGCCCATAGTATCTTTCTATGGTTACTCTGGTATGGAATTAGGACACGCACTGTGTCGATGGGTTGCATCCTTGTCTCTTTCTCCTTTTGAGTAATCACCAGAAACAAGAGCATGGGCACTCTGGTTACACCTTCTTCTGCTCGAACGTGTTTTTAAGTTGAGCCATCGTGACGGGCTGAATGTTGTGCTCGCTAGCAGCGCCTCCTTCACCTCGTCGACCGTACATTCGGATTCTAGGCCCCGAATGACATGGCGTTCCACCTGAGGACGCTGAATAAAAATGTATAAAAATCGATACCTTCATTTCGAAGGACGGTCCTTGAAGCCTCATGGTCTGACGCTGTACATGTATGTATGCGCACACGCCTGGGCATGCGCGTGGCGATGAAGTTTCCAGTTAATTTCGCTTCTTGTTTTCGCATAACTCTCACGCAGCTGAGAAACGGGTCCGCCATAATTGGCGGTATTCTTTCCCTCCTTCTGGATGGAGGTGGAGGCGTGGCTGGGCCGGAGTTGGGGGGGGGCAGTGTTCTTTTTCCTTTCAGAGCGCCGCCGTCTCCGGCTGTGCACCTCGGTAAATCCCTCCGAGTCCGAGTCTGAGCCTTCGCTAGAAGCGCTGCTCGTCTCCGGCAGGGGAGGGAGAGAAAGGGGAGAGTTAGGAGGGGGGAGGGCCGGATGATTCCGCTGGCAAGTCCCCGTCAAGATTATTACGCTTGGATGCTCTAGTAAGTGGCCGTTAAGCGGCCAAAGTGCCCTTAATACTGGGCCCAGGTTGTACGTCATCCTCCTCCTCAGAAGCGCTCATAGTATGAGTCGGCGCGGGCGCTATCCGGCTGCTTGCAGCAGAGCGGACCACCATAAGGGCGGCGCCCACTCGAGCTATTATTTCCGCTCGACGGCTGAGCTCTTGAAAGCCCCGCTGTCAGCGTAGTCTGTCTGTCAGTCGTGGTCAGTCATAAAGGTGGATACTAGAAGGCAGAAAGACAGAAGATAATCCCTAAGAAGACCTATCAACCTTACCTTCAGTAGTACTGGGTGAAGGGAAAGCTCCAGCCTTGCAACAGGCTGCAGCTGGCAACTGGCTCCTACAACGGTAATAGCTGCGCCGTGGGCAGGATAGAAGAGGAAGCTAGTCCACAGCTTGCCACGGTCACAGCTCGTCGTGTTGGAATAATGCTGCTCTCCTTAAGGTGAGTGGGGGGCAGGCTTGCAGGGGACCAGTGTGAACTGCTCGCCGGTATCTTCACAAGAGTCGCTCTGCTAGTGCTGCTGCTCTGTCGAGATGCTGCCTGCTTGGGAGCTCGCTGGTATCGCCGCCGCGCCCAAAAATGCCCCGCCGCCTATCACAAGAGAGCAGCATCACAGGTGAGGCCAGGCTCCTCCCACCAGCCGACAGGCTGCAGCCCGGTGCGGACCAATCAGCGGGGAGCGCTAGCATTTGCAACGGTATTAAATAAAGCAAGAGTTTAATTAAATATGTAATGGATGGAGAGAGGGAAAGATTTTGGGAGGATTTGATTTGCTTATGAATTCTCAGGGATAATGATAATTCTTTCAACCTCTCCGACGATGGTTACCGCTGACTCACGGTTTTGTCACGACTGTTGAGATTCCGATGCTCAATACTTTTATGGTCCTGTGACCATAGGGGAAGGAGTATATGCAGATTAATAATGTTTTTTTTTTCCTTATGGAAGATAGAACACAATTTATTGTTCATACACTACTATATATAAACTATTGCACTTAACTAATAAAGAATTAAAATTATAATTAAATATGAAAAAATATAGCAAAGACACAAAAATTATTAAGCTACCCGCTAGAAGCCTCCAAATAGTTTTACTATTCCAATTATTGGTCAACATAAGCAAGAAGCAGAGAAAAAGGAAATTTCTCGACAAGCAACTAGTGCAGTCAGAATTGGAGTAACCAGGGAACTAATCAACCAGTATCTTAAAAGGCATACGAAAAACTAGCGTGAAGCAACTCACCACGCTAGGAAAAAGTGAGCTTTCCCAACTTCTTAGGAGACTTTTGCTCTTATGGGACGCAATAAGCCAACTTAATCTTATCTTTATTATATGTAAGTATCCAGGCCATGCGGAAGATATTACGTGCGGTTCTTAAAAACCAACGCTCGAACATTGCCTGTATACCCGAAATACACCAACCAGTATACACAATGTTAATAGCATTAAAATGGTTACTCTGTATTATACTATTGTTTTTAATCGTTCAACAGATTATTAGTAACAGCTTAATATGCTGTAACAAAGTATACGTCTCGAGTGAATCAATCAGGCTTTTTTCTTTCTTTGTTTCTTTTTTGGGTTGTAATTCTTTATCGTAAAATGTTTCCCGTCGCTCAAAAAGAATAATTTTACGTAATAAAAATATAACTGCATACCAGAGAAAAAAAGTTCTCTTTTTGCAACGGAATGGCTGTTAGATATTTAATCAGTAATTCTTTTGGGCAGAAAACGCTGCATAGCAACCAAATACATCTGATGTTTATCGTTACTCAGATGTTTTAGGATGAAAATTTTCTTATTACTCCTACTTTTATACGTTGTTCTAGAACTTTGCAGCTTTCTGGAATAACTGGGTTTATAATGGAGTATTTAAGTGAACTAATAGAAAACTGGAGGTATTCTGTTAAGGATTCAGAAGAAGAATACGATCATCCGCTACCGGCTAACTACATTCTGTTAATGCTTGCCTGCCTCTGTGTATATAAGATTTTCAAGTATAGACAACGTCAGACTACCAATAAAAAACACAGAAAGAGTAAATATGAACGGTTTGAAACCTTTAGCTCCAACACGTTGGTGCAAAATTTGCTTTTAAACCTTATGGATTTAAAAAGTATAATTTTGAAAGAGAAAATGGTGGTCATTTCCAGAATTAGATTACATAGCCTTCGTGTTGGATTAAAGGAGAAAAAATATTGGAAAGAATATCGGCGCCACTTCAGTAATGTGAGCTTGCTGTTGAAGAAGGCCGGGCTCCTGATGGATGTAGAGAAGAGGTTGGAGCTATTGTGCAAAATCGCGAAACGAGATCAGCACATGAAGTTGGTGCATGCATATCTGAAAGAGCTGTCTCGATTCGTCAAAGAAATACGTCGTAAAAGATTGGGCGCTGGTAAGATAAAACATTTACTGGAACCTCTCGACTTGATCAGATATGAAGTAACAACACTGGTGATAATGTTGAGAGTTTATAGCCAGGTGGAAACGACAACGGTCTACCCTGGTGGAACTGGACATAAAGGTAGGTTTTAACAGGGGGAATTAAATTATTTTATAGTTTTCTCTCAATGCTGCGAAAAATGATAGAAATTATTACAAAACGAGATTGTTCATTCTTAGACACGAACATATAATTGCGCAATTTTCAGCCTTGCGCACACTTTTATGCGCCTACGTTCTGCGACTAAAATATTCTTATGTTATTATTGACGTTTATAATCTACAATATCAATATGTCAGTTTTTAGCTCATTTCATTCAATTCAGTGTATTAAGCGGGTTTTATTTACTACGAAAGTTACTACAAGCTACATTAGCTCCTTGCACCGTATTTGAGCGGCAGATGGTTTTGTTTTAACAAGCAACATGTTTTTGGTGAGCATATAACTATAGGTTGTCAAACCCCCCCCCCCCCATTTATAACTCATTGACGTGTCTGTATTTTTCTAATAAATTACGTACATTTAAAATTTCAACGTAAAGGTATAGTTTTATAAAGTCTGTCGAAACAAAGGAGGTAAATATTTACAGTTTATTTTGAACAGCACATTCATTTACCAAAGCATATACTTTGTTATATTTTGGTTAAGATATCGTACACACAATAAATAAAATAATACATTTAAAGAAAAGTCTAGTAAGTGGAAAATGTTTCAATGTATAGTGTTATATTATCTGAATAAGCCACAGTTTTATATTATTTACCAATATAATTATGACTTTGCTCCTACCTTACGTCCACCGCCGTTACTTGGGTGCAAGGACGCCGCGGTTTCCGGTTTAATTCCCGATTCGGACATGTTGTCTGAGTAGGTGTATTTTTTCCGAGATTTTCCCTTACCCTGAAAAGGAAAACACTGTTAATATAAAATACAAAGGAAGCAAACCTTTGCCATTAATCCACTTATCGTCTCAAAAATATTTGGGGGAACGTTAAACGCGTATAAAGTGCGTTATATACATGATTAAAAAAAAACTCTGCCATTTTAAAAACTGGCAACGTACAAAAGTGAAGGAAAGTATTACCTGCGTTAGAGTTCATAACTTATGAAAGTTTGTAATGTTCTATACCACCAATGTTAACTTTAGGTCATGACAAATGTCAAACCCAAAATATGTAGATAAACATTCCAATACGGACCATTCCAGGTCAAATCGAAAGAGGTTTCGATCTTAGGTATTCAAACTAGATTGGAAACATTTGTACACCTTCAAAGTTTAACTCCCATTTTGTTTTGTCGGTTTCATACAGAATGGCTCATATGGAATACATTTTTCATGAATATATCCAACAGTTATAAAATAATAGTTTAATTACATCCATAATCCTGAGATATTATAGAAAGAATTTTAGTTAATAATGACAAAAATATGTCCTTTCGGCCTTTCACTTTAAGAAAACTAAAATTGAGACTGAAAGTCTTTTATAATAAAAAATGTGACGTATTATATGATCTTTATATATTTGCATACATTTGAGAAATAGTAATAAAAGAAATAAAGGATTATGTCAAGCACTACTTGTAGTATTAGACAGTACCTCTGTACCAAATTTCATAGCTCTGAATGTTTATAAATAGGGAAATTACATTTTTAATGACTTATTCTGAATTTTAAGGTGACAACATTTCTATAAAAATGTTTCTTAATAAAAATGCTGTAGTCAAAATAACTAACTTGCACATTACTCAAAATGACATTTACATTGGTAAAAATAGTGGACAACAATGTTTGATTTCACTTGGAATGATGCTTTAACCGCCTCCTTGGTCAAGTGATTAGCGTTGTTAAATGTTGACCGAGAGAACACGGTGTTCGATTATCGCTACCTACTTAGAAATGTTTGTAAGTTACCGATGTTCACCCAGCCGCATGAGGATAATTGTGGAGCTACCTGATGGAGAGGCGGTGTCCTTCTGTCTCGAAATCCGGGGTGACGACTTGCTGATCATATGCCTTCCTGCAGCAGAGGTCGCTAAGGAAGGCAATGGTCCGATCTCTGGCTGGCGTACTACAGAGGAGGATAATGATATTTAGCCTAACGTAGAGCCATAGGAACCGCAGAGCACCCGACGGGAGTGTTGTGCAAAGCGCTCACTATCATGAAGCACACAACTCAGAGAAAGGGTGAACAATCTGAGGGCTGGTTTGACTATCAATGTAGAAAAGCTAAGAAGATAGCAGAAGAGACGTTAAAGAAATTTAGACGGGAAGGAAGCGATGAGAAGCGGGATGATTGGCATAATAAAATGACCGAAGAACCCCGGGAAGTTGTCGGGAGGGGGGATAATGCTAAAACATGGGCATTCATAAAAAAACTGAGAAATTGTCCCAGAACAATCAACGGGATGGGAAAAAGGGGAAACATATACAAATACAAATGTTGGACGTGAATGTTGCTGCGGGGAAAGTGTCGTAGGCAATAAAGAGTTTACAAACAGGCAAATATTCCGATTGGGATGGACTCTCGCCGGAAGTATTCAAAAAGTCCACGAGGGTTAATGAGTTGTGTTTGATGATGCTCCAGATATTTAGAAAAGTGTTTACCTGTTGTTGACCTGGACTAATTCATTCTAATTTTGAAAGGAAAGCAAAGACATCTCCGGACAATTACAGGGGAGTCACTCTTTTGCCAATCATGGGAAAAGTTTATTGTAGAGTACTGTACAACAGAATAAAAGACTGGCTGTGGAATTTGGTAAAATTTCAAACAGGTTTCCCGGAGAGGCACATTACCGTAGAAGATGTAGAATCTGTGCGTGCTTATTTTAGAAACACTTAGAGCTAGATAATTGTCAATAAATCGGGGGAAACTGCATTGCGTCTTAGTAGATTTTCAGGAGATTATTTATTTTAGAAACACTTAGAACGTGGTAATTGTCAATAAAACGGGGGGAAACTGCATTGTGCCTTTGTAGATTTTCAGAAGGATATTTATTTTAGAAACACTTAGAACGAGAGAAATGTCAATAAAACGGGGGAAACTACACTGCGCCTTTGTAGAATTTCAGAAGATTATTTATTTTAGAAACACTTAGAACGTGGTAATTGTCAATAAAACGGGGGAAACTATATTGCGCCTTTGTAGATTTTCAGAATGCTGTTTATTTTAGAAACACTTAGAAAGAGACAAATGTCAATAAAACGGGGGGAAATATATTGCGCCTTTGTAGATTTTCAGAGCGACTTTGATTCCATCAACTACGAGCAACAATGGCACAAACTGCGATTCTTGGGAATGTCGGGGAAAATGATGTGACCATTACAGGCGATTTATGACTGTGGAATTCTGCAATAAGTACGTCAGAGATAGAATATGGCATTGTTTTCAGTGTGACACAGGGCTGCGTTCTGTTGCCTTTACTACTTCTTCTATGTGTAGATGATTAAATGGACGCGATAGTGAAATACAAAGCGGGTTAGAGGCCAGGGAAACTCTCCGCATAAGCAGCAGATTTCCATATCTGCCTGAAGGTTTACTGGAAAAAAAAGTTTACAGGGATTTGATCACATCCACGATGACATACGGCGCGGAAATCTGGAGGTATGAGCAAACGGAGAATAAGGATCAGGTGAGAACGCGTTTTTTGAAAGCGATTTCGGGGAATGCACGGGTTCCGGGAAACTGTAAAATTAAGAGCGAATTTGACGCCAATAGTCAGAGAACAGAATGTAAAATTGAAGCAGTGAAATATTGCCTGAAAATTATTCTGGGAGATCAATTTTAATTAGAGCGGTTTGCTTAGAGGACCAGCTTAGATTGAAAAGGAATAAGGCATGGGCCTCCAAAGTGAAAAAAAGGTTTGAAAACCATCGGGTTGGGAAATATTTTGACACTAGACCAAGGTAACATCGTTATAGATAAAGGTAAAATTAAAAAATGGAAGTGAGGAAACCATGCTTTAAAATTCTCTTTAGTATATTATATGCTCCATTTTTTTAACATAGCTGACGAAATATTTTGTAAATAAAGGGAAAAACTGAGTTTTACTTTTAACCTAATTCTACTACAAGATGTAAAAATTTAACAGATTCTGTCACTTTGATAGTATCTGAAGTCAAAATTAACTTTGATTGCATGTTGAACAGTTTTGAATTTTACAGATCGTGTTCTTTTTTTCTGATGAAATATATGTCACAAGACTTATCCCCAAGGAAATATTCTTATATTCGAATAAAATAATACTATTTATCATCATCTTAAGCAGCAACATCTTTACAGTGGTGACTTCCTTCAGTAATGTTGAATAAAATGTTTCATTTTATATATAAATACTTTGAAAATAATACTTCAGTCCTTGTGAGAGTGGTTTCCCTTCACCAACAACATTTGAGTTTTAAATTAAAACTTGAGAAGCTGTTTCTGGCATATCTCCGATTTATAAATGAAAGTATGAAAATATTAGTTTATGGTTCCTTCAGCTATTCTCAAAAATTTACGGCAATGTTTCAACAATTAACATATTTTTAGTTGCCTCATAACTACAGGTTCTCTACACCCCCTCTTTTAATAAATAATTGACGTAATTGTATTTTTCTAAAAAATTACCTATATTATATTCTTCAATGTAAATGTGTAGTTTTATAAGTCTGTGTAGCCAAAGGAGGTAAATATTTACAGTTAATTTTGAACATCACATTCATTTACCATAGCATATATATTTAAAGAAAAGTCTGGTAAGTTCAAAATCTTTCATTGAATATTTTTATATTATTTTAGCAAAACACATTTTTATATTATTTACCAATACAACTATCACTTTGCCCCTACCTTAGGTCCACCGCCGTGACTTGAGTGCTAGGGCGTCACGGGTCCAGGTTTAATTCACGGTCCACACATGTTGCCTGGCTAAGATCTTTTAATCTTAAGTTTTCCCTTACCCTGAAAAGGAGAGCACAGTTAATATTAGATACCAAGGAAGCGAATCAATCAATCAACCAATCAATCCATTCATCGTCCCAATTTTTAAAATTCTGTAATTTCAATGTCAAACCCAAAATCTCTAGATACACATTCCAGTATGGATAATTGAAAGTCAGATTGAAAGAGGTTTTAATCTTACATTTCCAAACTTGATTGGAAACTTTTATACACCTCAAAGGTTAAATCCACTTTAAATTTCTTCGGTTTGATACAGAATAGTTCATTGAAAATATATTTTGTACGCAGCACGTTGACCCATTGAAACACAAGGCGTGATAGAGGCCAGAGAGACTCTTCGGATGCGCAGCAGAATTTCAGATCTGCCTCATGGTTAACTGGAAACAGTTTACGCGCTCTGTTCAGATCCACGATGACATATGGCGCGGAAATCTGGGGATAGGAACAAAAGGAGAATCTGGATCAGGTGACAACGCGTTTTTGAAACAGATTTGGGGGAATTGACGGGTAAGGCGAATTGCGGAAATAAAAGGGAATTGAAATAATAATTTAACAATCCAAAAAGATTTATCTTTGTAGCTCTAGAATATGAAGCAAGTAGTTAAATCATTATAACACTAAATTGAAAATTAAAAATTGGTGAAGATAAAAGAAGATGTTTTGCGCATTCTTCGGGGTTGCTATGGAGGTGGAACAGCCAATCAACGATACATATTTCAATCCCGCTCCGGATGCTGTCGAATGTCCGATTCTCATATTAATCTGCACTTGCTATCTCGGAGTATAAAGCAAGCGCCAAGCAATCCTTGTGAAACTGGTCGCAAGTAGCCAAATTTATTCTGACGGATACAAATGTAACAATTATGTCAAAGCGGCATGTTGTTACCAATAAATTTGCAGACCAGCATTCATTGTTTAAATTTGAGTTAAAGCCGTAAAATCACGTAATTAATAATTAAATATCTACTCGATAAAAGATGACCGCCGTGGCTTTAACGACTCTGGGGCTTGGCCAAACTAGCAAATTGTTGTAACCAAATTCTTTGTGTATATTTCAGATGATGTACGGGAACGAAAATCCCTGAGAACAAATAATGGAAACTGCAAGATATCCTTCAGAACTGCCCACCTGTAAAATCCGTAGGATACCCTGGCAACATTCGAAACAAGAATAAAAAAAGCAGCACAACATCACCTTCAAAATGTCTTTAATGACTCATCGTCTGGTCAGCAAGAGAAAGAAATCTCTACCGCTGAAGATGTTCCTACCTTCTCTGAGGAATGTAGCAACATTATAAAAGAAGTCACAGATCCAGGCCACCGCTCAAAAGAGGTTCTGAAATCCACTAATGATCCCTGCAAGATCGCTTCCTCAGTGATGGACCCTCCGATTTATGATCCTTGCCATGGAAGTGCGATGAATTCTTCGCATCGGAACAATACATCTATGACAATAGACTCTTGGGGCTATAGCTACTGTAAGAATGTGTCTGTCTTTTCTGGAAACAATAATACGACCTGAACAAGGTCACATTCTCTGCTCCAGAGACATCAAAAGTCAAACAAGATGCTTGTGAAATTGTTTCGGAATAATTTTTGTTAAGAACAAAGTAAGGCAGATAGAAGGTTCAAATGTCACAAATATGTGCCAAGTTGCCACTACCAAACTTTATGAACGTATGTGCAATACATCTGACTTGCTGAAATTAGGCTGCAGTGATTCCTGTGCCAAGGACTGTAGTAATGTTTTTTTTTTTTTAAAAAAGACTGAGAAAATGCTCTGTATATCGCTAATGTAATATACCATTTTACTTTATTACGATAATTAAATTACTTTTACTAAAATTTAGCTCCATAAAATATTCAGAGCAGTAATAAACATCTAATAATTGATGGAATCAATTTCTAATTCATTATCAGTGTGCAGGGTAATTTTGAAAATAAATAAAAATATGCGGATGTGTTTATGTTAAGGATATGTAAATGAAAATTCACATATTAATATTATGTATTTCAGTAATGTAAGTCATATTATGAAAAAAATTATTATGTCCCCCCAATATAAATTATGCCCCCCATAATTACGTCAAAAGCGTCGCAAAAAAAGTATAAAAGGATACCAGCAATTATGAAATCTGTGGTGACCATTTAGCAACCAAAGGCTTATAAATATCAATTTATCCTTTAGGAAAATGAGGTGGTTTGGTATTGGCCTCACGTTGGTAATGCCAAATTATGAGGTGGATGTGTCGATGATGGTACTGTTTTGTGGTTGTTGTTTATGCAACGGTGACAACTTTTTTTCAGGGGTTTATTCCACAATTTTTTAATTCCTATTCAACTGAAGCAGGATTTCCTAGCTTCAAACAGCCATATAAGCAGCAGATTTCAAAATCAGAGTTTATTGGAAACAGTTTACCGGCTTTGAACAGATTCAGGATGACATACGGCGCGGAAATCTGGAGGTAGGAGAAAACGGAGAATATGGATGAGGTACAACGCAGTTTTGAACGGGATTTTGGGGAATGGAGGGGTAATGCGAACTGCGGAATTAAAAGGGAATTTTAGGCTCACATTCAGAGAACAGAATGTAAAATTAAAGCGGTGAATTATTGCCTGAAAATTATTGCGGAATATCATATTTAATTAGAGGGATCAACTTCATGGAGCAGCTTAGATGGAAGCGAATAAGACATGGACATTCAAAGTGAGAAAGGGATGTCAAACCATCGGGTTGGCAAACATTTGGACAGCAGGCAGTGGTAACAGAAGAACTGTAAGGAGGAATGTCAGGAACCGCCTCAAGGATATAGTAAGACAGCTTACATCGCTTAACGTGGGAGAAGATCTCGTTGGAAGTGGAAACGCGGTTAAAATCTGGGCGGGGATGGAGCAGTATATCAAAACAGGGGGTCAGACTCATTAAACAGGGGCTAGAGTGGTTTAGGCTTGGAGCATGGCGGTAGATCAGAACCTCAGGGGAAAAACATTGAGAAATTGCTCTTTATATAGAGATAAAGAATCATGTTCGCAATTCCTAACAAATTACAGCACCCTGCGGTGTTCAGAAAACAGTGTATCCCGCCTTCCTTTGTTGACAAGGGCTAGGGCCATGCCGGGCTCTGCTGCCTGAGGAGTAGGTAGGTAAATTCCTGACGAAGTCGAGACAGCGCAGGTCTGAAATGGCTGAGGAGGGGAATTAAACTGCATTTAAAAAAAAATATATGTATTGTGTTTTCTTATTCCACAGACAAAGGGGATCGATCCTGGTTACCATTGGTTACCATACTTACCTCCTAAACCCAAGATCGCGGGTTCGATCCCGGCCAGGAACGATGGGTTTTTTCGGGGCGTAAAAATCCTAAGTATGGCTTCCTTCGGAAGGGAAGTAGAGCCGTGGGTCCCGTGTCGTACATTTACGGCACGGTAAAGAACCTCCAACCTGAAAGAGAGGCCTCTGAGCAAAATTTGTCGGCCGTTTCACGCCCATATTTGAATGGGACGCTGATGACCTGAGATGTTAAAGAGCGTCAGTAAATAAACCAAATTAAAAAAAAAAGTGTTCAGCGTTGCCTGTTGTGTCTCAGTAGTAAAGCAGGCGTTAAAACTTATTAAAAAAACGCAGCAATGAGGTGGAGATTTTAAAGTAATAGGTTAATTTCTATAAACAGAGAGTTTCAGCAAATTCTGCTGCTTTCTATATGAATGGACCAGTCACACTATCAGAAACATTATGACATTACGTGGTCTAATAATAATAATAATAATAATAATAATAATAATAATAATAATAAGTTTTCGTTTTTGCTCTTAAAATTACTTTGAGCTCCACAGAACTTTCTTGGGAAGTTTCATAATCGTAAATTCTTTTTTAACAGTTTTTATAAGACAATGCTTTTCTACGACAGCACAATATTTACTGATGTTGAGCCTGTGGTCTAGAGATAGCTTTTGCGACTACTAATCCGGAGTTAAATCCCTGTTTGGTCTTTTTCGGAGTTTCAACTTACCCTGAGAAAGTGAATATCAGATAGCTATAAGGCGGAAAGGACTCCGAATCCATTTGCATCATCATTAATTCATTTCATTCATCCCTACAGACTTTTAGTACTCAGTTCATAGCCTACAGATCAAAGCGATAAAAATAGCATATTTAAAAAAAAATACTCTAGTATATATTTCAATGTTTACAAGTTATAAGATCCCAATTTCATGGCCGTTTAAAACAAACATAATCAACAAAGCGGTTAGAAAAAGTTTAATGCTACATGCAAGGAATACGTAACTGGAAAATAAAACAAGCTAAAATGTGAATAAGAATATCTGACTTCTAATACGTGTAATATTTACATCATGAAGGAATGGGGTAAATGATAAACTTTTCACTGAATGGAATTCGTACATTCTTCTCCATTGCTAAACCGAATTGTGCGTAGAGTAACAAATTTAGGCATATATCAGAATAGGATACTCCATTCATTTGTTTCGTGTTTACCAGAATTAACACTAGGGGGTGCGCAGATCGCACATGGAAAACCACCGGAGTCAAAACACAACATTTTTCATTATACAGCGGAAGTGGCGTTGCAGATATATCGAATACAATGATCATTGTAAAACACACAACTACGATAATCACTAACATTAACACAGTTATAAAAGCACAGCAGCACTGAAGGTGCGTAAACTAAACTGCCAGTATCATCCAGTAATGCTCTTTTGAGAAGTTTTTAAGCCGTTGCCGCGATTGCGGTGAACAGGTTAAAGTAAAATTTACAGTTGTAGGTTATTGATTTGGTTTGGTAACTTGAAGTGATGGAATGGTGGCGGTAATATTTAATTTTTTTTTTTCTAACCAAAAGGAAATTTAGAATGTGTTTTATCGAGACAAGAATTTAGTGGACATTGTAGACACTGGAAAAACAAGTTTTATAAATGACACAAATACATTCGTATGTTTGAATGAATTTCTGCACAGGAATTCGAGAATTTAGGACATGACGAGTACATCCAAAGTTCCACACTGCCTCCTAATCTTGCGCTTAGCCCTCATTCACATGTTACGTAATTTTGTTCATGAATTTCTGCATTGTTCGGGTCTACAAAATTTCGCTCGTGAACAATTACATCATAGGTGTAACTGTGATATTCTTCATGTCATAGGACGGATTGAACACATACTGCAACGCCACGGTGTCAAGACTGTCTTTAAGCCCCCTAAATAATTAAGAAATCTACTACGCTCAAAGATTCCCGGGACCCTTTGTACCGCATTCGGTCAACATCGGCACGACACAACGCAGCATTAACACCAGACTTAAAGAACACAAAATGAACTGCCATTTAGGTCAGCGGAAGCAGAGCCAGAGGGCGAACACATCATCAGATTTCAGGACATCAAAATTCCTTCAACTATGACACATTACCATTCAAGACAACGCGAAAAGCGATCGAAATCCACAAACACCTTAACAATTTCAACAGGAAGGAAGAAGCTCAACAACTAAATAGCAACTGGTTTTGCATACGCAGACGTAAGGTGGCAGGCTGGGTTAGTATCCAGCCTGTGTAGAGTTTCTATGTTCCTACCCACGTGTGGGCTTAACCATAGTGTTGGATGAGGGATGTAGGTTATGTTTTCTCAAAAAGAGTAAATCCAGTGTACAGAGGTTTTTGCTAATATAGACACATTCTAAAAGCGTTTTCAGGTTTTTAGCATGCCTATATTGCTTCTGAGTTGTTGTAAATCTTTAAAAATTGCTATTGTATAAATAACTTAGTTTCAGTTGTAGCAATCGACAAAAAAGTACTACGTACAACTCATGAGAACGTAGCGAGCCTATCACTCCAGAACTCCAGAACAGTATCGAGCCGGGTTGAAGGCCACAGTACCTAACCGCACCTGCGGCTTTACCTGTTTGGTTAGTAGCTCTTCATTGGTTATTTTTTTTTCTGTCTTATATGTTGTGTTTTTTTTTCGTCTATTAAATAATAGAGCAGTATCTGAGGATATTGACTTAATGCACTGATTGACCATGGCCAGTTTAGAAAAACAGTCACACATCCATTTACTGACCATGGCCAATGCGACTTAACATTCGGTCACGCATCCAAGTAGCGTCCACGCCCTATATTGCTTAACATCCGATAGGTTCTTCAGTTAAGCAGTGGGAACACCACTTTTCTGGGGGGAAGGTGGTTAAGCGCCAAGATGTCCTTGGGGAGTCTATACGAAGAGCAGCTTCTTTTTGCTTTCTGATCGTACAGTCCCAGAAGACGCGCCAGCTGATTAGGGTAGTATGGAAGTTTATCGTACAAAGTCTTTGCCCTCTCGCGAATGACATCGGATATGTACGGTACTCCGGATTGTTGGTGGAGAATTTGAGACCGAAACTGTCGACCTGTATGGTATATCATTCTGAGTGCCCTGTTCTGCACGCACTGGATGCTGCAGATGATGGACTTCGCCACCACTCCCCAGACCTCGCATCCGTACAGAATCAGGAGTGGTATGATTGCTCGACATATCCTCAGTTTTTGGTAAGTAGGCATTGTTTTGGATCGTAATATAGGGTACAGCTGCCGGAGAGCTGCATTGCCCAGCTTAATTTTACCCTTGAGGTGGGGGGCGGAAGGTGAGTCCTTGTCCAACATCACTCCGAGATACTTCGTTTGTGTGACCCAGGGGATCACCCTGCGCCGTAGTCGGAAGGGCAGTTGGTCATGCGTGGCTCTGGTCTGAGCTAGGAGGAGAGCGGAGCTCTTCCCCGGGCATTTGACCATGCGCCATTTCTCACTCCACTCCCCGATGGCTCTGAGTGGAGTCGTTGAAGTGTCCGGTACTAATATTGTAGGTTTTTGTTTTGTGCGTGTTGCAACACATCGTCTGCGTACTGGCATTTCGTCACTTTTGGCTCTGTTGGAAAGTCGGCCATGTAAGCTGGGAAGAGTATCGGGGACAGCACTCTGCCCTTCGGCACTCCCGCACCAATGGGCCGTTTTGTGGACATCTTCCCCTCCACCTTTACACTAAAGCTACGATCTCTAAGGAAACCAGCAATCAGTGTAATGTAGGGGGGAGGGATGCTTGCCTTTAGCAGTTTGTAGAGTAGCCCCTCATGCCAGGTGGTCGCAAAGGCCTTTTCAACGTCCAGCAGTACTGCCACGGTTTTGGCCTTTTCTTGGTAACCCAAGGAGGCCTTTTCCGTTACTCGCAGTAGCTGCTGGGTAGTGGAATGGCCAGCCCGAAAACCAAACTGATGGTCCGGAAGGAGGCCTTTTTTCTCGAAGAGGGGATAAATGCGGGAGAGGATCAGCCACTCAAAATTTTTTGACATGACTGGGAGTAGACTTATGGATCGGTAGCTTGATGGGAAAACTGGGTTCTTGCCAGGTTTTAAGATGCATACCACTCTTGCCTCTTTCCACACACTGGGAAAGTGGCGAAGGTGAAGGCATGCATTATAAATCCGTGTCAAGTGAAGCACAGCTTTTTTGGGTAGGTGCTGGAGCATGTCCGCTGTAACACGGTCATGTCCAGGGGCTTTGTTAGGTTTCAGATTTTCGATTTGGGATGCCACTTCTTTCGGGGTGGCGACAAGGATGTGGACCTCGTTGTGGGAGTTTGGCGGTGGTTCAAGGAAAGCTTCCACCCTCTCCTCCACAAGGTCAGTAAAGTTTTCATTCTGCAAGTCCTCCCGGGGTTCGAACTGGGTCTCCAGGTAGTCTGCGAGAGCTTCGGCTTTCTCGCGGGGGGTGAAAGAAAACCTCCCGCCGGTGCCATGAATCGGATGTGCATGTAAAGTTTTATCTTTACGTAGACTTTTAATTAACCGCCACGGTTTCCTCTCCTGGAGGTCAACCTGTTTTCCCAGGCCTCTCTGCGGTGCGCCCTGAGCAGTCTTCTTACCAGGGTTTTGAACCTCTGAGACTGCACAGATCCTGGGGTGACGGAAGCGTTGCCATAGCTTTCTGACTGTTCCCTTGGCTTGGATGAGCTGCCTAAGCTCATTTGGAATGGTCATGGGGGCGGCGCGTACGGCGCTTAGGATGTGGTCGGAAAAAGCAGTAGCCGCGGCCTTGAGCGCCTCCACAGAGTCGATGCGAGAGTTCGGTTCTACTATCTGGGAGAGGTGCAGGACTGCTGCTTCCCAGTTGACCTCTTCACTCCACTCTGGAAAGTGCAGAGCGGCCATGGTCACGTCTGAATCCACCATGACTGGGTCCAGATGGAATGAAATGTTTTTGATGATCATGATGTCAAGGACGTACGACCTCCGCCATGGGCCGGATGGAACGTTGGGCCTCGCGGACCATGCGCGACAAGGGCCGGGTCTCCGCTAATGAGGCGGTAGAGCTCTCGGCCTCTTGTGTTCATCTGGCGGCTGTGCCAGTGCTGGTGCTTCGCGTTGAGCTCTCCTGCTATGCATACAGTTGGGTGCAGATTCAGTACAGTTTACGCTGATGACCTAAGCTGTTAAAGAGCGTCCATAAATAAATCAATCAAAAATCAGTACAGTTTGATAGTCCACTTCTATGTAGCGGCGATTAGGCGGGTCATATGACGCAACCAGCAGTATGTCCTGCCCCCAGCTGCAAGCGGATGGCGCAAGCTTCTACCTGCTGTAGGGGCGGGATCGGAACAGGAGTGTGGGTTATATGGTTTTTAATAAGGATGGCTGTGCCGCATCCCTTTCGCCCGACTCGGTCGGCTATGACGTATCTTGGCAGTGAGAATTGCAAATCGTTCGATAGATGAGTCTCGCAGACCAATAGAATAACCATTCCGTGGTACACTACAAACTCCTGCGTGCTGGAACATTGCTCCCTAATACCGTTTGCGTTCCAGAACACGGCCCTAAATGGTCGGCGGACAAGTCTGCCTGCCATTATTGTTGGGTATGGGGGAACAATATGGCCAGCGTGCGAAGCATCGCACGAGTTTTATCTACAGGGGTCGCACTGGCGTCCTCATACACCGCCTTGCAATTATGTAGAGCAGGCAGTTGCTCCTGGATTATTTGGAGGTACCACTACATGAGCGTCTGATACTCTTGCAGGTCCTCTTCGCCCATGAAGTCCTGTGCCGGTGCCGGGGCGTTCATGGCTCAAGTGGAGGCGATGTTCGTAGTAGCTTGTACAGCAGGCGCTTGTTGGCCGCTAGGGGCCGTTGCTTGTACAGCTGGTGCTTGCTAGCCAGTAGGGGCCGCTGCTGGCGGCTGTGCTGCCGCGGATTGGCTGCTTGGTGCGGCACTAGTCGTGGCATGTGTCGGAGCTGCTGACGCCTGTTGCTGCTTAGTAGGTGCCTGAGTGCCGCTCGGGCCAGGCTCTGCTGCTATTGTCCGCTTGGGCTTGCTGCTGCGAGGGTGGTCTCGACACCCTGCAGTGCTGCCGCGAAAGACGTAGTGTTGCGAACAGGCGCAGGGCTCTTGTGCCTGCGTCCCTCTATAATTTTTATGCGGATTGGACAGCCGCTATAAATACCAATGTGCTGCTACCCGCAGTTTGCACATTTTCACTCTTCGAGCGGGACGGGCACTTCTTCACAGGATGGGGCCCAGCACACCGCAGGCATGCAAGCTTGCGCTCATACGCCATGCTCGAGTGGTGGAAACCCAGGCACCTGTCACATTGCGCCGGTCCTTCTTGCCCATAGTATCTTTCTATGGTTACTCTGGTATGGATCAGGACACGCACTGTGTCGATGGGTTGCATCCTTGTCTCTTTCTCCTTGTGAGTAATGACCAGAAACAAGGGCATGGGCACTCTGGTTACACCTTCTTCTGCTCGAACGTGTTTTTTAAGTTGAGCCACCGTGACGGGCTGAATGTTGTGCTCGCTAGCAGCGCCTCCTTCACTCCTTCGGAGTCTAGGCCCCGAATGACACGGCGTTCCACCTGAGGACGCTGAATAAAAATGTATAAAATTCGATTGCTTCATCTCGAAGGACGGTCCTTGAAGCCTCATGATCTGACGCTGTACATGTTTGTATGCGCACACACCTGGGCATGCGCTTGGCGATGAAGTTTCCTCGTCTCCGGCAGGGGAGGGAGAGAAAGGGGAGAGATAGGAGGGTAGGGCCGGATGCTTCCGCTGGAAAGTCCCCGTCAAGATTATTACGCTTGGATGCTCTAGTAAGAGGCCGTTAAACGGCCAAAGTGCCCTTATTACTGGGCCCAGGTTGTTGTATGTCATCCTCCTCAGAAGCGCTCATGGTATGAGGCGGCTCGGGCGCTATCCGGCTGCTTGCAGTAGAGCGGACCACCATAAGGGCGGCGCCCACTCGAGCTATTATTTCTGCTCGAGGGCTGAGGTCTTGAAAGCCTCGCTGTCAGCGTAGTCCGTATGTCAGTCGTGGTCAGTCAGAAAGATGGATACTAGAAGGCAGAAAGACAGAAGGAAATCCCTAAGAAGACCTATCAACCTTACCTTCAGTAGTACTGGGTGAAGGGAAAGCTCAAGCCTTGCAACAGGCTGCAGCTGGCAACTGGCTCCTACAACGGTAATAGCTGCGCCGTGGGCAGGATAGAAGAGCAAGCTAGTCCACTGCAAGCCACAGTCACAGCTCGTCGTGTTGGAATAATGCTGCTCTCCTTAAGGTGAGTGGGGGGTGGCAGGCTTGCAGGGGACCAGTGTCAACTGCCTGCCGATATCTTTACAAGAGTCGCTCTGCTAGTGCTGCTGCTCTGTCGAGATGCTGCCTGCTTGGGAGCTCGCTGGTATCGCCGCCGCCGCGCCCAAAAATGCCCCGCAGCACAGCGATTGAGCGGAAGGAGAACCTCTCCCCGGAGGGGAGGGGATCTCCAAGCTTTTGCCATGCCAGGACAATGTCCTTTTCTGGCTGAGGTATGGTTACATAAGGATGAAATTGAGGGTGAATGGTGGCATTGATAGTAATGATGGGGTGTGTATGTTTGTGGATGTGTGCTAGTGTGAATGGTGATGGAGTGTTTGTTAATCTTAGTCTACGATCATTAATCTGGGGCGTTTGTAGGGGGCTCCGGGATCGATGTCGTACTCCCCTAGGCCGCGGATGAGGGAGTTGAAATTGTTCGGGAGTCGGGAATAAAATTGTTTTGAAAGGTGTAGGATGTAGTCGGTTATGGTTGGGAAATTTAGTTCGTTATGGATATTGGTATTTGGGATGTACCACCCTGCGCCAGTGGCAGTACGCAGGAAGCGGTTTTGAAGGACTTGCAGGCGATGTAGGTGGGATTTGGCGGCTATGCCCCAGACTTGGCAGGCATATGTGATTGCTGGTCTGAGTACCTGTTTATATATCAACACTTTGTTGCCGACGGACATCGGAGAGAATTTTGCAATAAGGGGGTAAAGCATGGCCATCCTAGGATTGATTTTATTGGCTAGCTCACTGATGTGGGCTTTCCATGTAAGTTTCATATCTAGGCGGACACCTAGATATGTTGCCTCTGTGCTCCATGGTACGCAGCCTCCCGCAATTGTGATGTTGGGTACATCCGCAATGCTACGTCTAGTAAAGGTGATTGCCTGGGATTTGGTAGGGTTAACAGCCATTCTCCAGGTGTTGAACCACGTGGTTAGTTGGTCTGCATAAAATTGCAGCCTTCTAACGGCAACGTGATGACGTGTAGAGGTGGTTGTTATTGCGGTGTCGTCTGCGAAGAGATACAGTCAGCAGCCTGGGTAGGATGGCAAGGTATTAATATAGGCCAAAAATAAAATCGGGCCGAGGACACTGCCTTGCGTAACTCCTGCACCTATAGGTCGGGGAGAGGATAGCACTTCTGCGGCTGAGACGGTGAAGGTTCGGGATTTGAGGTAGGATGCGATTTGATGTATGAGGTAAGAAGTTATGTTGTATTGTATGAGACGGTGTAGGAGACCTTGGTGCCAGACAGTGTCAAAGGCCCGCGTGATGTCTAAAAATAACGCCGGTACAAAGTGTTGATTATTGAATCCTTTGATTATTTCATCCACCATGCGGAGCAGTTGGTGGGTTGTGGAGTGCTGGCGCCTGAACCAAACTGTTCGGGTCGCAGCACTTGATGGAGGTCGAGCGGCTTCTGTAGTCGAGATTGTAGCACCTTCTCGAACAGCTTACTGAGAACAGGCAGCAGGCTAATCGGCCGGTGGTTTTGGGGATCTTGTGGATCCTTACCTGGCTTTTTGATTGTAATAATTTTTGCGTGTTTCCAGCATTTGGGAAAGTGGCCTATTCTCAGTAGGCTGTTGTAGAGGTGCACAATGAGCTCGATCCATGCGACGGGCAGGGCTCTGAGGGCAGCGTATGTAATTCCATCGTGCCCTGCGGCCTTGTATGGTCTGGTACTGCTTAAAAGGTTGGATAACTCGATCCGGTTAATTAACTACACTTCCTGTTGATCAAAGGAGTTATGCAGAAACCGCTCTACAGTGTTTTCAATCGAGCGGATATGATCCCAGTTTGTTGCGTCTGATGGTGTAAATGTGGCCTCTAAGTGGTTAGCCAGCATCTCCACTTTTTCCCTGTCAGATTCGGCTACTCTCCTTCCCGATACTAGAGGTTTCTTGGATTCAGGGAGTCGTAAAAGAGCTTTCGATATGCGCCATAAGGAAGCGTCGTTGGTGTTAAGCTCGCACAATCGACGTTCCCATTCTTCGTTTCCGTTCTCCCTGAGCTCAAGTCTTAGCAATGATTGGAGACGGATTGTCTCACGCTTGTCCTGGGGACTGCGTGTGTGTTGGTAACGACGTCTGGCACGATTCTTCGCCGCAATCAGCTGTCGTAAGTGGTGGGGGAGAGTAGTCTGTCTAGACCGCCTTCTGGGCGCTGGTGTGGAGAATTTTATCGCCTGTTGTAGTGTACTCGTAATAGTTTCAGTTAAAGCATCTGCCTCAGATGCTGGGGAACATGGTGTTAGAAGTGGAGTGTTCTCGGCTAGCAGTGCTGTGTAAGTGCTCCAGTTGGTTTTTCTGGGATTTGGTGTTGTGCGGAGAGGTTTGAGTTGCGGTCGGGTAAAGAATAGGAGGAGAACTGGATAGTGGTCGGATGTGAGCTCTGGTAGGGTGAATAGGTTGGGATGTCGGCGAATGTTGGACACGACTGCAATGTCCAGCCAATCTGGCGGGCGTCTGTCGCCATAGGTTATGTTGGGAGAGTTAGGAGACAGCACTGCTAGGCCGTGGTCGGTAATGAACTTGTGTAACACTGATCCACGATGGGAGATGACCGTAGAATTCCAGTTTGTGTGTTTAGCATTATAGTCCCCCATAGCAATAGTTGCTGTGGGGGAGCTAAACAGGTGACGGAGTTCCCCTGGCAATATGGATTTTCCACGCGGGATATAAACTGAAAAGAAGTTGATGGGGCCGGATCTGGTCTGTAACTGAATTCCGGTCACCTCCATGTTGTTTAGCTGAGGCAGATGTAACTGGTGATGCTGCAAGGAGGCGTTGACATAGATGGCTGTACCACCGTAACCATCCGCTCTGTCGGATCTGTAGCAGACAGTACCTTGTATGTTGGCTCTGGCCGCAGTAGTTAGCCAGGTCTCTTGAACCATCAGCACCTGGATTTGGTGAACAGCTAGGAAGTGGGCTAGCTATCGGAGCTTGTCCCGGATGCCATGGGCATTCCAGGAGCAAGCCTTGAGATTGGCTATATCAGCAACTCAATTTGGTCTAGCAGCCATGTTGGAGGAGGAAGGAGAAAACAGAGTGGCAGAGGATGGTTTCTGCGGGGACAGTTGTTGGACGGTGGAGGAGTGCTTCGGCTAGAAATGCGGCGAAGCTGGTCTGGAGATGGGCCTATCACAAGAGAGCAGCATCACAAGTGAGGCCAGGCTCCTCCTGCCGACAGGCTGCAGCCCGGTGCGGACCAATCAGCGGGGAGCGCTAGCAGTTGCAACGGTATTAAATAAAGCAAAATTTAATTAAATATGTAATGGATGGAGAGGGGGAAAGATTTTGGGAAGTTTGATTTGGTTACGGATACTCAGGGATAATGATAATTATTTCTTCCTCTCCGACGATGGTTTTCGCTAATTCACAGTTTTGCCACGGCTGTTGAGACTTCGATGCTCAATACTTTTATGGTCCTGTGACCATAGGGGAAGGAGTACATGCACATTAATACTTTTTTTCCCCTTTATGGAAAATGGAACACAATTTATTGTTCATACACTAATATATATAAACTATTGCACTTAACTAATAAAGAATTAAAATTATAATTAAATATGAAAAAATATAGCAAAGACACAAAAATTATTAAGCTACCCGCTAGAAGCCTCCAAATAGTTTTACTATTCCAATTATTGGTCAACATAAGCAAGAAGCAGAGAAAAAAGAAATTTCTCGACAAGCAACTAGTGCAGTCAGAATTGGAGTAACCAGAGAACTAATCAACCAGTATCTTAAAAGGCAAAGGAAAAACTAGCGTGAAACAACTCACCACGGTAGGAAAAAGTGAGCTTTCCCAACTTCTTAGGAGACTTTTGCTCTTGTGGGACGCAATAAGCCAACTTAAACTTATCTCTATTATATGTAAGTATCCAGTCCATGCGGAAGATATTACGTGCGGTTCTTAAAAACCAACGCTCGAACATTGGTTGTATACCCGAAATACACCAAGCAGTATACACAATGTTAACAGCACTAAAATGTTTACTCTGTGTTATACTATTGTTTTTAACCGTTCAACAGATTATTCGTAACAGCTTAATATGCTGTAACAAAGTATACGTCTCGAGTGAATCAATCAGGCTTTTTTTTTTTCTTTTTTTCTTTTTTGGGTTGTAATTCTTTATCGTAAAATGTTTCCCGTCGCTCAAAAAGAATAATTTTACGTAATAAAAATATAACTGCATACCAGAGAAAAAAAGTTCTCTTTTTGCAACGGAATGGCTGTTAGATATTTAATCAGTAATTCTTTTGGGCAGAAAACGCTGCATAGCAACCAAATACATCTGATGTTTATCGTTACTCAGATGTTTTAGCATGAAAATTTTCTTATTACTCCTACTTTTATACGTTGTTCTAGAACTTTGCAGCTTTCTGGAATAACTGGGTTTATAATGGAGTATTTAAGTGAACTAATAGAAAACTGGAGGTATTCTGTTAAGGATTCAGAAGAAGAATATGATCATCCGCTACCGGCTAACTACATTCTGTTAATGCTTGCCTGCCTCTGTGTATATAAGATTTTCAAGTATAGACAACGTCAGAATACTAATAAAAAACACAGAAAGAGTAAATATGAACGGTTTGAAACCTTTAGCTCCAACACGTTGGTGCAAAATTTGCTTTTAAACCTTATGGATCTAAAAAGTATAATTTTGAAAGAGAAAATGTTGGTCATTTCCAGAATTAGATTACATAGCCTTCGTGTTGGATTAAAGGAGAAAAAATATTGGAAAGAATATCGGCGCCACTTCAGTAATGTGAGCTTGCTGTTGAAGAAGGCCGGGTTCCTGATGGATGTAGAGAAGAGGTTGGAGCTATTGTGCAAAATCGCGAAACGAGATCAGCACATGAAGTTGGTGCATGCATATCTGAAAGAGCTGTCTCGATTCGTCAAAGAAATACGTCGTAAAAGATTGGGCGCTGGTAAGATAAAACATTTACTGGAACCTCTCGACTTGATCAGATATGAAGTAACAACACTGGTGATAATGTTGAGAGTTTATAGCCAGGTGGAAACGACAACGGTCTACCCTGGTGGAACTGGACATAAAGGTAGGTTTTAACAGGGGGAATTAAATTATTTTATAGTTTTCTCTCAATGCTGCGAAAAATCATAGAAATTATTACAAAACGAGATTGTTCATTCTTAGACACGAACATATAATTGCGCAATTTTCAGCCTTGCGCACACTTTTATGCGCCTACGTTGTGCGACTAAAATATTCTTATGTTATTATTAACTTTTATAATCTACAATACCAATATAAGTCAGTTTTTAGCTCATTTCATTCAATTCAGTGTATTAAGCGGGTTTTATTTACTACGAAAGTTACTACAAGCTACATTAGCTCCTTGCACCGTATTTGAGCGGCAGATGAACGAAATAGATAAACGCTTTTTGTTGTTCCTATTTCTCGTCAATTTCTATAGTAAAACAGACTACGCGATTATTTCCATTTCCTCCGTTTTTGTTAAAGCATAACCTTATTGCGGGGTTGAGTTCCGCCTACAGCAGAGTTGTTCCTCATTCTTTTATTGTCGTGTTTATTGATGCCACATGTATTCACGTTCATGTGCAATGGGATCACAATTTACAATTTAATATTTAAATGGATATAAGATTAGTTTCAGGCTAGTTCTCCCGTTTCGTAGTAGAAATACTGTTTAGTCGATTAATAGGTTAGGTTTGGAATAGCCTTCCATTTTATATTTGAAATGGTATTTAGTTCACTGTTAAATTATTGGGGTTCGATGACATGTGAGTTATTGAGTTTTATTTATCACTTTTGTTTAGGTTAAAGGTTTTTCATCAAGTTTCTTTCTGTGATGGTTGTTTAGTAGTTCACATTTCATTAATACTTTTTACCATTTGTAGAGAGATTTACTACATTGGTAGCTGCACATTATCGAACATGATCCAGGATAATATACTTTATGGTGGTATTCAAGTGAAATTTTTTGGGTGGTATTTAAGCATTAAAAGCGTTCACACCCTTCTCTACGTCTATAGGTATATATTAATTTAGAAGCTATATGTGTCTGTTTTGTTGTTTGAATAAGTTATTGACGTTTTACAGCCTAGTGTGCGCATTATTGATCACTGTTCCCACCCTTTATTTTCAAATTAGTACATATAATTAATGCTTCATAAATAAGCACACATACATGCATATTTAAAATATGCAATTATTTCGATATATTTGAGGAACATAAAAAATATTTTGAACAGAAAAACCGGTCGATAAGAACATCGTTATAGATAAAGTTAAAAAAGTGAATCTGGAAATATGATAATTTTATTGTATTATTGCTTCAGCTCCTTTCATAAAAGTTATGGTTTTGTTTTAACAAGGAACATTTTTTTGGTGAGCATATAACTATAGGTTGTCAACCCCCCCCCCCCCCATTTATAACTCATTGACGTGTCTGTATTTTTCTAATAAATTACGTACATTTAAAACTTCAACGTAAATGTATAGTTTTATAAAGTCTGTCGAAACAAAGGAGGTAAATATTTACAGTTTATTTTGAACACATTCATTTACCAAAGCATATCCTTTGTTATATTTTGGTTAAGATATCGTACACACAATAAATAAAATAATACATTTAAAGAAAAGTCTAGTAAGTGGAAAATGTTTCAATGTATAGTGTTATATTATCTGAATAAGCCACAGTTTTATATTATTTACCAATATAATTATGACTTTGCTCCTACCTTACGTCCACCGCCGTTACTTGGGTGCAAGGGCGCCGCGGTTTCCGGTTTAATTCCCGATTCGGACATGTTGTCTGAGTAGGTGTATTTTTTCCGAGATTTTCCCTTACCCTGAAAAGGAAAACACTGTTAATATAAAATACAAAGGAAGCAAACCCTTGCCATTAATCCACTTATCGTCTCAAAAATATTTGGGGGAACGTTAAACGCATATAAAATGCGTTATATACATGATGAAAAAAAAAACTCTGCCATTTTAAAAACTGGCAACGTACAAAAGTGAAGGAAAGTATTACCTGCGTTAGAGTTCATAACTTATGAAAGTTTGTAATGTTCTATACCACCAATGTTAACTTTAGGTCATGACAAATGTCAAACCCAAAATATGTAGATAAACATTCCAATACGGATCATTCCAGGTCAAATCGAAAGAGGTTTCGATCTTAGGTATTCAAACTAGATTGGAAACATTTGTACACCTTCAAAGTTTAACTCCCATTTTGTTTTGTCGGCTTCATACAGAATGGCTCATATGGAATACATTTTTCATGAATATATCCAACAGTTATAAAATAATAGTTTAATTTCATCCATAATCCTGAGATATTATTCAAAGAATTTTAGTTAATAATCACAAAAATATATCCTTTCGGCCTTTCACTTTAAGAAAACTAAAATAGAGACTGAAAGTCTTTTATAATAAAAAATGTGACGTATTATATTATCTTTATATATTTGCATACATTTGAGAAATAGTAATAAAAGAAATAAAGGATTATGTCAAGCACTACTTGTAGTATTAGACAGTACCTCTGTACCAAATTTCATAACTCTGAGTGTTTATAAATAGGGCAATTACATTTTTAATGACTTATTCTGAATTTTAAGGTGACAACATTTCCATAAAAATGTTTCTTAATAAAAATGCTGTAGTCAAATTAACTAACTTCCACATTACTCAAAATGACATTTACATTGGTAAAAATAGTGGACAACAATGTTTGATTTCACTTGGAATGATGCTTTAACCGCCTCCTTGGTCAAGTGATTAGCGTTGTTAAATGTTTACCGAGAGAACACGGTGTTCGATTATCGCTACCTACTTAGAAATGTTTGTAAGTTACCGATGTTCACCCAGCCCCATGAGGATAATTGTGGAGCTACCTGATGGAGAGGCGGTGTTCTTCTGTCTCGAAATCCGGGGTGACGACTTGCTGATCATGTGCCTTCCTGCAGCAGAGGTCGCTAAGGAAGGCAATGGTCCGATCTCTGGCTGGCGTGCTACAGAGGAGGATAATGATCCTTAGCCTAACGTAAGAGCCATAGGAACCGCAGAGCACCTGACGGGAGTGTTGTGTAAAGCGCTCACTATGATGAAGCACACAACTCAGAGAAAGGGTGAACAATCTGAGGGCTGGTTTGACTATCAATGTAGAAACGCTAAGAAGATAGCAGAAGAGACGTTAAAGAAATTTAGACGGGAAGGAAGCGATGAGAAGCGGGATGATTGGCATAATAAAATGACCGAAGAGACCCGGGAAGTTGTCGGGAGGGGGGATAATGCTAAAACATGGGCATTTATAAAAAAAACTGAGAAATTGCCCCAGAACAATCAACGGGATGGGAAAAGGGGGAAAGATATACAAATACAAATGTTAGACGTGAATGTTGCTGCGGGGAAAGTGTCGTAGGCAATAAAGAGTTTACAAACAGGAAAATATTCCGACTGGGATGGACTCTCGCCGGAAGTATTCAAAAAGGCCGCGAGGGTTAATGAGTTGGGTTTGATGATGCTCCAGATATTCAGAAAAGTGTTTACCTGTTGTGGACATGGACTAATTCATTGTAATTTTGAAAGGAAAGCAAAGACATCTCCGGACAATTACAGGGGAGTCACTCTTTTGCCAATCATGGGAAAAGTTTATTGTAGAGTACTGTACAAGAGAACAAAAGATTGGCTGCTGGAATTTGGTAAAATTTCAAACAGGTTTCCCGGAGAGGCACATTACCGTAGAAGATGTAGAATCTGTGCGTGCTTATTTTAGAAACACTTATAGCTAGATAAATGTCAATAAAACGGGGGAAATTGCACTGTATCTTAGTAGATTTTCAGAAGATTATTTATTTTAGAAACACTTAGAACGTGGTAATTGTCAATAAAACGGGGGGAAATATATTGCGCCTTTGTAGATTTTCAGAAGGATATTTATTTTAGAAACACTTAGAACGTGGCAATTGTCAATAAAATAGGGGAAAATATATTGTGCCTTTGTAGATTTTCAGAATGCTGTTTATTTTAGAAACACTTAGAACGAGAGAAATGTCAATAAAACGGGGGAAACTACACTGCGCCTTTGTAGATTTTCAGAAGATTATTTATTTTAGAAACACTTAGAACGTGGTAATTGTCAATAAAACGGGGGAAACTATATTGTGCCTTTGTAGATTTTAAGAATGCTGTTTATTTTAGAAACACTTAGAACGAGACAAATGTCAATATAACGGGGGAAAATATATTGCGCCTTTGTAGATTTTCAGAGCGACTTTGATTCCATCAACTACGAGCAACAATGGCACAAACTGCGATTCTTGGGAATGTCGGGGAAAATGATGTGACCATTACAGGCGATTTATGACTGTGTGCAATTCTGCATAAACTACGTCAGAGATAGAATATGGCATTGTTTTCAGTGTGACACAGGGCTGCGTTCTGTTGCCTTTACTATTTCTTCAATGTGTAGATGATTAAATGGACGTGATAGTGAAATACAAAGCGGGTTAGAGGCCAGGGAAACTCTCCGCATAAGCAGCAGATTTCCATATATGCCTGAAGGTTTACTGGAAACAGTTTACAGGGATTTGATCACATCCACGATGACATACGGCGCGGAAATCTGGAGGTAGGAGCAAACGGAGAATAAGGATCAGGTGAGAACGCGTTTTTTGAAAGCGATTTCGGGGAATGCACGGGTTCCGGGAAACTGTAAAATTAAGAGCGAATTTGACGCTAATAGTCAGAGAACAGAATGTAAAATTGAAGCAGTGAAATATTGCCTGAAAATTATTCTGGGAGATCAATTTTAATTAGGGCGGTTTGCTTAGAGGACCAGCTTAGATTGGAAAGGAATAAGACATGGGCCTCCAAAGTGAGAAAAAGGTTTGAAAACCATCGGGTTGGGAAATATTTTGACACTATACCAAGGTAACATCGTTATAGATAAGGGTAAAATTAAAAAATGGAAGTGAGGAAACCATGCTTTAAAATTCTCTTTAGTATATTATGTGCTCCATTTTTTTAACATAGCTGACGAAATATTTTGTAAATATAGGGAAAAACTGAGTTTTGCGTTTAACCTAATTCTACTACAAGATGTAAAAATTTAACAGATTCTGTCACTTTGATAGTATCTGAAGTCAAAATTAACTTTGATTGTATGTTGAACAGTTTTGAATTTTACAGATCATGTTCTTTTTTTTCTGATGAAATACGTCACAAGACTTATCCCCAAGGAAATATTCTTATATTCGAATAAAATAATACTATTTATCATCATCTTAAGCAGCAAGACCTTTACAGTGGTGACTTCCTTCAGTAATGTTGAATAAAATGTTTCATTTTATATATAAAAAATTGAAAATAATACTTCAGTCCTTGTGAGAGTGGTTTCCCTTCACCAACAACATTTGAGTTTTAAATTAAAAATTGAGAAGCTGTTTCTGGCATATCTCCGATTTATAAATGAAAGTATGAAAATATTAGTTTATTGTTCCTTCAGCTATTTTCAAAAATTTACGGCAATGTTTCAACAATTAACATATTTTTAGTTGCCTCATAACTACAGGCTCTCTACACCCCCTCTTTTAATAAATAATTGACGTAATTGTATTTTTCTAAAAAATTACCTATATTATATTCTTCAATGTAAATGTATAGTGTTATAAGCCTGTGTATCCAAAGGAGGTAAATATTTACAGTTAATTTTGAACATCACATTTATTTACCATAGCATATACATTTAAAGAAAAGTCTGGTAAGTTCAAAATCTTTCATTGAATATTTTTATATTATTTGAACAAAACACAGTTTTATATTATTTATCAATACAACTATCACTTTGCCCCTACCTTAGGTCCACCGCCGTGACTTGAGTGCTAGGGCGTCACGAGTCCAGTTTTAATTCCCGGTCCACACATGTTCCCTGGCTAATATCATTTAATCTTAAGTTTTCCCTTACCCTGAAAAGGAGAGCACAGTTAATATTAGATACCAAGGAAGCAAATCAATCAATCAACCAATCAATCCATTCATCGTCCCAATGTTTAAAATTCTGTAATTTCAAAAACTGGCAGCATTATAACCTGAAGTAAATTGTTACCTGTGTTACAGTTCATATCTTATGCAATTATGGAATGTTCTGTGTCACCAATGATAACTTTATGTCATGACAAATGTCAAATCCAAAATCTCTAGATACACATTCCAGTATGGATAATTCAAAGTCAGATTGAAAGAGGTTTTAATCTTACATTTCCAAACTTGATTGGAACCTTTTATACTTCTCAAAGGTTAAATCCACTTTAAATTTCTTCGGTTTGATACAGAATAGCTCATTGAAAATATATTTTGTACGCAGCACGTTGACCCATTGAAACACAAGGCGGGATAGAGGCCAGAGAGACTCTTCGGATACGCAGCAGAATTTCAGATCTGCCTCATGGTTAACTGGAAACAGTTTACGCGCTCTGTTCAGATCCACGATGACATATGGCGCGGAAATCTGGGGATAGGAGCCAAAGGAGAATCTGGATCAGGTGACAACGCGTTTTTGAAACGGATTTGGCGGAATTGACGGTTAAGGCGAATTGCGGAAATAAAAGGGAATTTAAATAATAATTTAACAATCCAAAAAGGTTTATCTTTGTAGCTCTAGAACATGAAGCAAGAAGTTAAATCATTATAACACTAAATGTAAAAATTAAAAATTGGTGAAGATAAAAGAAGATGTTTTGCGCTTTCTTCGGGGTTGCTATGGAAGTGGAACAGCCAATCAACGATACATATTTCAATCTCGCTCCAGATGCTGTCGAATGTCCGATTCTCATACTAATCTGCACTTGCTATCTCGGAGTATAAAGCAAGCCCCATGCAACCCTTGTGAAACTGGTCGCAAGTAGCCAGATTTATTCTGACGCATACAATTATACGACCTGAACAAGGTCACATTCTCTGCTCCAGAGACATCAAAAGTCAAACAAGATGCTCGTGAAATTGTTTCGGAATAATTTTTGTTAAGAACAAAGTAAGGCAGATAGAAGGTTCAAATGTCACAAATATGTGCCAAGTTGCCACTACCAAACTTTATGAACGTATGTGCAATACATCTGACTTGCTGAAATTAGGCTGCAGTGATTCCTGTGCCAAGGACTGTAGTAATGTTTTTTTTTTTAAAAAGACTGAGAAAATGCTCTGTATATCGCTAATGTAATATACCATTTTACTTTATTACGATAATTAAATTACCTTTACTAAAATTTAGCTCCATAAAATATTCAGAGCAGTAATAAACATGTAATAATTGATGGAATCAATTTCTAATTCATATCAGTGTGCAGGATAATTTTGAAAATAAATAAAAATATGCGGATGTGTTTATGTTAAGGATATGTAAATGAAAATTCACATATTAATATTAAGCATTTCAGTAATGTAAGTCATATTATGAAAAAAATTATTATGTCCCCCCAATATAAATTATGCCCCCCATAATTACGTCAAAAGCTTCGCAAAAAAAAGTATAAAAGGATACCAGCAATTATGAAATCTGTGGTGACCATTTAGCAACCAAAGGCTTATAAATATCAATTTATCCTTTAGGAAAATGAGGTGGTTTGGTATTGGCCTCACGTAGGTAATGCCAAATTATGAGGTGGATGTATCGATGATGGTGCTGTTTTGTGGTTGTTGTTTATGCAACGGCGACAACTTTTTTTCAGGGGTTTATTCCACAATTTTTTAATTCCTATTCAACTGAAGCAGGATTTCCTAGCTTCAAACAGCCATATAAGCAGCAGATTTCAAAATCAGAGTTTATTGGAAACAGTTTACCGGCTCTGAACAGATTCAGGATGACATACGGCGCGGAAATCTGGAGGTAGGAGAAAGCGGAGAATATGGATCAGGTACAACGCAGTTTTGAACGGGATTTTGGGGAATGGAGGGGTAATGCGAACTGCGGAATTAAAAGGGAATTTTAGGCTCATATTCAGAGAACAGAATGTAAAATTAAAGCGGTGAATTATTGCCTGAAAATTATTGCGGAATATCATATTTAATTAGAGGGATCAACTTCAAGGAGCAGCTTAGATGGAAGCGAATAAGACATGGACATTCAAAGTGAGAAAGGGATGTCAAACCATCGGGTTGGCAAACATTTGGACAGCAGGCAGTGGTAACAGAAGAACTGTAAGGAGGAATGTCAGGAACCGCCTCAAGGATATAGTAAGACAGCTTACATCGCTTAACGTGGGAGAAGATCTCGTTGGAAGTGGAAACGCGGTTAAAATCTGGGCGTGGATGGAGCAGTATATCAAAACAGGGGGTCAGACTCATTAAACAGAGGCTAGAGTGGTTTAGGCTTGGAGCATGGCGGTAGATCAGAACCTCAGGGGAAAAAACATTGAGAAATTGCTCTTTATATAGAGATAAAGAATCATGTTCGCAATTCCTACCAAACTACAGAACCGTGCGGTGTTCAGAAAACAGTGTTTCCAGCCTTCCTTTGTTGACAAGGGCTAGGGCCATGCCGGGCTCTGCTGCCTGAGGAGTAGGTAGGTAAATTCCTGACGAAGTCGAGACAGCGCAGGTCTGAAACGGCTGAGGAGGGGAATTAAACTGCATTTAAAAAAAATATATGTATTGTGTTTTCTTATTCCACTGACAAAGGGGATCGATCCTGGTTACCATTGGTTACCATACTTACCTCCTAAACCCAAGATCGCGGGTTCGAACCCGGCCAGGAACGATGGGTTTTTTCGGGGCGTAAAAATCCTAAGTATGGCTTCCTTCGGAAGGGAAGTAAAGCCGTGGGTCCCTGTCGTACATTTACGGCACGATAAAGAACCTCCAGCCTGAAAGAGAGGCCTATGAGCAAAATTTGTCGGCCGTTTCACGCCCATATTTGAATGGGACGCTGATGACCTGAGATGTTAAAGAGCGTCAGCAAATAAACCAAATTAAAAAAAAAGTGTTCAGCGTTGCCTGTTGTGTCTCAGTAGTAAAGCAGGCGTTAAATCTTATTAAAAAAACGCAGCAATGAGGTGGAGATTTTAAAGTAATAGGTTTATTTCCAGTAACACAGAGAGTTTCAGCAAATTCTGCTGCTTTCTATATGAATGGACCAGTCACACTATCAGAAACATTATGACATTACGTGGTCTAATAATAATAATAATAATAATAATAATAATAATAATAATAATAATAAGTTTTCGTTTTTGCTCTTAAAATTACTTTGAGCTCCACAGAACCTTCTTGAGAAGTTTCATAATCCTAAACTCTTTTTTAACAGTTTTTATCAGACAATGCTTTTCTACGACAGCACAATATTTACTGATGTTGAGCCTGTGGTCTAGAGATAGCTTTTGCGACTACTAATCCGGAGTTAAATCCCTGTTTGGTCTTTTTCGGAGTTTCTACTTACCCTGAGAAAGTGAATATCAGATAGCTATAAGGCGGAAAGGACTCCGAATCCATTTGCATCATCGTTAATTCATTTCATTCATCCCTACAGACTTTTAGTACTCAGTTCATAGCCTACAGATCAAAGCGATAAAAATAGCATATTTAAAAAAAATACTCTATTATATATTTCAATGTTTACAAGTTATAAGATCCCAATTTCATGGCCGTTTAAAACAAACATAATCAACAAAGCGGTTAGAAAAAGTTTAATGCTACATGCAAGGAATACGTAAGTGGAAAATAAAACAAGCTAAAATGTGAATAAGAATATCTGACTTATAATACGTGTAATATTTATATCATGAAGGAATGGGGTAAATGATAAACTTTTCACTGAATGGAATTCGTACTTTCTTCTCCATTGCTAAACCGAATTGTGCGTAGAGTAACAAATTTAGGCATATATCAGAATAGGATACTCCGTTCATTTGTTTCGTGTTTACCAGAATTAACACTAGGGGGTGCGGAGATCGCACATGGAAAACCACCGGAGTCAAAACACAACATTTTTCATTATACAGCGCAAGTGACGTTGCAGATATATCCAATACAATGATCATTGTAAAACACACAACTACGATAATCACTAACATTAACACAGTTATAAAAGCACAGCAGCACTGAAAGTGCGTAAACTAAACTGCCAGTATCAGTCCAGTAATGCTCTTTTGAGAAGTTTTTAAGCCGTTGCCGCGATTGCGGTGAACAGGTTAAAGTAAAATTTACAGTTGTAGGTTATTGATTTGGTTTGGTAACTTGAAGTGATGGAATGGTGGCGGTAATTTTTAATTTTTTTTTTCTAATCAAAAGGAAATTTAGAATGTGTTTTATCGAGACAAGAATTTAGTGGACATTGTAGACCCTGGAAAAACAAGTTTTATAAATGACACAAACACATTCGTATGTTTGAATGAATTTCTGCACAGGAATTCGAGAATTTAGGACATGACGAGTACATGCAAAGTTCCACACTGCCTCCTAATCTTGCGCTTAGCCCTCATTCACATGTTACGTAATTTTGTTCATGAATTTCTGCCTTGTCCGGGTCTACAAAATTTCGCTCGTGAACAATTACATCATAGGTGTAACTGTGATATTCTTCCAGTCATAGGACGGATTGAACACATACTGCAACGCCACGGTGTCAAGACTGTCTTTAAGCCCACTATATAATTAAGAAATCTACTACGCTCAAAGATCCCCGGGACCCTTTGTACCGCATTCGCTCAACATCGGCACGACACAACGCAGCATTAACACCAGACTTAAAGAACACAAAATGAACTGCCATCTAGGTCAGCGGAAGCAGAGCCAGAGGGGGAACACATTATCAGGTTTCAGGACATCAAAATTCCTTCAACTATGACACATTACCATTCAAGACAACAGCGAGAAGCGATCGAAATCCACAAACACCTTAACAATTTCAACAGGAAGGAAGAAACTCAACAACTAAATAGCAACTGGTTTTGCATATGCAGACGTAAGGTGGCAGGCTGGGTTAGTATCCAGCCTGTGTACAGTTTCTATGTTCCTACCCACGTGTGGGCTTAACCATAGTGTTGGATGAGGGATGTAGGTTATGTTTTCTCAAAAAGAGTGGATCCAGTGTACAGAGGTTTTTGCTAATATAGACACATTCTAAAAGCGTTTTCAGGTTTTTAGCATGCCTATATTGCTGCTGAGTTGTTGTAAATCTTTAAAAATTGCTATTGTATAAATAACTTAGTTTCAGTTGTAGCAATCGACAAAAAAGTACTACGTACAGCTCATGAGAACGTAGCGAGCCTATCATTCCAGAACTCCAGAACAGTATCGAGCCGGGTTGAAGGCCACAGTACCTAGCCGCACCTGCGGCTTTACCTGTGTGGTTAGTAACTCTTCATTGGTTATTTTTTTTTTCTGTCTTATATTTTGTGTTTTTTTTTTTCGTCTATTAAATAATAGAGTAGTATCTGAGGATATTGACTTAATGCACTGATTGACCATGGCCAGTTTAGAAAAACGGTCACACATCCATTTACTGACCATGGCCAATGCGACTTAACATTCGGTCACGCATCCAAGTAGCGTCCACGCCCAATACTGCTTAACATCCGATAGGTTCTTCAGTTAAGCAGTGGGAACACCACTTTTCTGGGGGGAAGGTGGTTAAGCGCCAAGATGTCCTTGGGGAGTCTATACGAAGAGCAGCTTCTTTTTGCTTTCTGATCGTACTGTCCCAGAAGACGCGCCAGCTGATTAGGGTAGTATGGAAGTTTATCGTACAAAGTCTTTGCCCTCTCGCGAATGACATCGGATATGTACGGTACTCCGGATTGTTGGTGGAGAGTTTGAGACCGAAACTGTCGGCCTGTATCGTATATCATTCTGAGCGCCCTGTTCTGCACGCACTGGATGCTGCAGATGATGGACTTCGCCACCACTCCCCAGACCTCGCAGCCGTACAGAATCAGGGGTGGTATGATTGCTCGACATATCCTGAGTTTTTGGTAAGTAGGCATTGTTTTGGATCGTAATATAGGGTACAGCTGCCGGAGAGCTGCATTGCCCAGCTTAATTTTACCCTTGGCGTGGGGGGCGGAAGGTGAGTCCTTGTCCAACATCACTCCGAGATACTTCGTTTGTGTGACCCAGGGGATCACCCTGCGCCGTAGTCGGAAGGGCAGTTGGTCATGCGTGGCTCTGGTCTTAGCTAGGAGGAGAGCGGAGCTCTTCCCTGGGCTTATGGCCATGCGCCATTTCTCACTCCACTCCCCGATGGCTCTGAGCTGTAGTTGAAGTGGCCGGTAACAGTATTGTAGGTTTTTGTTTTGTGCCAGCAGCAAGACATCGGTGCGTACTGGCATGTCGTCACTTTTGGCTCTGTTGGAAAGTCGGCCATGTAAGCTGGGAAGAGTATCGGGGACGGCACGCTGCCCTCCGGCACGACCGCGCCAATGGGCCGTTTTGTGGACATATTCCATCATCTTATTATAAATTATAAGTCCGTGTCAAGTGAAGCACAGCTTTTTTGGGTAGGTGCTGGAGCATGTCCGCTGTAACACGGTCATGTCCAGGGGCTTTGTTAGGTTTCAGATTTTCGATTTGGGATGCCACTTCTTTCGGGGTGGCGACAAGGATGTGGACCTCGTTGTGGGGGTTTGGCGGTGGTTCAAGGAAGGCTTCCACCCTCTCCTCCACAAGGTCAGTAAAGTTTTCATTCTGCAGGTCCTCCCGGGGTTCGAACTGGGTCTCCAGGTAGTCTGCGAGAGCTTCGGCTTTCTCGCGGGGGGTGAAAGAAAACCTCCCGCCGGTGCCATGAATCGGATGTGCATGTAAAGTTTTATCTTTACGTAGACTTTTAATTAACCGCCACGTTTCCTCTCCTGGAGGTCAACCTGTTTTCCCAGGCATCTCTGCGGTGCGCCCTGAGAAGTCTTCTTACCAGGGTTTTGAACCTCTGAGACTGCACAGATCCTGGGGTGACGGAAGCGTTGCCATAGCCTTCTGACTGTTCCCTTGGCTTGGATGAGCTGCCTATGCTCATTTGGAATGGTCATGGGGGCGGTGCGTACGGCGCTTAGGATGTGGTCGGAAAAAGCAGTAGCCGCGGCCTCGAGCGCCTCCACAGAGTCGATGCGACAGTTCGGTTCTACTATCTGGGAGAGGTGCAGGACTGCTGCTTCTCAGTCGACCTATTCACTCAAATCGTGAAAGTGCAGAGCGGCCATGGTCACGTCTGAATCCACCATGACTGGGTCCAGATGGAATGAAATGTTTTTGAAGATCATGGTGTCAAGGACGTCCGACCTCCGCCATGGGCCGGAATGGAACGTTGGGCCTCGCGGACCATGCGCGACAAGGGCCGGGTCTCCGCTAATGAGGCGGTAGAGCTCTCGGCCTCTTGTGTTCATCTGGCGGCTGTGCCAGTGCTGGTGCTTCGCGTTGAGCTCTCCTGCTATGCATACAGTTGGGTGTAGATTCAGTACAGTTTACGCTGATGACCTAAGCTGTTAAAGAGCGTCCATAAATAAATCAATCAAAAATCAATACAGTTTGACAGTCCACTTCTATGTAGCGGCGATTAGGCGGGTTATATGACGCAACCAGCAGTATGTCTTGCCCCCAGCTGCAAGCGGATGGCGCAAGCTTCTACCTGCTGTAGGGGCGGGATCGGAACAGGAGTGTGGATTATATGGTTTTTAATAAGGATGGCTGTGCCGCATCCCTTTCGCCCGACTCGGTCGGCTATGACGTATCTTGGCAGTGAGAATTGCACATCGTTCGATAGATGAGTCTCGCAGACCAATAGAATATCAATTCCGTGGTACTCTACAAACTCCTGCATGCTGGAACATTGCTCCCTAATACCGTTTGCGTTCCAGAACGCGGCCCTAAATGGTCGGCGGACAAGTCTGCATGCCATTATTGTTGCGTATGGGGGAACAATATGGCCAGCGTGCGAAGCATCGCACGAGTTTTATCTACAGGGGTCGCACTGGCGTCCTCATACACCGCCTTGCAATTATGTAGAGCAGGCAGTTGCTCCTGGATTATTTGGAGGTACCACTGCATGAGCGTCTGATACTCTCGCAGGTCCTCTTCGCCCATGAAGTCCTGTGCCGGTGCCGGGGCGTTCATGGCTCAAGTGGTGGCGATTGTCGTAGTAGCTTGTACATCAGGCGCTTGCACAGCGATTTAGCGGAAGGAGAACCTCTCCCCGGAGGGGAGGGGATCTCCAAGCTTTTGCCATGCCAGGACAATGTCCTTTTCTGGCTGAGGTATGGTTACATAAGGATGAAATTGTGGGTGAATGGTGGCTTGATAGTAATGATGGGGTGTGTATGTTTGTGGATGTGTGCTAGTGTGAATGGTGATGGAGTGTTTGTGATTCTTAGTCTGCGATCATTAGTCTGGGGCGTTTGTAGGGGGCTCCGGGATCGATGTCGTACTCCCCTAGGCCGCGGATGAGGGAGTTGAAATTGTTCGGGAGTCGGGAATAAAATTGTTTTGAAAGGTGTAGGATGTAGTCGGTTATGGTTGGGAAATGTAGTTCGTTATGGATATTGGTATTTGGGATGTACCACCCTGCGCCAGTGGCGGTACGCAGGAAGCGGTTTTGAAGGACTTGCAGGCGATGGAGGCGCTTGTTGGCCGCTAGGGGCCGTTGGTTGTACAGCACGTGCTTGCTGGCCAGTAGGGGCCGCTGCTGGCGGCTGTGCTGCCGCTGATTGGCTGCTTGGTGCGGCACTAGTGGTGGCATGTGTCGGGGCTGCTGACGCCTGTTGCTGCTTAGTAGGTGCCTGAGTGCCGCTCGGGCCAGGCTCTGCTGCTATTGTTCGCTTGGGCTTGCTGCTGCGAGGGTGGTCTCGACCCCCTGCAGTGCTGCCGCGAAAGACGTAGTGTTGCGAACAGGCGCAGGGCTCTTGTGCCTGCGTCCCTCTATAATTTTTATGCGGATTGGACAGCCGCTATAAATACCAATGTGCTGCTGACCGCAGTTTGCACATTTTCACTCTTCGAGCGGGGACGGGCACTACTTCACAGGGTGGGGCCCAGCACACCGCAGGCATACAAGCTTGCGCTCACACGCCATGCTCGAGTGGTGGAAACCCAGGCACCTGTCACATTGCGCCGATCCTTCTTGCCCATAGTATCTTTCTATGGTTACTCTGGTATGGATCAGGACACGCACTGTGTCGATGGGTTGCATCCTTGTCTCTTTCTCCTTTTGAGTAATCACCAGAAACAAGGGCATGGGCACTCTGGTTACACCTTCTTCTGCTCGAACGTGTTTTTAATTTGAGTCATCGTGACGGGCTGAATGTTGTGCTCGCTAGCAGCGCCTCCTTCACTTCGTCGACCGTACATTCGGATTCTAGGCCCCGAATGACACGGCGTTCCACCTGAGGACGCTGAATAAAAATGTATAAAATTCGATACCTTCATCTCCAAGGACGGTCCTTGAAGCCTCGTGATCTGACGCTGTACATGTTTGTATGCGCACACGCCTGGGCATGCGCGTGGCGATGAAGTTTCCAGTTAATTTCGCTTCTTGTTTTCGCATAACTCTCACGCAGCTGAGAAACGGGTTCGCCATAATTGGCGGTATTCTTTACCTCCTTCTGGATGGAGGTGGAGGCGTGGCTGGGCCGGTGTTGGGGGGGGGGGGCAGTGTTCTTTTTCCTTTCAGAGCGCCGCCGTCTCCGGCTGTGCACCTCGGTAAATCCCTCCGAGTCCGAGTCTGAGCCTTCTCTAGAAGCGCTGCTCGTCTCCGGCAGGGGAGGGAGAGAAAGGGGAGAGTTAGGAGGGGGAGGGCCGGATGCTTCCGCTGGCAAGTCCCCGTCAAGATTATTACGCTTGGATGCTCTAGTAAGTGGCCGTTAAGCGGCCAAAGTGCCCTTATTACTGGGCCCAGGTTGTACGTCATCCTCCTCAGAAGCGCTCATAGTATGAGTCGGCGCGGGCGCTATCCGGCTGCTTGCAGCAGAGCGGACCACCATAAGGGCGGCGCCCACTCGAGCTATTATTTCAGCTCAACGGCTGAGCTCTTGAAAGCCCCGCTGTCAGCGTAGTCTGTCTGTCAGTCGTGGTCAGTCATAAAGATGGATACTAGAAGGCAGAAAGACAGAAGATAATCCCTAAGAAGACCTATCAACCTTACCTTCAGTAGTACTGGGTGAAGGGAAAGCTCCAGCCTTGCAACAGGCGCAGCTGGCAACTGGCTCCTACAACGGTAATAGCTGCGCCGTGGGCAGGATAGAAGAGGAAGCTGGTCCACAGCTTGCCACGGTCACAGCTCTTCGTGTTGGAATAATGCTGCTCTCCTTAAGGTGAGTGGGGGGCAGGCTTGCAGGGGACCAGTGTGAACTGCTTGCCGGTATCTTCACAAAAGTCGCTCTGCTAGTGCTGCTGCTCTGTCGAGATGCTGCCTGCTTGGGAGCTCGCTGGTATCGCCGCCGCGCCCAAAAATGCCCCGCCGCCTATCAGAAGAGAGCAGCATCACAGGTGAGGCCAGGCTCCTCCCACCAGCCGACAGGCTGCAGCCCGGTGCGGACCAATCAGCGGGGAGCGCTAGCAGTTGCAACGGTATTAAATAAAGCAAGAGTTTAATTAAATATGTAATGGATGGAGAGAGGGAAAGATTTTGGGAGGATTTGATTTGCTTATGAATTCTCAGGGATAATGATAATTCTTTCATCCTCTCCGACGATGGTTACCGCTGACTCACGGTTTTGTCACGACTGTTGAGACTCCGATGCTCAATACTTTTATGGTCCTGTGACCATAGGGGAAGGAGTATATGCAGATTAATAATGTTTTTTTTTCCTTATGGAAGTTGGAACACAATTTATTGTTCATACACTAATATATATAAACTATTGCACTTAACTAATAAAGAATTAAAATTATAATTAAATATGAAAAAATATAGCAAAGACACAAAAATTATTAAGCTACCCGCTAGAAGCCTCCAAATAGTTTTACTATTCCAATTATTGGTCAACATAAGCAAGAAGCAGAGAGACAAGCAACTAGTGCAGTCAGAATTGGAGTAACCAGAGAACTAATCAACCAGTATCTTAAAAGGCAAAGGAAAAACTAGCGTGAAACAACTCACCACGGTAGGAAAAAGTGAGCTTTCCCAACTTCTTAGGAGACTTTTGCTCTTGTGGGACGCAATAAACCAACTTAAACTTATCTCTATTATATGTAAGTATCCAGTCCATGCGGAAGATATTACGTGCGGTTCTTAAAAACCAACGCTCGAACATTGGTTGTATACCCGAAATACACCAAGCAGTATACACAATGTTAACAGCACTAAAATGTTTACTCTGTGTTATACTATTGTTTTTAACCGTTCAACAGATTATTCGTAACAGCTTAATATGCTGTAACAAAGTATACGTCTCGAGTGAATCAATCAGGCTTTTTTCTTTCTTTGTTTCTTTTTTGGGTTGTAATTCTTTATCGTAAAATGTTTCCCGTCGCTCAAAAAGAATAATTTTACGTAATAAAAATATAACTGCATACCAGAGAAAAAAAGTTCTCTTTTTGCAACGGAATGGCTGTTAGATATTTAATCAGTAATTCTTTTGGGCAGAAAACGCTGCATAGCAACCAAATACATCTGATGTTTATCGTTACTCAGATGTTTTAGCATGAAAATTTTCTTATTACTCCTACTTTTATACGTTGTTCTAGAACTTTGCAGCTTTCTGGAATAACTGGGTTTATAATGGAGTATTTAAGTGAACTAATAGAAAACTGGAGGTATTCTGTTAAGGATTCAGAAGAAGAATACGATCATCCGCTACCGGCTAACTACATCCTGTTACTGCTTGCCTGCATCTGTGTATATAAGATTTTCAAGTATAGACAACGTCAGACTACTAATAAAAAACACAGAAAGAGTAAATATGAACGGTTTGAAACCTTTAGCTCCAACACGTTGGTGCAAAATTTGCTTTTAAACCTTATGGATCTAAAAAGTATAATTTTGAAAGAGAAAATGCTGGTCATTTCCAGAATTAGATTACATAGCCTTCGTGTTGGATTAAAGGAGAAAAAATATTGGAAAGAATATCGGCGCCACTTCAGTAATGTGAGCTTGCTGTTGAAGAAGGCCGGGCTCCTGACGGATGTAGAGAAGAGGTTGGAGCTATTGTGCAAAATCGCGAAACGAGATCAGCACATGAAGTTGGTGCATGCATATCTGAAAGAGCTGTCTCGATTCGTCAAAGAAATACGTCGTAAAAGATTTGGCGCTGGTAAGATAAAGCATTTACTGGAACCTCTCGACTTGATCAGATATGAAGTAACAACACTGGTGATAATGTTGAGAGTTTATAGCCAGGTGGAAACGACAACGGTCTACCCTGGTGGAACTGGACATAAAGGTAGGTTTTAACAGGGGGAATTAAATTATTTTATAGTTTTCTCTCAATGCTGCGAAAAATGATAGAAATTATTACAAAACGAGATTGTTCATTCTTAGACACGAACATATAATTGCGTAATTTTCAGCCTTGCGCACACTTTTATGCGCCTACGTTGTGCGACTAAAATATTCTTATGTTATTATTAACTTTTATAATCTACAATATCAATATAAGTCAGTTTTTAGCTCATTTCATTCAATTCAGTGTATTAAGCGGGTTTTATTTACTACGAAAGTTACTACAAGCTACATTAGCTCCTTGCACCGTATTTGAGCGGCAGATGAACGAAATAGATAAACACTTTTTGTTGTTGCTATTCCTCGTCAATTTCTATAGTAAAACAGACTACGCGATTATTTCCATTTCCTTCATTTTTGTTAAAGCATAACCTTATTGCGGGGTTGAGTTCCGCCTACAGCAGAGTTGTTCCTCATTCTTTTATTGTCGTGTTTATTGATGCCACATGTATTCACGTTCATGTGCAATGGGATCACAATTTACAATTTAATATTTAAATGGATATAAGATTAGTTTCAGGCTAGTTCTCCCGTTTCGTAGTAGAAATACTGTTTAGTCGATTAATAGGTTACGTTTGGAATAGCCTTCCATTTTATATTTGAAATGGTATTTAGTTCACTGTTAAATTATTGGGGTTCGATGACATGCGAGTTATTGAGTTTTATTTATCACTTTTCTTTAGGTTAAAGGTTTTTCATCAAGTTTCTTTCTGTGATGGTTGTTTAGTAGTTCACATTTCATTAGTACTTTTTACCATTTGAGAGAGATTAACTTCATTGGTAGCTGCACATTATCGAACATGATTCAGGATAATATACTTTATGGTGGTATTCAAGTGAAATCTTTTTGGGTGGCATTTAAGCATTAAAAACGTTCACACCCTTCTGTATGTCTATAGGTATATATTAATTTAGAAGCTATATGTGTCTGTTTTGTTGTTTTAATAAGTTATTGACGTTTTACAGCCTAGTGTGCGCATTACTGATCATTGTGCCCACCCTTTATTTTCAAATTAGTACATATAATTAATGCTTCATAAATAAGCACACATACATGCATATTTAAAATATGCAATTATTTCGATATATTTGAGGAACATAAAAAAATATTTTGAACAGAAAATGCGGTCGATAAGAACATCGTTATAGATAAAGTTAAAAAAGTGAATCTGGAAATGAGGAAATATGATAATTTTATTGTATTATTGCTTCAGCTCCTTTCATAAAAGTTATGGTTTTGTTTTAACAAGCAACATGTTTTTGGTGAGCATATATATATATAGGTTGTCAACCCCCCCCCCCCCCCCCATTTATAACTCATTGACGTGTCTGCATTTTTCTAATAAATTACGTACATTTAAAACTTCAACGTAAATGTATAGTTTTATAAAGTCTGTCGAAACAAAGGAGGTAAATATTTACAGTTTATTTTGAACAGCACATTCATTTACCAAAGCATATACTTTGTTATATTTTGGTTAAGATATCGTACACACAATAAATAAAATAATACATTTAAAGAAAAGTCTAGTAAGTGGAAAATGTTTCAATGTATAGTGTTATATTATCTGAATAAGCCACAGTTTTATATTATTTACCAATATAATTATGACTTTGCTCCTACCTTACGTCCACCGCCGTTACTTGGGTGCAAGGGCGCCGCGGTTTCCGGTTTAATTCCCGATTCGGACATGTTGTCTGAGTAGGTGTATTTTTTCCGAGATTTTCCCTTACCCTGAAAAGGAAAACACTGTTAATATAAAATACAAAGGAAACAAACCTTTGCCATTAATCCACTTATCGTCTCAAAAATATTTGGGGGAACGTTAAACGCGTATAAAATGCGTTATATACATGATTAAAAAAAAACTCTGCCATTTTAAAAACTGGCAACGTACAAAAGTGAAGGAAAGTATTACCTGCGTTAGAGTTCATAACTTATGGAAGTTTGTAATGTTCTATACCACCAATGTTAACTTTAGGTCATCACAAATGTCAAACCCAAAATATGTAGATAAACGTTCCAATACGGACCATTCCAGGTCAAATCGAAAGAGGTTTCGATCTTAGGTATTCAAACTAGAGTGGAGTTTTCATGAATATATCCAACAGTCATAAAATAATAGTTTAATTACATCCATAATCCTGAGATATTACTCAAAGAATTTTAGTTAATAATGACAAAAATATGTCCTTTCGGCCTTTCACTTTAAGAAAACTAAAATTGAGACTGAAAGTCTTTTATAATAAAAAATGTGACGTATTATATGATCTTTATATATTTGCATACATTTGAGAAATAGTAATAAAAGAAATAAAGGATTATGTCAAGCACTACTTGTAGTATTAGACAGTACCTCTGTACCAAATTTCATAACTCTGAGTGTTTATAAATAGGGAAATAACATTTTTAATGACTTATTCTGAATTTTAAGGTGACAACATTTCTATAAAACTATTTCTTAATAAAAATGCTGTAGTCAAAATAACTAACTTCCACATTACTCAAAATGATATTTACATTGGTAAAAATAGTGGACAACAATGTTTGATTTCACTTGGAATGATGCTTTAACCGCCTCCTTGGTCAAGTGATTAGCGTTGTTAAATGTTGACCGAGAGAACACGGTGTTCGATTATCGCTACCTACTTAGAAATGTTTGTAAGTTACCGATGTTCACCCAGCCGCATGAGGATAATTGTGGAGCTACCTGATGGAGAGGCGGTGTCCTTCTGTCTCGAAATCCGGGGTGAGACTTGCTGATCATGTGCCTTCCTGCAGCAGAGGTCGCTAAGGAAGGCAATGGTCCGATCTCTGGCTGGCGTGCTACAGAGGATGATAATGATCTTTGGCCTAACGTAAGAGTCATAGGAACCGCAGAGTACCCGACGGGAGTGTTGTACAAAGCGCGCACTATGATGAAGCACACAACTCAGAGAAAGGGTGAACAATCTGAGGACTGGTTTGACTATCAATGTAGAAACGCTAAGAAGAGACGTTAAAGAAATTTAGACGGGAAGGAAGGGATGAGAACCGGGGTGATTGGCATAATAAAATGACCGAAGAGACCCGGGAAGTTGTCGGGAGGGGGGATAATGCTAAAACATGGGCATTCATAAAAAAAACTGAGAAATTGCCCCAGAACAATCAACGGGATGGGAAAAGGGGGAAAGATATACAAATACAAATGTTAGACGTGAATGTTGCTGCGGGGAAAGTGTCGTAGGAAATAAAGAGTTTACAAACAGGCAAATATTCCGACTGGGATGGACTCTCGCCGGAAGTATTCAAAAAGTTGGGTTTGATGATGCTCCAGATATTTAGAAAAGTGTTTACCTGTTGTTGACATGGACTAATTCATTCTAATTTTGAAAGGAAAGCAAAGACATCTCCGGACAATTACAGGGAAGTCACTCTTTTGCCAATCATGGGAAAAGTTTATTGTAGAGTACTGTACAAGATAACAAAAGATTGGCTGCTGGAATTTGGTAAAATTTCAAACAGGTTTCCCGGAGAGGCACATTACCGTAGAAGATGTAGAATCTGTGCGTGCTTATTTTAGAAACACTTAGAGCTAGATAAATGTCAATAAAACGGGGGAAATTGCATTGCGTCTTAGTAGATTTTCAGAAGATTATTTATTTTAGAAACACTTAGAACGTGACAATTGTCAATAAAACGGGGGAAACTGCATTGGGCCTTTGTAGATTTTCAGAAGGATATTTATTTTAGAAACACTTAGAACGTGGCAATTGTCAATAAAACGGGGGAAACTATATTGTGCCTTTGTAGATTTTCAGAATGCTGTTTATTTTAGAAACACTTAGAAAGAGAGAAATGTCAATAAAACGGGGGAAACTACACTGCGCCTTTGTAGATTTTCAGAAGATTATTTATTTTAGAAACACTTAGAACGTGGCAATTGTCAATAAAACGGGGGAAACTATATTGTGCCTTTGTAGATTTTCAGAAGATTATTTATTTTAGAAACACTTAGAACGTGGTAATTGTCAATAAAACGGGGGAAACTATATTGTGCCTTTGTAGATTTTCAGAAGATTATTTATTTTAGAAACACTTAGAACGTGGCAATTGTCAATAAAACGGGGGAAACTACATTGTGCCTTTGTAGATTTTAAGAATGCTGTTTATTTTAGAAACACTTAGAACGAGACAAATGTCAATAAAACGGGGGAAACTATATTGTGACTTTGTAGATTTTCAGAAGATTATTTATTTTAGAAACACTTAGAACGTGGTAATTGTCAATAAAACGGGGGAAAATATATTGCGCCATTGTAGATTTTCAGAGAGACTTTGATTCCATCAACTACGAGCAACAATGGCACAAACTGCGATTCTTGGGAATGTCGGGGAAAATGATGTGACCATTACAGGCGATTTATGACTGTGTGCAATTCTGCATAAAGTACGTCAGAGATAGAATATGGCATTGTTTTCAGTGTGACACAGGGCTGCGTTCTGTTGCCTTTACTATTTCTTCTATGTGTAGATGATTAAATGGACGCGATAGTGAAATACAAAGCGGGTTAGAGGCCATGGAAACTCTCCGCATAAGCAGCAGATTTCCATATCTGCCTGAAGGTTTACTGGAAAAAGTTTACAGGGATTTGATCACATCCACGATGACATACGGCGCGGAAATCTGGAGGTAGGAGCAAACGGAGAATAAGGATCAGGTGAGAACGCGTTTTTTGAAAGCGATTTCGGGGAATGCACGGGTTCCGGGAAATTGTAAAATTAAGAGCGAATTTGAGGCTAATAGTCAGAGAACAGAATGTAAAATTGAAGCAGTGAAATATTGCCTGAAAATTATTCTGGGAGATCAATTTTAATTAGAGCGGTTTGCTTCAAGGACCAGCTTAGATTGGAAAGGAATAAGACATGGGCCTCCAAAGTGAGAAAAAGGTTTGAAAACCATCGGGTTGGGAAATATTTTGACACTAGACCAAGGTAACATCGTTATAGATAAAGTTAAAATTAAAAAATGGAAGTGAGGAAACCATGCTTTAAAATTCTCTTTAGTATATTATGTGCTCCATTTTTTTAACATAGCTGACGAAATATTTTGTAAATAAAGGGAAAAACTGAGTTTTGCTTTTAACCTAATTCTACTACAAGATGTAAAAATTTAACAGATTCTGTCACTTTGATAGTATCTGAAGTCAAAATTAACTGTGATTGCATGTTGAACAGTTTTGAATTTTACAGATCATGTTCTTTTTTTCTGATGAAATATACGTCACAAGACTTATCCCCAAGGAAATATTCTTATATTCGAATAAAATAATACTATTTATCATCATCTTAAGCAGCAAGACCTTTTCAGTGGTGACTTCCTTCAGTAATAGAAGGACTTAGTTGAGTAAAATGTTTCATTTTATATATAAATACTTTGAAAATAATACTTCAGTCCTTGTGAGAGTGGTTTCCCTTCACAAACAACATTTGAGTTTTAAATTAAAAATTGAGAAGCTGTTTCTGGCATATCTCCGATTTATAAATGAAAGTATGAAAATATTAGTTTATTGTTCCTTCAGCTATTTTCAAAAATTTACGGCAATGTTTCAACAATTAACATATTTTTAGTTGCCTCGTAACTACAGGCTCTCTACACCCCCCTTTTAATAAATAATTGACGTAATTGTATTTTTCTAAAAAATTACCTATATTATATTCTTCAATGTAAATGTGTAGTTTTATAAGCCTGTGTAGCCAAAAGAGGTAAATATTTACAGTTAATTTTGAACATCACCTTTATTTACCATAGCATATACATTTAAAGAAAAGTCTGGTAAGTTCAAATTCTTTCATTGAATATTTTTATATTATTTGAACAAAACACAGTTTTATATTATTTACCAATACAACTATCACTTTGCCCCTACCTTAGGTCCACCGCCGTGACTTGAGTGCTAGGGCGTCACGGGTCCAGGTTTAATTCACGGTCCACACATGTTGCCTGGCTAAGATCTTTTAATCTTAAGTTTTCTCTTACCCTGAAAAGGAGAGCACAGTTAATATTAGATACCAAGGAAGCGAATCAATCAATCAACTAATCAATCCATTCATCGTCCCAATTTTTAAAATTCTGTAATTTCAATGTCAAACCCAAAATCTCTAGATACACATTCCAGTATGGATAATTGAAAGTCAGATTGAAAGAGGTTTTAATCTTACATTTCCAAACTTGATTGGAACCTTTTATACACCTCAAAGGTTAAATCCACTTTAAATTTCTTCGGTTTGATACAAAATAGCTCATTGAAAATATATTTTGTACGCAGCACGTTGACCCATTGAAACACAAGGCGGGATAGAGGCCAGAGAGACTCTTCGGATGCGCAGCAGAATTTCAGATCTGCCTCATGGTTAACTGGAAACAGTTTACGCGCTCTGTTCAGATTCACGATGACATATGGCGCGGAAATCTGGGGATAGGAGCAAAAGGAGAATCTGGATCAGGTGACAACGCGTTTTTGAAACAGATTTGGGGGAATTGACGGGTAAGGCGAATTGCGGAAATAAAAGGGAATTTAAATAATAATTTAACAATCAAAAAAGGTTTATCTTTGTAGCTCTAGAATATGAAGCAAGTAGTTAAATCATTATAACACTAAATTGAAAATTAAAAATTGGTGAAGATAAAAGAAGATGTTTTGCGCATTCTTCGGGGTTGCTATGGAGGAGGAACAGCCAATCAACGATACATATTTCAATCCCGCTCCGGATGCTGTCGAATGTCCGATTCTCATATTAATCTGCACTTGCTATCTCGGAGTATAAAGCAAGCGCCATGCAACCCTTGTGAAACTGGTCGCAAGTAGCCAAATTTATTCTGACGGATACAAATGTAACAATTATGTCAAAGCGGCATGTTGTTACCAATAAATTTACAGACCAGCATTCATTGTTTAAATTTGAGTTAAAACCGTAAAATCACGTAATTAATAATTAAATATCTACTCGATAAAAGATGACCGCCGTGGCTTTAACGGCTGTGGGGATTGGCCAAACTAGCAAATTTTTGTAACCAAATTCTTTGTGTATATTTCAGATGATGTACGGGAACGAAAATCCCTGAGAACAAATAATGGAAACTGCAAGATATCCTTCAGAACTGCCCACCTGTAAAATCCGTAGGATACCCTGGCAACATTCGAAACAAGAATAAAAAAAGCAGCACAACATCACCTTCAAAATGTCTTTAATGACTCATCGTCTGGTCAGCAAGAGAAAGAAATCTCTACCGCTGAAGATGTTCCTACCTTCTCTGAGGAATGTAGCAACATTATAAAAGAAGTCACAAATCCAGGACACCGCTCAAAAGAGGTTCTGAAATCCACTAATGATCCCTGCAAGATCGCTTCCTCAGTGATGGACCCTCCGATTTATGATCCTTGCCATGGAAGTGCGATGAATTCTTCGCATCGGAACAATACATCTATGACAATAGACTCTTGGGGCTATAGCTACTGTAAGAATGTGTCTGTCTTTTCCGGAAACAATAATACGACCTGAACAAGGTTACGTTCTCTGCTCCAGAGACATCAAAAGTCAAACAAGATGCTCGTGAAATTGTTTCGGAATAATTTTTGTTAAGAACAAAGTAAGGCAGATAGAAGGTTCAAATGTCACAAATATGTGCCAAGTTGCCACTACCAAACTTTATGAACGTATGTGCAATACATCTGACTTGCTGAAATTAGGGTGCAGTGATTCCTGTGCCAAGGACTGTAGTAATGTTTTTTTTTTAAAAAAAAAGACTGAGAAAATGCTCTGTATATCGCTAATGTAATATACCATTTTACTTTATTACGATAATTAAATTACCTTTACTAAAATTTAGCTCCATAAAATATTCAGAGCAGTAATAAACATCTAATAATTGATGGAATCAATTTCTAATTCATTATCAGTGTGCAGGGTAATTTTGAAAATAAATAAAAATATGCGGATGTGTTTAAGTTAAGGATATGTAAATGAAAATTCACATATTAATATTATGTATTTCAGTAATGTAAGTCATATTATGAAAAAAATTATTATGTCCCCCCAATATAAATTATGCCCCCCATAATTACGTCAAAAGCGTCGCAAAAAAAGTATAAAAGGATACCAGCAATTATGAAATCTGTGGTGACCATTTAGCAACCAAAGGCTTATAAATATCAATTTATCCTTTAGGAAAATGAGGTGGTTTGGTATTGGCCTCACGTTGGTAATGCCAAATTATGAGGTGGATTTGTCGATGATGGTGCTGTTTTGTGGTTGTTGTTTATGCAACGGTGACAACTTTTTTTCAGGGGTTTATTCCACAATTTTTTAATTCCTATTCAACTGAAGCAGGATTTCCTAGCTTCAAACAGCCATATAAGCAGCAGATTTCAAAATCAGAGTTTATTGGAAACAGTTTACCGGCTTTGAACAGATTCAGGATGACATACGGCGCGGAAATCTGGAGGTAGGAGAAAACGGAGAATATGGATCAGGTACAACGCAGTTTTGAACGGGATTTTGGGGAATGCAGGGGTAATGCGAACTGCGGAATTAAAAGGGAATTTTAGGCTCATATTCAGAGAACAGAATGTAAAATTAAAGCGGTGAATTATTGCCTGAAAATTATTGCGGAATATCATATTTAATTAGAGGGATGAACTTCAAGGAGCAGCTTAGATGGAAGCGAATAAGAAATGGACATTCAAAGTGAGAAAGGGATGTCAAATCATCGGGTTGGCAAACATTTGGACAGCAGGCAGTGGTAACAGAAGAACTGTAAGGAGGAATGTCAGGAACCGCCTCAAGGATATAGTAAGACAGCTTACATCGCTTAACGTGGGAGAAGATCTCGTTGGAAGTGGAAACGCGGTTAAAATCTGGGCGGGGATGGATCAGTATATCAAAACAGGGGGTCAGACTCATTAAACAGGGGCTAGAGTGGTTTAGGCTTGGAGCATGGCGGTAGATCAGAACCTCAGGGGAAAAAACATTGAGAAATTGCTCTTTATATAGAGATAAAGAATCATGTTCGCAATTCCTACCAAACTACAGCACCCTGCGGTGTTCAGAAAACAGTGTATCCCGCCTTCCTTTGTTGACAAGGGCTAGGGCCATGCCGAGCTCTGCTGCCTGAGGAGTAGGTAGGTGAATTCCTGACGAAGTCGAGACAGCGCAGGTCTGAAACGGCTGAGGAGGGGAATTAAACTGCATTTAAAAAAAAATATATGTATTGTGTTTTCTTATTCCACTGACAAAGGGGATCGATCCTGGTTACCATTTGTTACCATACTTACCTCCTAAACCCAAGATCGCGGGTTCGAACCCGGCCAGGAACGATGGGTTTTTTCGGGGAGTAAAAATCCTAAGTATGGCTTCCTTCGGAAGGGAAGTAAAGCCGTGGGTCCCGTGTCGTACATTTACGGCACGATAAAGAACCTCCAGCCTGAAAGAGAGGCCTCTGAGCAAAATTTGTCGGCCGTTTCACGCCCATATTTGAATGGGACGCTGATGACCTGAGATGTTAAAGAGCGTCAGCAAATAAACCAAATTAAAAAAAAAAAGTGTTCAGCGTTGCCTGTTGTGTCTCAGTAGTAAAGCAGGCGTTAAAACTTATTAAAAAAACGCAGCAATGAGGTGGAGATTTTAAAGTAATAGGTTAATTTCTAGTAACACAGAGAGTTTCAGCAAATTCTGCTGCTTTCTATATGAATGGACCAGTCACACTATCAGAAACATTATGACATTACGTGGTCTAATAATAATAATAATAATAATAATAATAATAATAATAATAATAATAATAATAAGTTTTCGTTTTTGCTCTTAAAATTACTTTGAGCTCCACAGAACCATCTTGGGAAGTTTCATAATCCTAAATTCTTTTTTAACAGTTTTTATCAGACAATGCTTTTCTACGACAGCACAATATTTACTGATGTTGAGCCTGTGGTCTAGAGATAGCTTTTGCGACTACTAATCCGGAGTTAAATCCCTGTTTGGTCTTTTTCGGAGTTTCTACTTACCCTGAGAAAGTGAATATCAGATAGCTATAAGGCGGAAAGGACTCCGAATCCATTTGCATCATCATTAATTCATTTCATTCATCCCTACAGACTTTTAGTACTCAGTTCATAGCCTACAGATCAAAGCGATAAAAATAGCATATTTAAAAAAAAATACTCTAGTATATATTTCAATGTTTACAAGTTATAAGATCCCAATTTCATGGCCGTTTAAAACAAACATAATCAACAAAGCGGTTAGAAAAAGTTTAATGCTACATGCAAGGAATACGTAACTGGAAAATAAAACAAGCTAAAATGTGAATAAGAATATCTGACTTATAATACGTGTAATATTTACATCATGAAGGAATGGGGTAAATGATAAACTTTTCACTGAATGGAATTCGTACATTCTTCTCCATTGCTAAACCGAATTGTGCGTAGAGTAACAAATTTAGGCATATATCAGAATAGGATACTCCATTCATTTGTTTCGTGTTTACCAGAATTAACACTAGGGGGTGCGCAGATCGCACATGGAAAACCACCGGAGTCAAAACACAACATTTTTCATTATACAGCGGAAGTGACGTTGCAGATATATCGAATACAATGATCATTGTAAAACACACAACTACGATAATCACTAACATTAAAACAGTTGCAAAAGCACAGCAGCACTGAAAGTGCGTAAACTAAACTGCCAGTATCATCCAGTAATGCTCTTTTGAGAAGTTTTTAAGCCGTTGCCGCGATTGCGGTGAACAGGTTAAAGTAAAATTTACAGTTGTAGGTTATTGATTTGGTTTGGTAACTTGAAGTGATGGAATGGTGGCGGTAATTTTTAATTTTTTTTTCTAAACAAAAGGAAATTTAGAATGTGTTTTATCGAGACAAGAATTTAGTGGACATTGTAGACACTGGAAAAACAAGTTTTATAAATGACACAAATACATTCGTATGTTTGAATGAATTTCTGCACAGGAATTCGAGAATTTAGGACATGACGAGTACATCCAAAGTTCCACACTGCCTCCTAATCTTGCGCTTAGCCCTCATTCACATGTTACGTAATTTTGTTCATGAATTTCTGCATTGTCCGGGTCTGCAAAATTTCGCTCGTGAACAATTACATCATAGGTGTAACTGTGATATTCTTCCAGTCATAGGACGGATTGAACACATACTGCAACGCCACGGTGTCAAGACTGTCTTTAAGCCCACTAAATAATTAAGAAATCTACTACGCTCAAAGATCCCCGGGACCCTTTGTACCGCATTCGGTCAACATCGGCACGACACAACGCAGCATTAACACCAGACTTAAAGAACACAAAATGAACTGCCATCTAGGTCAGCGGAAGCAGAGCCAGAGGGGGAACACATCATCAGGTTTCAGGACATCAAAATTCCTTCAACTATGACACATTACCATTCAAGACAACGCGAGAAGCGATCGAAATCCACAAACACCTTAACAATTTCAACAGGAAGGAAGAAGCTCAAAAACTAAATAGCAACTGGTTTTGCATATGCAGACGTAAGGTGGCAGGCTGGGTTAGTATCCAGCCTGTGTACAGTTTCTATGTTCCTACCCACGTGTGGGCTTAACCATAATGTTGGATGAGGGATGTAGGTTATGTTTTCTCAAAAAGAGTGGATCCAGTGTACAGAGGTTTTTGCTAATATAGACACATTCTAAAAGCGTTTTCAGGTTTTTAGCATGCCTATATTGCTGCTGAGTTGTTGTAAATCTTTAAAAATTGCTATTGTATAAATAACTTAGTTTCAGTTGTAGCAATCGACAAAAAAGTACTACGTACAACTCATGAGAACGTAGCGAGCCTATCACTCCAGAACTCCAGAACAGTATCGAGCCGGGTTGAAGGCCACAGTACCTAGCCGCACCTGCGGCTTTACCTGTGTGGTTAGTAACTCTTCATTGGTTATTTTTTTTTTCTGTCTTATATTTTGTGTTTTTTTTTTCGTCTATTAAATAATAGAGCAGTATCTGAGGATATTGACTTAATGCACTGATTGACCATGGCCAGTTTAGAAAAACGGTCACACATCCATTTATTGACCATGGCCAATGCGACTTAACATTCGGTCACGCATCCAAGTAGCGTCCACGCCCAATACTGCTTAACATCCGATAGGTTCTTCAGTTAAGCAGTGGGAACACCACTTTTCTGGGGGGAAGGTGGTTAAGCGCCAAGATGTCCTTGGGGAGTCTATACGAAGAGCAGCTTCTTTTTGCTTTCTGATCGTACAGTCCCAGAAGACGCGCCAGCTGATTAGGGTAGTATGGAAGTTTATCGTACAAAGTCTTTGCCCTCTCGCGAATGACATCGGATATGTACGGTACTCCGGATTGTTGGTGGAGAATTTGAGCCCGAAACTGTCGGCCTGTATCGTATATCATTCTGAGCGCCCTGTTCTGCACGCACTGGATGCTGCAGATGATGGACTTCGCCACCACTCCCCAGACCTCGCATCCGTACAGAATCAGGGGTGGTATGATTGCTCGACATATCCTCAGTTTTTGGTAAGTAGGCATTGTTTTGGATCGTAATATAGGGTACAGCTGCCGGAGAGCTGCATTGCCCAGCTTAATTTTACCCTTGGCGTGGGGGGCGGAAGGTGAGTCCTTGTCCAACATCACTCCGAGATACTTCGTTTGTGTGACCCAGGGGATCACCCTGCGCAGTAGTCGGAAGGGCAGTTGGTCATGCGTGGCTCTGGTCTGAGCTAGGAGGAGAGCGGAGCTCTTCCCCGAGCTTATGGCCATGCGCCATTTCTCACTCCACTCCCCGATGGCTCTGAGCTGTAGTTGAAGTGGCCGGTAACAGTATTGTAGTTTTTTGTTTTGTGCCAGCAGCAAGACATCGTGTGCGTACTGGCATGTCGTCACTTTTGGCTCTGTTGGAAAGTCGGCCATGTAAGCTGGGAAGAGTATCGGGGACGGCAAGCTGCCCTCTGGCACGACCGCGCCAATGGGCCGTTTTGTGGACATCTTCCATCATCTTTACACTAAAGCTACGATCTCTAAGGAAACCAGCAATCAGTGTAGTGTAGGGGGGAGGAATGCTTGCCTCTAGAAGTTTGTAGAGTAGCCCCTCATGCCAGGTGGTCGCAAAGGCCTTTTCAACGTTCAGAAGTACTGCCACGGTTTTGGCCTTTTCTTGGTAACCCAAGGAGGCCTTCTCCGTTACTCGCAGTAGCTGCTGGGTAGGGGAATGGCCAGCCCGAAAACCAAACTGATGGTCCGGAAGGAGGCCTTTCTTCTCGAAGTGAGGTGCAGGACTGCTGCTTCCCAGTCGACCTCTTCACTCCACTCTGGAAAGTGCACAGCGGCCATGGTCACGTCTGAATCCACCATGACTGGGTCCAGATGGAATGAAATGTTTTTGATGACCATGATGTCAAAGACGTCCGACCTCCGCCATGGGCCGGATGGAACGTTGGGCCTCGCGGACCATGCGCGACAAGGGCCGGGTCTCCGCTAATGAGGCAGTAGAGCTCTCGGCCTCTTGTGTTCATCTGGCGGCTGTGCCAGTGCTGGTGCTTCGCGTTGAGCTCTCCTGCTATGCATACAGTTGGGTGCAGATTCAGTACGGTTTACGCTGATGACCTAAGCTGTTAAAGAGCGTCCATAAATAAATCAATTAAAAATCAGTACAGTTTGATAGTCCACCTCTATGTAGCGGCGATTAGGCGGGTCATATGACGCAACCAGCAGTATGTCTTGCCCCCAGCTGCAAGCGGATGCCGCAAGCTTCTACCTGCTGTAGGGGCGGGATCGGAACAGGAGTGTGGGTTATATGGTTTTTAATAAGGATGGCTGTGCCGCATCCCTTTCGCCCGACTCGGTCGGCTATGACGTATCTTGGCAGTGAGAATTGCACATCGTTCGATAGATGAGTCTCGCAGACCAATAGAATATCAATTCCGTGGTACTCTACAAACTCCTGCATGCTGGAACATTGCTCCCTAATACCGTTTGCGTTCCACAACACGGCCCTAAATGGTCGGCGGACAAGTCTGCCTGCCATTATTGTTGGGTATGGGGGAACAATATGGCCAGCGTGCGAAGCATCGCACGAGTTTTATCTACAGGGGTCCCACTGGCGTCCTCATACACTGCCTTGCAATTATGTAGAGCAGGCAGTTGCTCCTGGATTATTTGGAGGTATCACTGCATGAGCGTCTGATACTCTCGCAGGTCCTCTTCGCCCATGAAGTCCTGTGCCGGTGCCGGGGCGTTCATGACTCAAGTGGTGGCGATGTTCGTAGTAGCTTGTACAGCAGGCGCTTGTTGGCCGCTAGGGGCCGTTGCTTGTACAGCTGGTGCTTGCTGGCCAGTAGGGGCCGCTGCTGGCGGCTGTGCTACCGCTGATTGGCTGCTTGGTGCGGCACTAGTCGTGGCATGTGTCGGGGCTGCTGACGCCTGTTGCTGCTTAGTAGGTGCCTGAGTGCCGCTCGGGCCAGGTTCTGCTGCTATTGTTTGCTTGGGCTTGCTGCTGCAAGGGAGGTCTCGACCCCCTGCAGTGCTGCCGCGAAAGACGTAGTGTTTTGAACAGGCGCAGGGCTCTTTTGCCTGCGTCCCTCTATAATTTTTATGCGGATTGGACAGCCGCTATAAATACCAATGTGCTGCTCCCCGCAGTTTGCACATTTTCACTCTTCGAGCGGGGACGGGCACTTCTTCACAGGGTGGGGCCCAGCACACCGCAGGCATGCAAGCTTGCGCTCACACGCCATGCTCGAGTGGTGGAAACCCAGGCACCTGTCACATTGCGCCGGTCCTTCTTGCCCATAGTATCTTTCTATGGTTACTCTGGTATGGATCAGGACACGCACTGTGTCAATGGGTTGCATCCTTGTCTCTTTCTCCTTGTGAGTAATCACCAGAAACTAGGGCGTGGGCACTCTGGTTACACCTTCTTCTGCTCGAACGTGTTTTTTAAGTTGAGCCACCGTGACGGGCTGAATGTTGTGCTCGCTAGCAGCGCCTCCTTCACTCCTTCGGAGTCTAGGCCCCGAATGACACGGCGTTCCACCTGAGGACGCTGAATAAAAATGTATAAAATTCGATTCCTTCATCTCGAAGGACGGTCCTTGAAGCCTCATGATCTGACGCTGTACATGTTTGTATGCGCACACGCCTGGGCATGCGCGTGGCGATGAAGTTTCCTCGTCTCCGGCAGGGGAGGAAGACAAAGGGGAGAGATAGGAGGGGGGAGGGCCGGATGCTTCCGCTGGAAAGTCCCCGTTAAGATTATTACGCTTGGATGCTCTAGTAAGAGGCCGTTAAACGGCCAAAGTGCCCTTATTACTGGGCCCAGTTTGTTGCATGTCATCCTCCTTAGAAGCGCTCATAGTGAGTCGGCACGGGCGCTGTCCGGCTGCTTGCAGTAGAGCGGACCACCATAAGGGCGGCGCCCACTCGAGCTATTATTTCTGCTCGAGGGCTGAGGTCTTGAAAGCCTCGCTGTCAGCGTAGTCCGTATGTCAGTCGTGGTCAGTCAGAAAGATGGATACTAGAAGGCAGAAAGACAGAAGGAAATCCCTAAGAAGACCTATCAACCTTACCTTCAGTAGTACTGGGTGAAGGGAAAGCTCAAGCCTTGCAACAGGCTGCAGCTGGCAACTGGCTCCTACAACGGTAATAGCTGCGCCGTGGGCAGGATAGAAGAGCAAGCTAGTCCACTGCAAGCCACAGTCACAGCTCGACGTGTTGGAATAATGCTGCTCTCCTTAAGGTGAGTGGGGGGTGGCAGGCTTGCAGGGGACCAGTGTCAACTGCCTGCCGATATCTTTACAAGAGTCGCTCTGCTAGTGCTGCTGCTCTGTCGAGATGCTGCCTGCTTGGGAGCTCGCTGGTATCGCCGCCGCCGCGCCCAAAAATGCCCCGCAGCACAGCGATTGAGCGGAAGGAGAACCTCTCCCCGGAGGGGAGGGGATCTCCAAGCTTTTGCCATGCCAGGACAATGTCCTTTTCTGGCTGAGGTATGGTTACATAAGGATGAAATTGGGGTGAATGGTGGCATTGATAGTAATGATGGGGTGTGTATGTTTGTGGATGTGTGCTAGTGTGAATGGTGATGGAGTGTTTGTTAATCTTAGTCTACGATCATTAGTCTGGGGCGTTTGTAGGGGGCTCCGGGATCGATGTCGTACTCCCCTAGGCCGCGGATGAGGGAGTTGAAATTGTTCGGGAGTCGGGAATAAAATTGTTTTGAAAGGTGTAGGATGTAGTCGGTTATGGTTGGGAAATTTAGTTCGTTATGGATATTGGTATTTGGGATGTACCACCCTGCGCCAGTGGCAGTACGCAGGAAGCGGTTTTGAAGGACTTGCAGGCGATGTAGGTGGGATTTGGCGGCTATGCCCCAGACTTGGCAGGCATATGTGATTGCTGGTCTGAGTACCTGTTTATATATCAACACTTTGTTGCCGACGGACATCGGAGAGAATTTTGCAATAAGGGGGTAAAGCATGGCCATCCTAGGATTGATTTTATTGGCTAGCTCACTGATGTGGGCTTTCCATGTAAGTTTCATATCTAGGCGGACACCTAGATATGTTGCCTCTGTGCTCCATGGTACGCAGCCTCCCGCAATTGTGATGTTGGGTACATCCGCAATGCTACGTCTAGTAAAGGTGATTGCCTGGGATTTGGTAGGGTTAACAGCCATTCTCCAGGTGTTGAACCACGTGGTTAGTTGGTCTGCATAAAATTGCAGCCTTCTAACGGCAACGTGATGACGTGTAGAGGTGGTTGTTATTGCGGTGTCGTCTGCGAAGAGATACAGTGAGCAGCCTGGTAGGATGGCAAGGTATTAATATAGGCCAAAAATAAAATTGGGCCGAGGACACTGCCTTGCGGAACTCCTGCACCTATAGGTCGGGGAGAGGATAGCACTTCTGCGGCTGAGACGGTGAAGGTTCGGGATTTGAGGTAGGATGCGATTTGATGTATGAGGTAAGAAGGTATGTTGTATTGTATGAGACGGTGTAGGAGACCTTGGTGCCAACCAGTGTCAAAGGCCCGCGTGATGTCTAAAAATAACGCCGGTACAAAGTGTTGATTATTGAATCCTTTGATTATTTCATCGACCATGCGGAGCAGTTGGTGGGTTGTGGAGTGCTGGCGCCTGAACCCAAACTGTTCGGGTCGCAGCACTTGATGGAGGTCGAGCGGCTTCTGTAGTCGAGATTGTAGCACCTTCTCGAACAGCTTACTGAGAACAGGCAGCAGGCTAATCGGCCGGTGGTTTTGGGGATCTTGTGGATCCTTACCTGGCTTTTTGATTTTAATAATTTTTGCGTGTTTCCAGCATTTGGGTAAGTGGCCTATTCTCAGTAGGCTGTTGTAGAGGTGCACAATGAGCTCGATCCATGCGACGGGCAGGGCTCTGAGGGCAGCGTATGTAATTCCATCGTGCCCTGCGGCCTTGTATGGTCTGGTACTGCTTAAAAGGTTGGATAACTCGATCCGGTTAGTTAACTGCACTTCCTGTTGATCAAAGGAGTTATGCAGAAACCGCTCTACAGTGTTTTCAATCGAGCGGATATGATCCCAGTTTGTTGTGTCTGATGGTGTAAATGTGGCCTCTAAGTGGTTAGCCAGCATCTCCACTTTTTCCCTGTCAGATTCGGCTACTCTCCTTCCCAATACTAGAGGTTTCTTGGATTCAGGGAGTCGTAAAAGAGCTTTCGATATGAGCCATAAGGAAGCGTCGTTGGTGTTAGGCTCGCACAATCGACGTTCCCATTCTTCGTTTCCGTACTCCCTGAGCTCAAGTCTTAGCAATGATTGGAGACGGATTGTCTCACGCTTGTCCTGGGGACTGCGTGTGTGTTGGTAACGACGTCTGGCACGATTCTTCGCCGCAATCAGCTGTCGTAAGTGGTGGGGGAGAGTAGTCTGTCTAGACCGCCTTCTGGGCGCTGGTGTGGAGAATTTTATCGCCTGTTGTAGTGCACTCGTAATAGTTTCAGTTAAAGCATCTGCCTCAGATGCTGGGGAACATGGTGTTAGAAGTGGAGTGTTCTCGGCTAGCAGTGCTGTGTAAGTGCTCCAGTTGGTTTTTCTGGGATTTGGTGTTGTGCGGAGAGGTTTGAGTTGCGGTCGGGTACAGAATAGGAGGAGAACTGGATAGTGGTCGGATGTGAGCTCTGGTAGGGTGAATAGGTTGGGATGTCGGCGAATGTTGGACACGACTGCAATGTCCAGCCAATCTGGCGGGCGTCTGTCGCCATAGGTTATGGTGGGAGAGTTAGGAGACAGCACTGCTAGGCCGTGGTCGGTAATGAACTTGTGTAACACTGATCCACGATGGGAGATGACCGTAGAATTCCAGTTTGTGTGTTTAGCATTATAGTCCCCCATAGCAATAGTTGCTGTGGGGGAGCTAAACAGGTGACGGAGTTCCCCTGGCAATATGGATTTTCCAGGCGGGATATAAACTGAAAAGAAGTTGATGGGGCCGGATCTGGTCTGTAACTGAATTCCGGTCACCTCCATGTTGCTTAGCTGAGGCAGATGTAACTGGTGATGCTGCAAGGAGGCGTTGACATAGATGGCTGTACCACCGTAACCATCCGCTCTGTCGGATCTGTAGCAGACAGTACCTTGTATGTTGGCTCTGGCCGCAGTAGTTAGCCAGGTCTCTTGAACCATCAGCACCTGGATTTGGTGAACAGCTACGAAGTGGGCTAGCTATCGGAGCTTGTCCCGGATGCCATGGGCATTCCAGGAGAGAGCCTTGAGATTGGCTATATCAGCAACTCAATTTGGTCTAGCAGCCATGTTGGAGGAGGAAGGAGAAAACAGAGTGGCAGAGGATGGTTTCTGCGGGGACAGTTGTTGGACGGTGGAGGAGTGCTTCGGCTAGAAATGCGGCGAAGCTGGTCTGGAGATGGGCCTATCACAAGAGAGCAGCATCACAAGTGAGGCCAGGCTCCTCCTGCCGACAGGCTGCAGCCCGGTGCGGACCAATCAGCAGGGAGCGCTAGCAGTTGCAACGGTATTAAATAAAGCAAAAGTTTAATTAAATATGTAATGGATGGAGAGGGGGAAAGATTTTGGGAAGTTTGATTTGGTTACAGATACTCAGGGATAATGATAATTATTTCTTCCTCTCCGACGATGGTTTTCGCTAATTCACAGTTTTGCCACGGCTGTTGAGACTTCGATGCTCAATACTTTTATGGTCCTGTGACCATAGGGGAAGGAGTACATGCACATTAATACTTTTTTTCCCCTTTATGGAAAATGGAACACAATTTATTGTTCATGCACTACTATATATAAACTATTGCACTTAACTAATAAAGAATTAAAATTATAATTAAATATGAAAAAATATAGCAAAGACACAAAAATTATTAAGCTACCCGCTAGAAGCCTCCAAATAGTTTTACTATTCCAATTATTGGTCAACATAAGCAAGAAGCAGAGAAAAAAGAAGTTTCTCGACAAGCAACTAGTGCAGTGAGAATTGGAGTAACCAGAGAACTAATCAACCAGTATCTTAAAAGGCATACGAAAAACTAGCGTGAAACTACTCACCACGCTAGGAAAAAGTGAGCTTTCCCAACTTCTTAGGAGACTTTTGCTCTTATGGGACGCAATAAGCCACCTTAATCTTATCTTTATTATATGTAAGTATCCAGGCCATGCGGAAGATATTACGTGCGGTTCTTAAAAACCAACGCTCGAACATTGGTTGTATACCCGAAATACACCAAGCAGTATACACAATGTTAACAGCACTAAAATGGTTACTCTATATTATACTATTCTTTTTAACCGTAAAACAGATTATTAGTAACAGCTTAATATGCTGTAACAAAGTATACGTCTTGAGTGAATAAATCAGGCTTTTTTTTTTCTTTCTTTTTTGGGTTGTAATTCTTTATCGTAAAATTTTTCCGGACGCTCAAAAAGGATAATTTTAGGTAATAAAAATATAACTGCATACCAGAGAAAAAAAGTTCTCTTTTTGCAACGGAATGGCTGTTAGATATTTAATCAGTAATTCTTTTGGGCAGAAAACGCTGCATAGCAACCAAATACATCTGATGTTTATCGTTACTCAGATGTTTTAGCATGAAAATTTTCTTATTACTCCTACTTTTATACGTTGTTCTAGAACTTTGCACCTTTCTGGAATAACTGGGTTTATAATGGAGTATTTAAGTGAACTAATAGAAAACTGGAGGTATTCTGTTAAGGATTCAGAAGAAGAATATGATCATCCGCTACCGGCTAACTACATTCTGTTAATGCTTGCCTGCCTCTGTGTATATACGATTTTCAAGTATAGACAACGTCAGACTACTAATAAAAAACACAGAAAGAGTAAATATGAACGGTTTGAAACCTTTAGCTTCAACACGTTGGTGCAAAATTTGCTTTTAAACCTTATGGATCTAAAAAGTATAATTTTGAAAGAGAAAATGCTGGTCATTTCCAGAATTAGATTACATAGCCTTCGTGTTGGATTAAAAGAGAAAAAATATTGGAAAGAATATCGGCGCCACTTCAGTAATGTGAGCTTGCTGTTGAAGAAGGCCGGGCTCTTGGTGGATGTAGAGAAGAGGTTGGAGCTATTGTGCAAAATCGCGAAACGAGATCAGCACATGAAGTTGGTGCATGCATATCTGAAAGAGCTGTCTCGATTCGTCAAAGAAATACGTCGTAAAAGATTGGGCGCTGGTAAGATAAAACATTTACTGGAACCTCTCGACTTGATCAGATATGAAATAACAACACTGGTGATAATGTTGAGAGTTTATAGCCAGGTGGAAACGACAACGGTCTACCCTGGTGGAACTGGCCATAAAGGTAGGTTTTAACAGGGGGAATTAAATTATTTTATAGTTTTCTCTCAATGCTGCGAAAAATGATAGAAATTATTACAAAACGAGATTGTTCATTCTTAGACACGAACATATAATTGCGCAATTTTCACCCTTGCGCACACTTTTATGCGCCTACGTTGTGCGACTAAAATATTCTTATGTTATTATTAACTTTTATAATCTACAATATCAATATAAGTCAGTTTTTAGCTCATTTCATTCAATTCAGTGTATTAAGCGGGTTTTATTTACTACGAAAGTTACTACAAGCTACATTAGCTCCTTGCACCGTATTTGAGCGGCAGATGAACGAAATAGATAAACACTTTTTGTTGTTGCTATTCCTCGTCAATTTCTATAGTAAAACAGGCTACGCGATTATTTCCATTTCCTCCGTTTTTGTTAAACCATAACCTTATTGCGGGGTTGAGTTCCGCCTACAGCAGAGTTGTTCCTCATTCTTTTATTGTCGTCTTTATTGATGCCACATGTATTCCCGTTCATGTGCAATGGGATCACAATTTACAATTTAATATTTAAATGGATATAAGATTAGTTTCAGGCTAGTTCTCCCGTTTCGTAGTAGAAATACTGTTTAGTCGATTAATAGGTTAGGTTTGGGATAGTCTTCCATTTTATATTTGAAATGGTATTTAGTTTACTGTTAAATTATTGGGGTTCGATGACATGTGAGTTATTGAGTTTATTTATCACTTTCTTTAGGTTAAAGTTCATCAAGTTTCTTTCTGTGATGGTTGTTTAGTAGTTCACATTTCATTAATACTTTTTACCATTTGTAGAGAGATTTACTTCATTGGTAGCTGCACATTATCGAACATGATTCAGGATAATATATTTTAGGGTGGTATTCAATTGAAATCTTTTTGGGTGGCATTTAAGCATTAAAAGCGTTCACACCCTTCTCTATGTCTATAGGTATATATTAATTTAGAAGCTATATGTGTCTGTTTTGTTGTTTTAATAAGTTATTGACGTTTTACAGCCTAGTGTGCGCATTATTGATCATTGTGCCCACCCTTTATTTTCAAATTAGTACATATAATTAATGCTTCATAAATAAGCACACATACATGCATATTTAAAATATGCAATTATTTCGATATATTTGAGGAACATAAAAAAATATTTTGAGCAGAAAAACCGGTCGATAAGAACATCGTTATAGATAAAGTTAAAAAAGTGAATCTGGAAATGAGGAAATATGATAATTTTATTGTATTATTGCTTCAGCTCCTTTCATAAAAGTTATGGTTTTGTTTTAACAAGCAACATGTTTTTGGTGAGCATATAACTATAGGTTGTCAAAACCCCCCCCCATTTATAACTCATTGACGGGTCTGTATTTTTCTAATAAATTACGTACATTTAAAACTTCAACGTAAATGTATAGTTTTAAAAAGTCTGTCGAAACAAAGGAGGTAAATATTTACAGTTTATTTTGAACAGCACATTCATTTACCAAAGCATATACTTTGTTATATTTTGGTTAAGATATAGTACACACAATAAATAAAATAATACATTTAAAGAAAAGTCTAGTAAGTGGAAAATGTTTCAATGTATATTGTTATATTATCTGAATAAGCCACAGTTTTATATTATTTACCAATATAATTATGACTTTGCTCCTACCTTACGTCCACCGCCGTTACTTGGGTGCAAGGGCGCCGCGGTTTCCGGTTTAATTCCCGATTCGGACATGTCGGAGAGGTGTATTTTTTTCCGAGGTTTTCCCTTACCCTGAAAAGGAAAACACTGTTAATATAAAATACAAAGGAAGCAAACCTTTGCCATTAATCCACTTATCGTCTCAAAAATATTTGGGGGAACGTTAAACGCGTATAAAATGCGTTATATACATGATTAAAAAAAAAACTCTGCCATTTTAAAAACTGGCAACCTACAAAAGTGAAGGAAAGTATTACCTGCGTTAGAGTTCATAACTTATGAAAGTTTGTAATGTTCTATACCACCAATGTTAACTTTAGGTCATCACAAATGTCAAACCCAAAATATGTAGATAAACATTCCAATACGGACCATTCCAGGTCAAATCGAAAGAGGTTTCGATCTTAGGTATTCAAACTAGATTGGAAACATTTGTACACCTTCAAAGTTTAACTCCCATTTTGTTTTGTCGGCTTCATACAGAATGGCTCATATGGAATACATTTTTCATGAATATATCCAACAGTTATAAAATAATAGTTTAATTACATCTATAATCCTGAGATATTATTCAAAGAATTTTAGTTAATAATGACAAAAATATGTCCTTTCGGCCTTTCACTTTAAGAAAACTAAAATTGAGACTGAAAGTCTTTTATAATAAAAAATGTGACGTATTATATGATCTTTATATATTTGCATACATTTGAGAAATAGTAATAAAAGAAATAAAGGATTATGTCAAGCACTACTTGTAGTATTAGACAGTACCTCTGTACCAAATTTCATAACTCTGAGTGTTTATAAATAGGGAAATTACATTTTTAATGACTTATTCTGAATTTTAAGGTGACAACATTTCTATAAAAATGTTTCTTAATAAAAATGCTGTAGTCAAAATAACTAACTTGCACATTACTCAAAATGACATTTACATTGGTAAAAATAGTGGACAACAATGTTTGATTTCACTTGGAATGATGCTTTAACCGCCTCCTTGGTCAAGTGATTAGCGTTGTTAAATGTTGACCGAGAGAACACGGTGTTCGATTATCGCTACCTACTTAGAAATGTTTGTAAGTTACCGATGTTCACCCAGACGCATGAGGATAATTGTGGAGCTACCTGATGGAGAGGCGGTGTCCTTCTGTCTCGAAATCCGGGGTGACGACTTGCTGATCATATGCCTTCCTGCAGCAGAGGTCGCTAAGGAAGGCAATGGTCCGATCTCTGGCTGGCGTACTACAGAGGAGGATAATGATCTTTAGCCTAACGTAGAGCCATAGGAACCGCAGAGCACCCGACGGGAGTGTTGTGCAAAGCGCTCAGTATGATGAAGCACACAACTCAGAGAAAGGGCGAACAATCTGAGGGCTGGTTTGACTATCAATGTAGAAACGCTAAGAAAATAGCAGAAGAGACGTTAAAGAAATTTAGACGGGAAGGAAGCGATGAGAAGCGGGGTGATTGGCATAATAAAATGACCGAAGAACCCCGGGAAGTTGTCGGGAGGGGGGATATTGCTAAAACATGGGCATTCATAAAAAAAACTGAGAAATTGTCCCAGAACAATCAACGGGATGGGAAAAAGGGGAAACATATACAAATACAAATGTTAGACGTGAATGTTGCTGCGGGGAAAGTGTCGTAGGCAATAAAGAGTTTACAAACAGGCAAATATTCCGACTGGGATGGACTCTCGCCGGAAGTATTCAAAAAGGCCACGAGGGTTAATGAGTTGGGTTTGATGATGCTCCAGATATTTAGAAAAGTGTTTACCTGTTGTTGACATGGACTAATTCATTCTAATTTTGAAAGGAAAGCAAAGACATCTCCGGACAATTACAGGGGAGTCACTCTTTTGCCAATCATGGGAAAAGTTTATTGCAGAGTAGTGTACAAGAGAATAAAAGACTGGCTGCTGGAATTTGGTAAAATTTCAAACAGGTTTCCCAGAGAGGCACATTACCGTAGAAGATGTAGAATCTGTGCGTGCTTATTTTAGAAACACTTAGAGCTAGATAAATGTCAATAAAACGGGGGAAACTGCATTGCGTCTTAGTAGATTTTCAGGAGATTATTTATTTTAGAAACACTTAGAACGTGGTAATTGTCAATAAAACGGGGGGAAATATATTGCGCCTTTGTAGATTTTCAGAATGCTGTTTATTTTAGAAACACTTAGAAAGAGACAAATGTCAATAAAACGGGGGAAAATATATTGCGCCTTTGTAGATTTTCAGAGCGACTTTGATTCCAACTACGAGCAACAATGGCACAAACTGTGATTCTTGGGAATGTCAGGGAAAATGATGTGACCATTACAGGCGATTTATGACTGTGTGCAATTCTGCATAAAGTACGTCAGAGATAGAATATGGCATTGTTTTCAGTGTGACACAGGGCTGCGTTCTGTTGCCTTTACTATTTCTTCTATGTGTAGATGATTAAATGGACGTGATAGTGAAATACAAAGCGGGTTAGAGGCCAGGGAAACTCTCCGCATAAGCAGCAGATTTCCATATCTGCCTGAAGGTTTACTGGAAACAGTTTACAGGGATTTGATCACATCCACGATGACATACGGCGCGGAAATCTGGAGGTAGGAGCAAACGGAGAATAAGGATCAGGTGAGAACGCGTTTTTTGAAAGCGATTTCGGGGAATGCACGGGTTCCGGGAAACTGTAAAATTATGAGCGAATTTGACGCTAATAGTCAGAGAACAGAATGTAAAATTGAAGCAGTGAAATATTGCCTGAAAATTATTCTGGGAGATCAATTTTAATTAGAGCGGTTTGCTTCAAGGACCAGCTTAGATTGGAAAGGAATAAGACATGGGCCTCCAAAGTGAGAAAAAGGTTTGAAAACCATCGGGTTGGGAAATATTTTGACACTAGACCAAGGTAACATCGTTATAGATAAAGGTAAAATTAAAAAATGAAAGTGAGGAAACCATGTTTTAAAATTCTCTTTAGTATATTATGTGCTCCATTTTTTTAACATAGCTGACGAAATATTTTGTAAATAAAGGGAAAAACTGAGTTTTACTTTTAACCTAATTCTACTACAAGATGTAAAATTTAACAGATTCTGTCACTTTGATAGTATCTGAAGTCAAAATTAACTTTGATTGCATGTTGAAGAGTTTTGAATTTTACAGATCGTGTTCTTTTTTTCTGATGAAATATACGTCACAAGACTTATCCCCAAGGAAATATTCTTATATTCGAATAAAATAATACTATTTATCATCATCTTAAGCAGCAAGACCTTTACAGTGGTGACTTCCTTCAGTAATGTTGAATAAAATGTTTCATTTTATATATAAAAAATTGAAAATAATACTTCAGTCCTTGTGAGAGTGCTTTCCCTTCACCAACAACATTTGAGTTTTAAATTAAAAATTGAGAAGCTGTTTCTGGCATATCTCCGATTTATAAATGAAAGTATGAAAATATTAGTTTATGGTTCCTTCAGCTATTCTCAAAAATTTACGGAATGTTTCAACAATTAACATATTTTTAGTTGCCTCATAACTACAGGCTCTCTACATCCCCTCTTTTAATAAATAATTGACGTAATTGTATTTTTCTAAAAAATTACCTATATTATATTCTTCAATGTAAATGTGTAGTTTTATAAGCCTGTGTAGCCAAAGGAGGTAAATATTTACAGTTAATTTTGAACATCACCTTTATTTACCATAGCATATACATTTAAAGAAAAGTCTGGTAAGTTCAAATTCTTTCATTGAATATTTTTATATTATTTGAGCAAAACACATTTTTATATTATTTGCCAATACAACTATCACTTTGCCCCTACCTTAGGTCCACCGCCGTGACTTGAGTGCTAGGGCGTCACGGGTCCAGGTTTAATTCACGGTCCACACATGTTGCCTGGCTAAGATCTTTTAATCTTAAGTTTTCCCTTACCCTGAAAAGGAGAGCACAGTTAATATTAGATACCAAGGAAGCGAATCAATCAATCAACCAATCAATCCATTCATCGTCCCAATTTTTAAAATTCTGTAATTTCAATGTCAAACCCAAAATCTCTAGATACACATTCCAGTATGGATAATTGAAAGTCAGATTGAAAGAGGTTTAAATCTTACATTTCCAAACTTGATTGGAACCTTTTATACACCTCAAAGGTTAAATCCACTTTAAATTTCTTCGGTTTGATACAGAATAGCTCATTGAAAATATATTTTGTACGCAGCACGTTGACCCATTGAAACACAAGGCGGGATAGAGGCCAGAGAGACTCTTCGGATACGCAGCAGAATTTCAGATCTGCCTCATGGTTAACTGGAAACAGTTTACGCGCTCTGTTCAGATTCACGATGACATATGGCGCGGAAATCTGGGGATAGGAGCAAAAGGAGAATCTGGATCAGGTGACAACGCGTTTTTGAAACAGATTTGGGGGAATTGACGGGTAAGGCGAATTGCGGAAATAAAAGGGAATTTAAATAATAATTTAACAATCCAAAAAGGTTTATCTTTGTAGCTCTAGAATATGAAGCAAGTAGTTAAATCATTATAACACTAAATGTAAAAATTAAAAATTGGTGAAGATAAAAGAAGATGTTTTGCGCATTCTTCGGGGTTGCTATGGAGGTGGAACAGCCAATGAACGATACATATTTCAATCCCGCTCCGGATGCTGTCGAATGTCCGATTCTCATATTAATCTGCACTTGCTATCTCGGAGTATAAAGCAAGCGCCAAGCAACCCTTGTGAAACTGGTCGCAAGTAGCCAAATTTATTCTGACGGATACAAATGTAACAATTATGTCAAAGCGGCATGTTGTTACCAATAAATTTACAGACCAGCATTCATTGTTTAAATTTGAGTTAAAACCGTAAAATCACGTAATTAATAATTAAATATCTACTCGATAAAAAATGACCGCCGTGGCTTTAACGACTGTGGGGCTTGGCCAAACTAGCAAATTGTTGTAACCAAATTCTTTGTGTATATTTCAGATGATGTACGGGAACGAAAATCCCTGAGAACAAATAATGGAAACTACAAGATATCCTTCAGAACTGCCCACCTGTAAAATCCGTAGGATACCCTGGCAACATTCGAAACAAGAATAAAAAAAGCAGCACAACATCACCTTCAAAATGCCTTTAATGACTCATCGTCTGGTCAGCAAGAGAAAGAAATCTCTACCGCTGAAGATGTTCCTACCTTCTCTGAGGAATGTAGCAAGATTATAAAAGAAGTCACAGATCCAGGACACCGCTCAAAAGAGGTTCTGAAATCCACTAATGATCCCTGCAAGATCGCTTCCTCAGTGATGGACCCTCCGATTTATGATCCTTGCCATGGAAGTGCGATGAATTCTTCGCATCGGAACAATACAACTATGACAATAGACTCTTGGGGCTATAGCTACTGTAAGAATGTGTCTGTCTTTTCCGGAAACAATAATACGACCTGAACAAGGTCACATTCTCTGCTCCAGAGACATCGAAAGTCAAACAAGATGCTCGTGAAATTGTTTCGGAATAATTTTTGTTAAGAACAAAGTAAGGCAGATAGAAGGTTCAAATGTCACAAATATGTGCCAAGTTGCCACTACCAAACTTTATGAACGTATGTGCAATACATCTGACTTGCTGAAATTAGGGTGCAGTGATTCCTGTGCCAAGGACTGTAGTAATGTTTTTTTTTTTTTAAAAAAAAAAGACTGAGAAAATGCTCTGTATATCGCTAATGTAATATACCATTTTACTTTATTACGATAATTAAATTACCTTTACTAAAATTTAGCTCCATAAAATATTCAGAGCAGTAATAAACATCTAATAATTGATGGAATCAATTTCTAATTCATTATCAGTGTGCAGGGTAATTTTGAAAATAAATAAAAATATGCGGATGTGTTTATGTTAAGGATATGTAAATGAAAATTCACATATTAATATTATGTATTTCAGTAATGTAAGTCATATTATGAAAAAAATTATTATGTCCCCCCAATATAAATTATGCCCCCCATAATTACGTCAAAAGCGTCGCAAAAAGGTATAAAAGGATACCAGCAATTATGAAATCTGTGGTGACCATTTAGCAACCAATGGCTTATAAATATCAATTTATCCTTTAGGAAAACGAGGTGGTTTGGTATTGGCCTCACGTTGGTAATGCCAAATTATGAGGTGGATGTGTCGATGATGGTGTTGTTTTGTGGTTGTTGTTTATGCAACGGTGACAACTTTTTTTCAGGGGTTTATTCCACAATTTTTTAATTCCTATTCAACTGAAGCAGGATTTCCTAGCTTCAAACAGCCGTATAAGCAGCAGATTTCAAAATCAGAGTTTATTGGAAACAGTTTACCGGCTCTGAACAGATTCAGGATGACATACGGCGCGGAAATCTGGAGGTAGGAGCAAACGGAGAATATGGATTAGGTACAATGCGTTTTTGAACGGGATTTTGGGGAATGGAGTGGTAAGACGAACTGCGGAATTAAAAAGGGAATTTGAGGCTCCTAGTGAGAGAACAGAATGTAAAATTAAAGCGGTGAATTATTGCGGAATATCATATTTAATTAAAGGGACCAACTTCAAGGAGCAGCTTAGATGGAAGCGAATAAGACATGGACATGGACATTCAAAGTGAGAAAGGGATGTCAAACCATCGGGTTGGCAAACATTTGGACTGCAGGCAATGGTAACAGGAGAACTGTAAGGAGGAAGGTCAGGAACCGCCTCAAGGATATAGTAAGCCAGCTTACATCGCTTAATGTGGGAGAAGATCTCCTTTGAAGTGAAAACAGGGTTAAAATCTGGGCGGGGATGGAGCAGTATATCAAAACAGGGACTAGAGTGGTTTAGGCTTGCAGCATGGCGGTAGATCAGAACCTCAGGGGAAAAAACATTGAGAAATTGCTCTTTATATAGAGATAAAGAATCATGTTCGCAATTGCTACCAAACTATTGCACCCTGCGGTGTTCAGAAAACAGTGTATCCCACCTTCCTTTGTTGACAAGGGCTAGGGCCATGCCGGGCTCTGCTGCCTGAGGAGCAGGTAGGTAAATTCCTGACGAAGTCGAGACAGCGCAGGTCTGAAACGGCTGAGGAGGGGAATTAAACTGCATTTAAAGTAATATATATGTATTGTGTTTTCTTATTCCACTGACAAAGGGGATCTATCCTGGTTACCATTGGTTACCATACTTACCTCCTAAACCCAAGATCGCGGGTTCGAACCCGGCCAGGACCGGTGGATTTTTTCGGGTATGGCTGAACGTTTACAAGCGGGTATTTATTATTATATACTTTAACAGCTTCTTTACCTTTATTGTTAGGTATTTTATGATTTTATAGAGAATTTAAATGTTTAATTTTTCCTTTAATATCTATTAGATCTGGAGAATTATTTAATGTTATTATTTATTTAAGAATAATTTTAGCTTTTTTGGTGAAAATACCTATATATATATATATATATATATATATATATATATAGTTCATTTATGATCCTTCGGAAGGGAAGTAAAGCCGTGGGTCCCGTGTCGTACATTTACGGCATGATAAAGAACCTCAAGCCTGAAAAAGAGGCCTCTGAGCAAAATTTGTCGGCCGTTTCACGCCCATATTTGAATGGGACGCTGATGACCTGAGATGTTAAAGAGCGTCAGCAAATAAACCAAATTAAAAAAAAAAGTGTTCAGCGTTGCCTGTTGTGTCTCAGTAGTAAAGCAGGCGTTAAAACTCATTAAAAAACGCAGCAATGAGGTGGAGATTTTAAAGTAATAGGCTTATTTCTAGTAACACAGAGAGTTTCAGCAAATTCTGCTGCTTTCTATGTGAATGGACCATCACACTATCAGAAACATTATGACATTACGTGGTCTAATAATAATAATAATAATAATAATAATAATAATAATTTTTCGTTTTTGCTCTTAAAATTACTTTGAGCTCCACAGAACCTTCTTGGGAAGTTTCATAATGCTAAACCCTTTTTTAACAGTTTTTATCAGACAATGCTTTTCTACGACAGCACAATATTTACTGATATTGAGCCTGTGGTCTAGAGATAGCTTTTGCGACTACTAATCCGGAGTTAAATCCCTGTTTGGTTTTTTTCGGAGTTTCTACTTACCCTGAGAAAGTGAATATCAGATAGCTGTAAGGCGGAAAGGACTCCGAATCCATTTGCATCATCATTAATTCATTTCATTCATCCCTACAGACTTTTAGTACTCAGTTCATAGCCTACAGATCAAAGCGATAAAAATAGCATATTTAAAAAAAATACTCTAGTATATATTTCAATGTTTACAAGTTATAAGATCCCAATTTCATGGCCGTTTAAAACGAACATAATCAACAAAGCGGTTAGAAAAAGTTTAATGCTACATGCAAGAAATACGTAACTGGAAAATAAAACAAGCTAAAATGTGAATAAGAATATCTGACGTATAATACGTGTAATATTTACATCATGAAGGAATGGGGTAAATGATAAACTTTTCACTGAATGGAATTCGTACATTCTTCTCCATTGCTAAACCGAATTGTGCGTAGAGTAACAAATTTAGGCATATATCAGAATAGGATACTCCATTCATTTGTTTCGTGTTTACCAGAATTAACACTAAAGGGTGCGCAGATCGCACATGGAAAACCACCGGAGTCAAAACACAACATTTTTCATTATACAGCGGAAGTGACGTTGCAGATATATCGAATACAATGATGATTGTAAAACACACAACTACGATAATCACTAACATTAACACAGTTATAAAAGCACAGCAGCACTGAAGGTGCGTAAACTAAACTGCCAGTATCATCCAATAATGCTCTTTTGGGAAGTTTTTGGAGCCGTTGCCGCGATTGCGGTGAACAGGTTAAAGTAAAATTTACAGTTGTAGGTTATTGATTTGGTTTGGTAACTTGAAGTGATGGAATGGTGGCGGTAATTTTTAATTTTTTTTTTTCTAACCAAAAGGAAATTTAGAATGTGTTTTATGGAGACAAGAATTTAGTGGACATTGTAGACACTGGAAACACAAGTTTTATAAATGACGCAAATACATTCGTATGTTTGAATGAATTTCTGCACAGGAATTCGAGAATTTAGGACATGACGAGTACATCCAAAGTTCCACACTGTCTCCTAATCTTGCGCTTAGCCCTCATTCACATTTTACGTATGTTTGTGCATGAATTTCTGTATTGTCCGGGTCTGCAAAATTTCGCTCGTGAACATTTATATCATAGGTGTAACTGTGATATTCTTCCAGTCATAGGACGGATTGAACACATACTGCAACGCCACGGTGTCAAGACTGTCTTTAAGCCCACTAAACACTTAAGAAATCTACTACTCTCAGTCAAAGATCCCCGGGACCCTTTGTACCGCATTCGATCAACATCGGCACGACACAACGCAGCATTAACACCAGACTTAAAGAACAGAAAATGAACTGCCATCTAGGTCAGCGGAAGCAGGGCCAGAGGGGGAACACATTAGTAGGTTTCAGGACACCAGCATTCTTTCAACTATTACACATTACCATTCAAGACAACAGCGAGAAGCGATCGAAATCCACAAACACCTCAACAATTTCAACATGAAAGAAGAAGCTCGAAAACTAAATAGCAACTGATTTCGCATATGTAGATGAAAGGTGGCAGGCTGGGTTAGTATCCAACCTGTGTACAGTTTCTATGTTCCTACCCACGTGTGGGCTTAACCATAGTGTTGGATGATAAATGCAGGTTGAATTTTTGGGGTAAAGGTATTTATGTTTTGTCAAAAAGAGTGGATCCAGTGTCCGGGGTTTTTTGCTAATATAGACACATTCTAAAAGCGTTTGCAGGTTTTTAGCATGCCTATATTGCTGCTGAGTTGTTGTATATCTTTAAAAAGTGCTATTATATAAATAACTTAGTTTCAGCTGTAGTAATTGACAAAAAGTACTACATACAACCCATGAGAACGTAGCGAGCCTATTACTCCAGAACTCCAGAACATTATCGAGCCGGGTTGAAGGCCACAGTACCTAGCCGCACCTGCGGCTTTACCTGTTTGGTTAGTAGCTCTTCATTGGATTTTGTTCTATCTTATATTTTGTGTTTATTTCGTCTATTAAATAATAGAGTGGTATCTGAGGAGGTTGACTTAATGCACTAATTGACCATGGCCAGTTTAGAAAGACGGTCACCCATCCATTTACTGACCATGACCAACGACTTAACATTCGGTCACCCATCCAAGTGGCGTTCACGCCCAATACTGCTTAACATCCGATAGGTTCTTCAGTTAAGCAGTGGGAACACCACTTTTCTGGGGGTAAGGTGGTTAAATGGAACGTTAAGTGCCAAGATGTCCTTGGGGAGTCTATATGAAGACCAGCGTCTTTTTGCTTTCTGGTCGTACTGTCCCAGAAGACGCGCCAGCTGATTAGGGTGGTATGGAAGTTTATCGTAGAAAGTCTTTGCCCTCTCGCGAATGACATTGGCGATGTACGGTACTCCGCATTGTTGGTGGAGAATTTGAGACCGAAACTGTCGGCCTGTATCGTATATCATTCTGAGCTCCCTGTTCTGCACGCATTGGATGCTGGGGTTGAATGACTTCGCCACCACTCCCCAGACCTCGCAGCCGTACAGAATCAGGGGCGATATGATTGCTCGACATACCCTCAATTTTTGGTAAGTAGGCATTGTTTTGGATCGGAATATAGGGTACAGCTGCCGGAGAGCTGCATTGCCCAGTTTAATTTTACCCTTGGCGTGGGGGGGGGGCAGAAGGTGAGTAGCTCCGAGATACTTCGCTTGTGTGACCCAGGGGATCACCCTGCGCCGTAGTCGGAGGGGCAGTTGGTCATGCGTGGCTCTGGTCTGAGCGCGGAGGAGAGCGGAGCTCTTCCCCGGGCATTTGACCATGCGCCATTTCTCACTCCACTTCCCGATGGCTCTGAGTGGAGTCGTTGAAGTGTCCGGTACTAATATTGTAGGTTTTTGTTTTGTGCGTGTTGCAACACATCGTCTGCGTACTGGCATTTCGTCACTTTTGGCTCTGTTGGAAAGTCGGCCATGTAAGCTGGGAAGAGTATCGGGGACAGCACTCTGCCCTTCGGCACTCCCGCACCAATGGGCCGTTTTGTGGACATCTTCCCCTCCACCTTTAAACTAAAGCTACGATCTCTAAGGAAACCAGCAATCAGTGTAATGTAGGGGGGAGGGATGCTTGCCTTTAGCAGTTTGTAGAGTAGCCCCTCATGCCAGGTGGTCGCAAAGGCCTTTTCAACGTCCAGCAGTACTGCCACGGTTTTGGCCTTTTCTTGGTAACCCAAGGAGGCCTTCTCCGTTACTCGCAGTAGCTGCTGGGTAGGGGAATGGCCAGCCCGAAAACCAAACTGATGGTCCGGAAGGAGGCCTTTTTTCTCGAAGAGGGGATAAATGCGGGAGAGGATCAGCCACTCAAAATTTTTTGATATGACTGGGAGTAGACTTATGGATCGGTAGCTTGATGGGAAAACTGGGTTCTTGCCAGGTTTTAAGATTCATACCACTCTTGCCTCTTTCCACACACTGGGAAAGTGGCGAAGGTGAAGGCATGCATTATAAATCCGTGTCAAGTGAAGCACAGCTTTTTTGGGTAGGTGCTGGAGCATGTCCGCTGTAACACGGTCATGTCCAGGGGCTTTGTTAGGTTTCAGATTTGTGATTTGGAATTCCACTTCTTTCGGAGTGGCGACAGGGATGTGGACCTCGTTGTGGGGGTTTGGTGATGGTTCAAGGAAGGCTTCCACCCTCTCCTCCACAACGTCACTAAAGTTTTCATCCTGCAGGTCCTCCCGGTTCGAACTGGGTCTCCAGGTAGTCTGCGAGAGCTTCGGCTTTCTCGCGGGGGGTGAAAGAAAGCCTTCCGCGGGTGCCATGAATCGGATGTGCATGTAAAGTTTAATCTTTACGTAGACTTTTAATTAACCGCCACGATTTCCTCTCCTGGAGGTCAACCTATTTTCCCAGGCCTCTCTGCGGTGCGCCCTGAGTAGTCTTCTTACCAGGGTTTTGAACCTCTGAGACTGCACAGATCCTGGGGTGACGGAAGCGTTGCCATACCCTTCTGACTGTTCCCTTGGCTTGGATGAGCTGCCTATGCTCATTTGGAATGCTCATGGGGGCGGTGCATACGGCGCTTAGGATGTGGTCGGAAAAAGCAGTAGCCGCGGCCTCGAGCGCCTCCACAGATTCGATGCGAGAGTTCGGTTCTACTATCTGGGAGAGGTGCAGGACTGCTGCTTTTCAGTCGACCTATTCACTCCACTCTGGAAAGTGCAGAGCGGCCATGGTCACATCTGAATCCACCAAGACTGGGTCCAGATGGAATGAAATGTTTTTGATGATCATGGTGTCAAGTACGTCCGACCTCCGCCATGGGCCGGATGGAACGTTGGGCCTCGCGGACCATGCGCGACAAGGGCCGGGTCTCTGCTAATGAGGCGGTAGAGCTCTCGGCCTCTTTTGTTCATCTGGCAGCTGTGCCAGTGCTGGTGCTTCGCGTTGAGCTCTCCTGCTATGCATACAGTTGGGTGCAGATTCAGTACGGTTTACGCTGATGACCTAAGCTGTTAAAGAGCGTCCATAAATAAATCAATCAAAAATCAGTACAGTTTGATAGTCCACCTCTATGTAGCGGCGATTAGGCGGGTCATATGACGCAACCAGCAGTATGTCTTGCCCCCAGCTGCAAGCGGATGCCGCAAGCTTCTACCTGCTGTAGGGGCGGGATCGGAACAGGAGTGTGGGTTATATGGTTTTTAATAAGGATGGCTGTGCCGCATCCCTTTCGCCCGACTCGGTCGGCTATGACGTATCTTGGCAGTGAGAATTGCACATCGTTCGATAGATGAGTCTCGCAGACCAATAGAATATCAATTCCGTGGTACTCTACAAACTCCTGCATGCTGGAACATTGCTCCCTAATACCGTTTGCGTTCCAGAACGCGGCCCTAAATGGTCGGCGGACAAGTCTGCATGCCATTATTGTTGGGTATGGGGGAACAATATGGCCAGCGTGCGAAGCATCGCACGAGTTTTATCTACAGGGGTCGCACTGGCGTCCTCATACACCGCCTTGCAATTATGTAGAGCAAGCAGTTGCTCCTGGATTATTTGGAGGTACCACTGCATGAGCGTCTGATACCATCGCAGGTCCTCTTCGCCCATGAAGTCCTGTGCCGGTGCCGGGGCGTTCATGACTCAAGTGGTGGCGATGTTCGTAGTAGCTTGTACAGCAGGCGCTTGTTGGCCGCTAGGGGCCGTTGCTTGTACAGCTGGTGTTTGCTGGCCGGTAGGGGCCGCTGCTGGCGGCTGTGCTGCCGCTGATTGGCTGCTTGGTGCGGCACTAGTCGTGGCATGTGTCGGGGCTGCTGACGCCTGTTGCTGCTTAGTAGGTGCCTGAGTGCCGCTCGGGCCAGGCTCAGCTGCTATTGGTTCGCTTGGGCTTGCTGCTGCGAGAGTGGTCTCGACCCCCTGCAGTGCTGCCGCGAAAGACGTAGTGTTGCGAACAGGCGCAGGGCTCTTGTGCCTGCGTCCCTCTCAAATTTTTATGCGGATTGGACAGCCGCTATAAACACCAATGTGCTGATGCCCGCAGTTTGCACATTTTCACCCTTCGAGCGGGGACGGGCACTCCTTCACAGGGTGGGGCCCAGCACACCGCAGGCATGCAAGCTTGCGCTCACACGCCATGCTCGAGTGGTGGAAACCCAGGCACCTGTGACATTGCGCCGGTCCTTCTTGCCCATAGTATCTTTCTATGGTTACTCTGGTATGGATCAGGACACGGACTGTGTCGATGGGTTGCATCCTGGTCTCTTTCTCCTTGTGAGTAATCACCAGAAACAAGGGCATGGGCACTCTGGTTACACCTTCTTCTGCTCGAACGTGTTTTTAAGTTGAGCCATCGTGACGGGCTGAATGTTGTGCTCGCTAGCAGCGCCTCCTTCACCTCGTCGACCGTACATTCGGATTCTAGGCCCCGAATGACACGGCGTTCCACCTGAGGACGCAGAATAAAAATGTATAAAATTCGATACCTTCATCTCGAAGGACGGTCCTTGAAGCCTCATGATCTGACGCTGTACATGTTTGTATGCGCACACGCCTGGGCATGCGCGTGGCGATGAAGTTTCCAGTTAATTTCGCTTCTTGTTTTCGCATAACTCTCACGCAGCTGAGAAACGGGTCCGCCATAATTGGCGGTATTCTTTCCCTCCTTCTGGATGGAGGTGGAGGCGTGGCTGGGCCGGTGTTGGGGGGGGCAGTGTTTTTTTTCCTTTCAGAGCGCCGCCGTCTCCGGCTGTGCACCTCGGTAAATCCCTCCGAATCCGAGTCTGAGCCTTCGCTAGAAGCGCTGCTCGTCTCCGGCAGGGGAGGGAGAGAAAGGGGAGAGTTAGGAGGGGGGAGGGCCGGATGCTTCCGCTGGCAAGTCCCCGTCAAGATTATTACGCTTGGATGCTCTAGTAAGTGGCCGTTAAGCGGCCAAAGTGCCCTTATTACTGGGCCCAGGTTCTTGTATGTCATCCTCCTCAGAAGCGCTCATAGTATGAGTCGGCGCGGGCGCTATCCGGCTGCTTGCAGCAGAGCGGACCACCATAAGGGCGGCGCCCACTCGAGCTATTATTTCTGCTCGACGGCTGAGCTCTTGAAAGCCCCGCTGTCAGCGTAGTCTGTCTGTCAGTCGTGGTCAGTCAGAAAGATGGATACTAGAAGGCAGAAAGACAGAAGATAATCCCTAAGAAGACCTATCAACCTTACCTTCAGTAGTACTGGGTGAAGGGAAAGCTCCAGCCTTGCAACAGGCTGCAGCTGGCAACTGGCTCCTACAACGGTAATAGCTGCGCCGTGGGCATGATAGAAGAGGAAGCTAGTCCACAGCTTGCCACGGTCACAGCTCGTCGTGTTGGAATAATGCTGCTCTCCTTAAGGTGAGTGGGGGGCAGGCTTGCAGGGGACCAGTGTGAACTGCCTGCCGGTATCTTCACAAGAGTCGCTCTGCTAGTGCTGCTGCTCTGTCGAGAAGCTGCCTGCTTGGGAGCTCGCTGGTATCGCCGCCGCGCCCAAAAATGCCCCGCCGCCTATCACAAGAGAGCAGCATCACAGGTGAGGCCAGGCTCCTCCCACCAGCCGATAGGCTGCAGCCCGGTGCGGACCAATCAGCGGGGAGCGCTAGCAGTTGCAGTGGTATTAAATAAAGCAACAGTTTAACTAAATATGTAATGGAGGGAGAGAGGGAAAGATTTTGGGAGGATTTGATTTGGTTATGAATTCTCAGGGATAATGATAATTCTTTCATCCTCTCCGACGATGGTTACCGCTGACTCACGGTTTTGTCACGACTGTTGAGACTCCGATGCTCAATACTTTTATGGTCCTGTGACCATAGGGGAAGGAGTACATGCACATTAATACTTTTTTCCCCTTTATGGAAAATGGAACACAATTTATTGTTCATACACTACTATATATAAACTATTGCACTTAACTAATAAAGAATTAAAATTATAATTAAATATGAAAAAATATAGCAAAGACACAAAAATTATTAAGCTACCCGCTAGAAGCCTCCAAATAGTTTTACTATTCCAATTATTGGTCAACATAAGCAAGAAGCAGAGAGACAAGCAACTAGTGCAGTCAGAATTGGAGTAACCAGAGAACTAATCAACCAGTATCTTAAAAGGCATACGAACAACTAGAGTGAAACTACTCACCACGCTAGGAAAAAGTGAGTTTTCCCAAATTCTTAGGAGACTTTTGCTCTTATGGGACGCAATAAGCCAACTTAATCTTATCTTTATTATATTTAAGTATCCAGGTCATGCGGAAGATATTACGTGCGGTTCTTAAAAACCAACGCTCGAACATTGCCTGTATACCCGAAATACACCAAGCAGTATACACAATGTTAACAGCACTAAAATGGTTACTCTGTATTATACTATTCTTTTTAACCGTAAAACAGATTATTAGTAACAGCTTAATATGCTGTAACAAAGTATACGTCTTGAGTGAATCAATCAGGCTTTTTTTTTCTTTCTTTTTTGGGTTGTAATTCTTTATCGTATAATTTTTCCGGACGCTCAAAAAGGATAATTTTACGTAATAAAAATATAACTGCATACCAGAGAAAAAAAGTTCTCTTTTTGCAACGGAATGGCTGTTAGATATTTAATCAGTAATTCTTTTGGGCAGAAAACGCTGCATAGCAACCAAATACATCTGATGTTTATCGTTACTCAGATGTTTTAGCATGAAAATTTTCTTATTACTCCTACTTTTATACGTTGTTCTAGAACTTTGCACCTTTCTGGAATAACTGGGTTTATAATGGAGTATTTAAGTGAACTAATAGAAAACTGGAGGTATTCTGTTACGGATTCAGAAGAAGAATATGATCATCGGCTACCGGCTAACTACATTCTGTTAATGCTTGCCTGCCTCTGTGTATATACGATTTTCAAGTATAGACAACGTCAGACTGCTAATAAAAAACACAGAAAGAGTAAATATGAACGGTTTGAAACCTTTAGCTCCAACACGTTGGTGCAAAATTTGCTTTTAAACCTTATGGATCTAAAAAGTATAATTTTGAAAGAGAAAATGCTGGTCATTTCCAGAATTAGATTACATAGCCTTCGTGTTGGATTAAAGGAGAAAAAATATTGGAAAGAATATCGGCGCCACTTCAGCAATGTGAGCTTGCTGTTGAAGAAGGCCGGGCTCTTGGTGGATGTAGAGAAGAGGTTGGAGCTATTGTGCAAAATCGCGAAACGAGATCAGCACATGAAGTTGGTGCATGCATATCTGAAAGAGCTGTCTCGATTCGTCAAAGAAATACGTCGTAAAAGATTGGGCGCTGGTAAGATAAAACATTTACTGGAACCCCTCGACTTGATCAGATATGAAATAACAACACTGGTGATAATGTTGAGAGTTTATAGCCAGGTGGAAACGACAACGGTCTACCCTGGTGGAACTGGCCATAAAGGTAGGTTTTAACAGGGGGAATTAAATTATTTTATAGTTTTCTCTCAATGCTGCGAAAAATGATAGAAATTATTACAAAACGAGATTGTTCATTCTTAGACACGAACATATAATTGCGCAATTTTCAGCCTTGCGCACACTTTTATGCGCCTACGTTGTGCGACTAAAATATTCTTATGTTATTATTAACTTTTATAATCTACAATATCAATATAAGTCAGTTTTTAGCTCATTTCATTCAATTCAGTGTATTAAGCGGGTTTTATTTACTACGAAAGTTACTACAAGCTACATTAGCTCCTTGCACCGTATTTGAGCGGCAGATGAACGAAATAGATAAACACTTTTTGTTGTTGCTATTCCTCGTCAATTTCTATAGTAAAACAGGCTACGCGATTATTTCCATTTCCTCCGTTTTTGTTAAACCATAACCTTATTGCGGGGTTGAGTTCCGCCTACAGCAGAGTTGTTCCTCATTCTTTTATTGTCGTCTTTATTGATGCCACATGTATTCCCGTTCATGTGCAATGGGATCACAATTTACAATTTAATATTTAAATGGATATAAGATTAGTTTCAGGCTAGTTCTCCCGTTTCGTAGTAGAAATACTGTTTAGTCGATTAATAGGTTAGGTTTGGGATAGTCTTCCATTTTATATTTGAAATGTTATTTAGTTTACTGTTAAATTATTGGGGTTCGATGACATGTGAGTTATTGAGTTTATTTATCACTTTCTTTAGGTTAAAGTTCATCAAGTTTCTTTCTGTGATGGTTGTTTAGTAGTTCACATTTCATTAATACTTTTTACCATTTGTAGAGAGATTTACTTCATTGGTAGCTGCACATTATCGAACATGATTCAGGATAATATATTTTAGGGTGGTATTCAATTGAAATCTTTTTGGGTGGCATTTAAGCATTAAAAGCGTTCACACCCTTCTCTATGTCTATAGGTATATATTAATTTAGAAGCTATATGTGTCTGTTTTGTTGTTTTAATAAGTTATTGACGTTTTACAGCCTAGTGTGCGCATTATTGATCATTGTGCCCACCCTTTATTTTCAAATTAGTACATATAATTAATGCTTCATAAATAAGCACACATACATGCATATTTAAAATATGCAATTATTTCGATATATTTGAGGAACATAAAAAAATATTTTGAGCAGAAAAACCGGTCGATAAGAACATCGTTATAGATAAAGTTAAAAAAGTGAATCTGGAAATGAGGAAATATGATAATTTTATTGTATTATTGCTTCAGCTCCTTTCATAAAAGTTATGGTTTTGTTTTAACAAGCAACATGTTTTTGGTGAGCATATAACTATAGGTTGTCAAACCCCCCCCCATTTATAACTCATTGACGGGTCTGTATTTTTCTAATAAATTACGTACATTTAAAACTTCAACGTAAATGTATAGTTTTATAAAGTCTGTCGAAACAAAGGAGGTAAATATTTACAGTTTATTTTAAACAGCACATTCATTTACCAAAGCATATACTTTGTTATATTTTGGTTAAGATATCGTACACACAATAAATAAAATAATACATTTAAAGAAAAGTCTAGTAAGTTGAAAATGTTTCAAAGAATGTCTTTATATTATCTGAATAACGCAGTTTTATATTATTTACCAATACAAATATGACTATGCTCCTACCTTAGGCCCACTACCGTTAATTGGGTACTAAGGCGCCGCGGGTTCTGGTTTAATTCCCAGTGCGGACATGTTGCCTGGGTAGGTTCTTTTTCCCTTAGTTTTCCCTTACCCTGAAAAGGAGAACGCTATTATTATTATTAAATACCAAGGAAGCGAATTTTTGTCATCAATCCACTTATCGTCTCAAAAACAGTTGAGGGAACGTTAAACGCGTATAAAAATGCTTGATATACATAATTCTTTTAAAAAAATGATGAGGAGCATATAGACAAATTCATGGCGAAGGCGAGACAGCGCAGGTCTGAAAAGGCTGAAAGGGAGAGGGGGATTAGTCTGATTTAAAAAATATATATATATATATATATATATATATATATATATGCATTATGTTTACTTATTCTCTGACGAGGGGGAAGGGGTTCAATTTTCTGTATGTGTATATGAAACTAAAAATTGAGATTATTGTTATTATTACTATAATTATTTTAGCTGTGTTGTCAATGGAAGTATGACATATTATCTATTTATTTAAGTAATGTACGTTTTTTGTACTATGAAATGCTGTACCAGTGGACCCGTGTGAAGTTGCAAACTTATTAGTTTTATTTGAATAAAATACACTCATTTATTAAGTTAACAAACCTTTAGCATATTTTTTCATGACATAAAACATAGTTGTTATCTGACTCATAGTATTAAAGAAATGGATTTTCTTGATATCTAAATGTGTTTCACATTAAAGATGGTTTAAAATAGCAAACAAAAAATTAAATAAGTCAGTATCATTAATCCATGCTACAAACGTTATCAATTCATTAAGTTAAGTCAGTCAGAAAATAAATTAATGGCGTTTATCGCTCATTTTTACTACTGAAGCACCAAAGGCGGTAAACAGTGGTGATACAGGAAATGAAATTAAATGATATATTGGGAAAGGATTTTTTAAGGAAGGAAACGCTGATAAAGTAAAAAGATCAAAAAATACGACACATTAGGGGTACTATAGCTGGAGCATAATAGGAAAATAAACTTTTAAAATGTTAAGTTGACGTGCATATAAAAGATTCATTGTTTACATCATTTCATGTATATGCAACAATGAAACTTATACACCGGAATAGCCCCATAGAAAACCGAAGCTACAAACAGCAATACCACAACAATCACTTCAATATAGTTATATCTATATGCTATACCTATTTAAGTAAGGTGTAAACAATCCTAAAAGGTTTATCTTTGTAACTACAGACTATAGAACAAGTAGTTAAATCACTATAACAATAAATGTAAATATTATAAATTGTATCAATAAAAAATTCTCCAAAATGTGTTAATTAGCATAATGGCAATCCTCGCCTTTTTGCGAGTTCTTCTGGGTTGCTATGGAAGCAGGGCAGCCAATCAACGACACCTAAACAAGCGCCATGGCAACCGCTGTGAAACAGGTCGCAAGTAGCCAAATTTATTCTCACAGATACAGATGTAACGATCATGCCGAAGCAGCGTGCTGTTACCAATAAATTTGCAAATCAGCAATTATTGTTTAAATTTGAGTAAAAGCCCCAAAACCGCATAATTAATAATTAGATATATACTGGATAAAAGAACACCGCTGTGACTTTAAAGATTGTCGAGAATTTTTCAAACTAGCAAATTGTTGTAACCAAATTTTTTGTGATATTTCAGATGATGTACGAGAACGGAAATCCCTGAGAGCAAATAATGGAGACTGCGTCGATATCCTTGAGAACTGCTCATCTGTAAAAGCCGAAGGATACTCTTGCAACATACCAAACAAGAATCCAAAAAGGCAGCACAATATCACGTTCAAAAATGTCTTTAATGACTCATCGTCTGGTCAGCAAGAGAAAGAAATCTCTATCGCTGAAGATGTCCCTACCTTCTCTGAGCAATGTAGCAACATTATAAAAGAAGTCACAGATCCAGGACACTGCTCAAAAGAGGTTCTGAAATCCACTAATGATCCCTGCAAGATCGCTTCCTCAGTGATGGACTCTCCGATCTATGATCCTTGCCATGGAAGTGCGATGAATTCTTCGCATCTCCAAAATGCATCAATGACAATTGACCCTTGGGGCTACAGCTACTGTAAGAATGTGTGTGTCTTTTCCGGAAACAATAATACGAACATGAACACGTTCTCTGCTCCAGAGACATCAGAAGTCAAGCAAGATGTTCGTGAAATTGTTTCGGAATGAAGCTTCGTTAAGAACAAAGTAAGGCACATGGAAGGTTCAAATGTCACAAATACATGCCAAGTCGCCACTATCAAACTTTATGAAGGTAACTGCAATACATCTGACTTGCTGAAATTAGGCTGCAGTGATTCCTGTGCCAAGGACTGTAGTAATGTTTTTTAAAAAAGACTGAGAAAAGTCTCTGTAAATAGTTAATGTAATATATGATTTAACTTTATTACGATAATTAAATTACCTTTAACAAAATTTAATACCATAAAATGATCAGAGCAGTAATTAACATCTAATAATTCATAGAATCAATTTTTAATTAATTATCAGTTTGCAGGGTTAATTTTAAAACAAATGAAAAAATGTGGAGATGTTTATGTTAAGGATATGTAAATGAAAATTAGACCTTTTAATATTAGTTATTTCAGCAATCTAAGCCATATTTTGAATAAACTTATGTCTCCCCAAGATAAATTATGCCCCCAATAATTACTGCAAAAACTTCAGGAGAAAAGGTTAAAAAGGATACCAGCACATTATAAAATCCGTGCTGACCATTTTGCTACGAAATGCTCGTAGATAAAAATTTACCCTTAAGGAAAATGAGGTGGTTTGGTATTGGCCTCAAGTTGGTAATGCCAAATTAACACATGGATATGTCGATGATGATGTAGTTTTTGTGGTTGTTGTTGGCCTCACGTTGGTTGTCAAATTATGATGCAGTTTTGATGTTTTTTCATGGAATTATTCCTTTATTTTTTCATTCATATTCAACAGAACTGGAAGAGGAGACCAGAAGTATAAATAATCATACGATGAGATATAATATATATGGTGATTTATTATGCTCAAAGTCTTTCACGTCCTCTGGTGTTTTGCGTACGATAGAATTTATCTACATCGAATATTAACTTATCTGCGGTGACTTTTACGGATATGAACTAAATATGAGAACCGCATCTATAATTGAATTTATTGTGATTGCTTCAGCATATTTCTGGGCACTTGTAGAACCTATAACTGAGTGCCGTGGAGTGTAGAATGCCTGCCCGCATCCGAATTGTATCTTTTTATCTGATGCCTGATCTGAAACTGCGTGTATTGAAATATAACTTGTTATTTTATTCCAACTGATGTCCCGTACTTATCGGAGCTGCGCGCCTCAGCCGAGTAAACGCCTTCTTATGTAAGTAAATTCAGATTTAATAATCGTTGATTTGAGACGCCAAAGGAGGTCACCCAGCAAGTGCACGTTTCGGGCCTATCTTTAAAATTTCAAAATACGTATTTACTATTGGCTACTTTAAATTCACACGCCAGCACGTGCCATTCGTTATTATTTGAAAGTTTAAAACTCTTGTAGACATTGGCTAGTTTAAAGTACAACCGCTTGTCGGGTTCACAGCCCTAACGAATTTAAGAGTACTTCGGTTTATTAACCGCCAACGTCAGTCCTTTTAACATTGGCCTTACACTCTCGACCCTCTGGTTAATTTGTCCTTTTGTATAGAGTCTTATGGCCTCTTTGACTTTCCAAGATACCGTGAACAGAACACCAGATACTTTTTATTTTGTAGATATACTAGTCACTTGAAGTTATATCATATTATACATATATATACATACATATATTTACACTACTAAAATATTATGATTAGGTTTGCAATATATTATATTGTATTTCATTTTCATGGGTAGGGCCGTAAGTGCTGATTTTAAAATTAAAATAATAATTGTAAATCACATAAATTATATATTTACATATTAAAGAATTTCATAATAAAGCCAAAAACAAATTAATATATTAATTATGGAAAATGGTAAGAAAGCCAATACATAACCCATACTGCTGCATTCTTTCTAACCTCACTCATATTGCTTTTGTTTTCCCTATGAATATTCAAAGTAACGACAGGTTTCGAAGCCAAAACTAGAATCAAAGTCCTTCCGTTAAAATATAGGCATTCTACAATATGTAGAATGAAACAAAGATTGATTGTGTGCAATATTAAAATTAATGATAATACAGTAATAAGGACTATTTCGTTACTCCTGACTAACCCACTTTCATTCTGTTCTTTCTTGTAGAGCACACGTCAGTTTTAAAACATTTGATTACTAAAACACTACTATTTCATCAAATGATCAATAGTTGTTTGTAGTTTAATTATTTTTAAATTAAAGTTTTCAAGTAAGGATAAAGAAAATTGGGTAAAAGTTGCTTTAAAATTTAAGCCTCAAAATATGGAATGTCATTTGAAATTTCAAAGTGAGAGGACGAAACCTACATTATAATATTAGTTTTAAACGCTCTGCCTCAACATCTAAATTACAATGTTTCTTTTATTGTAAATATATACCAAATAGGTAGTTATTCAGACTAGAAGGTTTTAAATGAAAGATCTATATGTAAAAGATGAGTTATTATATATAATCTTTTTCATGTTCCTTGTTCATTTTTAAAGAAGATAGGGTTTGCTTTGGATTCGACGCTGTTGAAACACATAATCCCATTCTTACTTCCTCTCCAAAAATATATTCATTGCACCCGGAAAACATTTGAAAACTTCTGTACATCTTAAGAAATTTTTGAGTCCAAAACCATAGCATAACATTTAGGACATTTTTTTTTTTTTTTGATTGATTTATTTATGGACGCTCTTTAACATCTCAGGTCATCAGCGTCCCTTTCAACTCAGTGCGTGAAACGGCGGACAAATTTTGCTCAGAGGCCTCTCTTTCAGACTTGAGGTTCGTTTTCGTGCCGTAAATGTACGACACGGGACCCACGGCTTTACTTCCCTTCCGAATGAAGCCATCCATACTTAGGATTTTTACGCCCGAAAAAATCGGTCCTGACCGGGTTCGAACCCGCGATCTTGGGTTTAGGAGGCAAGTATGGTAACTTTAGGACTCTGAAACTTTAGGTTCTGAAATGATTCCTCAATTTATCCACCGTATTCATATATCATGCTTTGCCAGACAGCCCTTTAAAGTGTGAATGCTTTTTCAGCTACAACATTTGAATTTTGTGATGCAAATCCTTGGATTTAGAGGCAAAAAATCTGAACACGTGTTTTTGACGTCTTAAAAATTATCGAACTACCTTTCTCGAGAAAATGTTGCCATGAACCGGAACAATCCATAGGTAGAAGGCGCAATATTTGAGCTGTATAATGAGTGGGGCATATTGTGTTAGTTAAAGCCGAGTACTTTAGTCTTGAAACTTCGCAAATACTGTGCAGTTCCTTACAGTGCAACTCAGTGTCAACTTCACGACCGTTTGGAAGCAGCTCGAAATGGACAACATCTTAGAAACTCCACCAAACTCAAAGCTTCTCCTTTTGCCTAAAAGGACATTAACAAACCAATGGCTTAGTGCCTTTCCCACGAGATACCAATTGTTTCTCTTAAAGACTTTTATGTTTATGTCGAGTTGGTGTGGGTGAGTAGCTACAGTTGTTTTGAAGACACCGAATCTTCGGTCGAGTCTGGGGATCTTCGTTAACAAGACTTTAAATATGTTTATTATGTTACACTATATATATATATATATATATATATATATATATATATATACACTCCAAATCTAACAAAGAAAATGCTACGACAAAATACCGGCTCGCGTTCCTCTGAGATTATTTTCAAGTAGTAAGTCAACAACTGAAGAAATATGTGGGGACATCGGTATAGATGTGGGCTGACATCAGGAACTTTTTGTATAGAACCATATATGACATTTTGTATCATACAGATTTGTTCATACAAAAACAAATGAAGAATGTTTATTTTTGGAACATTTGTATACGACATTATTGCAAGTCATTTTCAACATGGACGAAACCTTCTTGCATCTGCTGCTGCTGCTTGTGCTGTTATTGTTGCGGAAAATGAGAGGAAAAACGGAAAACGCAGATGGGGGACAAGTCTTTTTTGCCGAAAAGAAATTCATGTGTCTCGTTCCTGCCTGATCCTGAAAGTGTCCGTCAAATCCCTGTTGTAATGGAATTTTACGTTAAGTATCTTCTTTCCCCCCGCCCTCATCCCCGCTTTTCCAAAAGCAATTTCACGCATAGATCCTTTGCGTGCGTTCCTGTCTCTAAAAGTCTTATTTTGAACATCCCAAAGACAATTTTTCACTTCTATTTCTTCCATTAAACATGTTTTTGTGATTGACCACACCATGTTTGTTTATGAAAAAAGAAGAATGTCATTAATTGAGTGTATGTGCGCATGATCAGGTTGCAGAACAAGAATTGTTTTCTCTCGTCTAGCGATACACGCAGCTTTATCCTATACATGTATAGCACTCATTCATTTGTATGACACTTGAAGGAACTTGTTCCATACCGACATAAGTTCTATATGAAAGTTCCCTATGTTAACCCACCTTTAGGGCAGCATCAAACTGGTTCAAGCGATTCAGTGGTGGAGTTACTTGCATTATTTAAGATAAGCTACGCTCTGGACGACCTTCAGGTATAGAAAACCAAGTCTGTGCACTGCGCTTGAAGAAAAGTCACCAGATTTGTCCGAGGATTCGGTGTGTCCAAATCAACAGTAGCTATTCACCTACACGAACTCCAAATAATATATAAATATAAAGGCTTTAAGAGAAACAATAAGTATCCCATGGGGAAAACCTCAGTCAATCAAACTCGTTTTAACCAAAAGAGATACTTTGCGTTTGGTGGAGTTTCGAAGGTATTGCCAATTAAGGGCTGCTTCTGAACGGTCGTAGAGTTGCGCTGAGTTGTACTGTAAGCAACTGCACAGTGTTTGCGAAGTTTCAAGACTAGGCTACTCTGCTTTAATTAAAAGAATATGCCCACTCATCATACAGCCCAAACTGTCTATGGTTTGTTCTGGTTCACGACAACGTTTTTAAGAAAGGTGATACGATAATCTTGAAGATGTCCGTCACACGTTCAGATCTTTTTCGCCTCTAAATCCAAAGATTGGTATCGCTGAATGCCAGCATAGAAATAGATTAAATTGGTCGAAATTGATGACCTATACTTTGAACACTAAAAGTTCTATTGTTTGCTGTTACGTAATGTTAAGGTATATACTGGCTAAGGCAAAAAAAGAACCTTTGTTGCAAACTTAAAATGTATTAAACAATATACCGAGGATGTCAAAAATGCATACATACTTTCACAGTAGATACCTATTTTATATATTTCAAAATTGGGCCGAAAAACAATAGTAATGTGTAGTATGATGTTCTGTAAACAGATGTGACTCACATTACGTTATACTAGCGTTGCTACAACAAAATAGAACCAAGATTATCTTTTGAACAGCGGAAAGAAATTTTGAAGTGTTACTGGAAAACCGAGTATGTTGAAGTTCAAAGACAATGGAGATGTGTGTGCAGAACAGTACCGCCAACGCGAGTAACAATTGCACGCGTTCGAGACAAATATGTGGCTACCGTATGCGATGTTCACAAGGGCAGATCTGGGAGTCCTCTCACAGCAACAAGCCCCGTGCACTGGATCCGAGGCACTGTCTAAGGCACTAGATAGAACGAAGAGGTTCGATTGAGTTTCCACTGCGTTCTCCGGATCGAACTCCGTTGTACTGCTACCTATGGGGATTCTTAAGGATACCGTAGAAAACCAACTATACTGGCAGCACTTCGGGAAGAAATTGAAACGGCATGTGCTGCAATCACTGAGAACACTTTCGCAAACGTTGCTCAATCAGTAGTTCAACGTACTCAGAAGTGTATCGACGCCGACGGTGGGCATTTTGAGCAACTGTTGCAACTGTAAAAGTCTAAGATGATTACTGCTCATTATTTTCTGTTTGTATGAATTCAGTTTTGTTATGCAAACACAGTTTTTTACGTGTTTGAAGAGTACATACATTTTTGGCACGCTCTGTATTCTTTCAAATAGTAAACGAATCAACATCTTCACGTAAACCTGAGAATATTTGTTATTTAAAGACCTACTAAAAATAGAAAATAATTTCCTACATAAGTAAGGTTATTGTCAATTACAATCATTAAGACTTAAGCATAATTATATTCTCTGAAGCGAAAGACTAATTGTGTGATAGTTGTATGAACGGATCATCCCTTATCGACAGAGACCCTGTACTTCACACAAGTTGAGTTTATGTCCTACCAGTCAGTTCCCCTCTCTTCTCGTGTTCTGCATCACGGTGTTATATGTCTACGGAAGGATTACAGGAGACACCCATCAAGGCGCTATTGTACTCCAGAGTCCTTCCAGTCCACGGAGCAATGCTCATTCGCTTCAACAAGCTTCCAAGCAATTTTATTACTTCCTTCTGTGGTCACGTCTCCAAGACCGACCGGGTGGCATCTTATGCTTGCTGTGCATTATCAGGCAAGGAAATGTTTGCTCTAGTCGTTAAAACGCTAGGGATTCTTGTTAGGCAAAGAGAGCCGGAAAATCCGATTGTTATACTAACTAGGAACTTTTCCAAAGGTCTCTTAAGAATTCTTACTATTATTCAAAAAGACAGTTGTACAAAGAAGATAAACTTAGGTGCCAACCATGTTCATAGGATATGAATCTGAGCCCAGTATAGGATGAAAAAATTTTATGAGGAAAATTAGAGAGAGAGAGATAGAAGTTTTCTTACATAAACACATAAATATCTGGCAATGCTGCGAAAGTAAATATTTTTTTAAATTAGAGACAAAATACATTGCCACAAGAGAGCCTGAGATTGCCAATAAATTCATGAACGTAGTGTGTACAATTTATAATAATAATTGCATATTTGTATTAAGAATAATTAACTTTTTCAAGCTGTCTAGCAACAGACGAATGTCCATTGTCAGTAATGCCAATAGAGAAGAGTTAAATATGAGTTTGGAACTATTTCATGATTAGAATAAAAATAATGTATACTTGAAATTCGTTTTAACGTTGTATTAAATATTATATTTATTTACCTCTATACAAACCATGAGAATGAAATAGATGAAAGTCGACTATTACAATCGCTACCGTTCGATTTACTAATACCACCTGAGAAACACAAAACAGAGGGAAAATTTTACCATTGTGAATAACATTTTATTAAGATTTATGGTTACTTAGGCAGATAATGTTACATAATTTACAAAATGATTTCAGACTGTTTAATTGAATACGCAAAAACAATTGCTTAAGTGAATACACATGAAATTAGTTAAATTTATCACTACTGAAAACACAAATAAGTTGCCTATGATGATTGCTTAGAAATTATATGGTGGAGTTGGCTACACTGATCACAAGACAAATGCATGTCTCGTGATAAAATGGATATGATAAAACTTTTCGATAATTTCACTGCGATATCGGGCTGTATGATTGGTCAACATTCAAAATTTTGTTTCATTTCATTAATCGATTTTATCATGACGTCACATAAGTGAAATAGTTTATAAAAATCTACTCGGATAGATTTATATAAATAATATATCTGTTGTAACAGCAGGTGACTCTCTCCCCTCCTTCAATCCCATTGATTCATGATTTCGCTTATTTACTGTCAATGAAACTTCCCCGAAACAAGACTTTGTTTATATTTATTTATATTGGTCCATATAAATAATACAATGCATAGATATACTAGATGATATAGGACAAGCCAGAAAATTTTGATTTTACATCAAATTAAAAATTTATGACTAGAAATAACAATATGCTATACCATAGTGTAAAATAAATCTTTTAAATCTATTCACTCTAGAACAAAATGATTTATCAAAAAAAATAAATAGATAAGTTCAGCAAATTTACAAATGGAATTAATTGTTATACTGAAATTAATTTCATTTCATAAAGTATAAAAGGCATCACTATTATTTAAAAACTAATTTAATGAGTAGAAACAGTGATCAAATAAATATGTCTTTACTGCCTTTTAAATAAAATTAACCCTTCAAATGCTTTATTTCGAGTGGTACTATGTTGTATAATCTTATGGACGTTTGATTCACATTATTTTCATATGTTTTGGTGTTGGTTCCCTTATATGAAGATCTGCTTTTCTTCTTGAACTGTGTTGTGTATTCTTTCATCTGTTATATTATGTGGTTGTTTAGTACAAACTTGTTTCTTATAAATAATTTGGCCTCAGGGGAATTGTTTACATCCAAGTTGTTATCAAATCAACCCTATTCGTTAACGCAGTGATACCAAGTCTAGTTTTAGGTCAAGTCGCAAGGAAATTTTTGTAAAATAAACATTTATCCTTGTATTTTGTTCATTCATTACTGCAGTGAAAATGTATCAACCTCTGATGCAAACAGTTCACTAAAAAGAAACGCAAATTATTTTCTCTACCAAAATATTTGTTCAATTTATTACATAGAATTAATCAGTGTTTCGGTATTATGTTTTCTTCTCCTTGGCAAATCTGGAAAAATGTCAAGGCATAAGTCCCTTTTAACAATGTGACTGCCAGAATGATCGGTCAAAGTTTTCCCAATTAGGGCACCTTATAATCTCGAAACATAAACCTTGTTGCTTCTGAGATGTGATTACATGCATTGTATGAAAAGCAAACTGTGTTGATTTTATTAGGTGGCTAAATTTGCTATCATTTTGTGTGATATTATCACATGTGCTAGCAAGAAATGTTGTACTATTACTACGTTTGGAAACGCACTGGAAAGTGAAACACCGACTTTCGGACAGAGGAAAATTACATTTTGTCTCAACAGAAAAATACAATAATTTATAATATTCATTAAATTTTTCATAATATTTAAAATTGAAAATATGTACATAAAACGAATAATTAATGAAAGTAGCTACCTGTTCTATGATTTCATTATTAAACACTATTTTACACCCTTGGAAAGCCATTGTTTTAGTTTCTGTTTGATTGTTGTTGGACGCTCTTTAACATCTCAGGTCATCAGCGTCCCATTCAATCCTGGGCGTGAAACGGCCGACAAATTTTGCTCAGAGACCTCTTTTTTCAGCTTTGAGGTTCTTTATCTTGCCGTAAATGTACGACACGTGACCCAAGGCTTTACTTCCCTTCCGAAGGAAGCCATACTTAAGATTTTTACGCCCGAAAAAATCCATCGATCCTTACCGGGTTTGAACCCGCGACCTTGGGTTTATAAGGCAAGTATAAACTGGGAAAGAGATTTTTTTAAAAACATCCCCGGCGTTTGCAATTAATGAGGACTAAGGAAACCTGAAAACCCTCAGTTAGGAACAAGATCTGTTTTATACGAATCAATTAGAAATTAGGTTTTAAGTAAAAAATCTTAAATATAATTGAGGAGGGTCCTGTTGAGAATCGAACTGTTGATCTCCCGTTCACGGGTCCGCACATTAAAGACCTCGGCCACCCTTGGCGCTTCCATTGTCGATACATGCATATCATTTGTATATATTTTTGCATTATTTTAATGATGTGTGCTTGATATTCTCTTTCTCTCATTATAGCCCATAATTTATATCTTGTACCTTTGTCGAATGCTTTTTCCTCAATGAATATGACGAAAGTGGATAATCATATTTTGTTCTTTTCTTTATCTATGCCGTATTACAAGTACACAATCCACGCAAGAATGTCCTTTTCTGAACCCACCTTGTTTCTCCCCTAGTAGAGCCTCGTTTATTTTATTTATTCTTCGGGTTATTATTTTCGAGATTATATTGTAAACCGAATTGAGTAAGCAAATTTCTCGATAATTGTTACAATGAACTCCATTTCCTTTTCTGAATATGGGATTAATATTCCTTTTTACCATTCTTCAGTTATTTTATAATGCTCTAACATATATTCAAAATTTGGAGGAATCAAAATTTGTTATTTCTATTGGTGCAAATTTTATTAATTCTATGTTTATATCATCTTCTCCGGGAGATTTTTTGTTCTTTAACTTTTTTAATTTTTTCTATCTTCTTTTCGTGCATTATTTCTTCATTGTTCGTTTACAATATCCCACAATATTTTGACCATTTATTCTGGGGTCTATTGCTTATATTAATGTATCTTTTTCACTTCTGTTTGACTGTTTTATTACCTTAAATGCCATATTTTGAGACCCGTGTAAATATGTTCTAAATCGTTTACATGTTTTTCCCAGTTTTCTCTATTTATCTTGTGCACTGTTATATCTGTAGTTCATTCGATCCTCTTTTGATTGGAATTGTGAGTAATTTTGTATGCCGCTTCCTTCTATTCAATTAATTTATATAGTCGGTGCATTTATATAGTCTTCTCTTACTTTTCATTTTTTATTTTCTTCTTCCAAGTATTTCAAGTGTTACTCTCAAAAGTATTTCTTCTAAGCCATGCTATTCTATATCTACATGCACGATGGTCCAGATAGCTTCGTGCAATCTGTTTTATGTATCAGATGTGTCTTGAGCCTATCTTGATTTATCTATAATTATTTCTTTTCCCGTTTCTCCATTTTGTTAGAAGGTTTATTTTTGTCAATAAGTGACCTATATAAACTTCATATCCTCTGTAGACCCTTGTATCTATAAAATACGAAGTAAATCTCTTGTTCGTTAATATATAATCTATGCTTGATTTGCTCTCTCGTGCTGCATATGTAAATTTGTCTATTTCTTTGTGTCGGAAAAAGGAATTTATAATTCGTAATTCATTATGTTTCACCATTTTCATTGAGCACAGTATTTTTCCAAATGAATGGTCACCTACTCTGGCGTTAAAATCTCCATCTATTACGTGCAATCAGTTGTACACATTGTATTCATACGGGTTTGCATTATTTCATAAAATTTAAGACTCGTTTCTTTTTTCCCTCTTTCTGGGGCATATACTCCTATGATCGATGGATATCTTCTGGCGGTTTTGACTCTCATATTTATAATTCTTTCGTTGAGAAAATAGTAGCTAAATATTCTAAATTTCCAATCTCTCTTAAGTAACATTGCTACCCTTGAAGGAGTTCTTGTATTTTAAATGTGAATAAAGCATTATGTCATTTCTTAATTCATTACCCCCCCCCCCCGTGTGAGTATGCAAATATGTATTCCTTGTCCATTTAACTCTTATTCCATTAATATTTCCTTATGAGCTACCCCGCGGAGATTCGAGTGGCTATCTTAATTTGTCCTAAAATACCAGATCGTTTATCCTTGTAACGTACTTGGTCATCATCGTTTTATCTTGCCGGGTGTTTCTTGAGGATTCGCAGTTAATTAATTATTTGTCCTCCGGTTGCGTTACGGGCGCCACGCGGGGTAAGATTAGTGATGGATGGGCTATCATTTCTCTGCCTCCAATCTTGCAGGATATTTTCGGTTAGCATCCCTAGACGAGTAGATTTCACCACAGCTATTGAACCTCGTATGACCATTGCCATTTCTAGGGACTTTTCGTTTCCTAAGGTGGTGGCTTGCCTCCTTGAGTTCACTGATTATCCCGGCAGTAACTCAGCCACGTAACCTTACAGACAACATTGTGCCTGCTGCTCCAGTCCTGATCGGAAGCGAAGAAAGGCGAATTCCTCAGTCACTGAACGGGAACCGAAGAAGCAGAATCTCTGGAAATGTTGCATCGATGCGGAAAAATACAAATCGTAAGTAGAAGTGTGACTTCGACAAATGTAGGTGGAGAGAACAGAGCGATTTTGGGCGAGGAATCGTAAGACACGGTAACAAGCATCGAATGCCTAAAATTAATTTTGTAGGGTACATGTTAATCACATTCAGTACACAGCGAAATGGAATGGTAAACTTTAATGTAGCAATGTAACACATAAAGAAAATAATGATATGGGAAAAGCATGTGCTTTTTACACTATAATTTTTTCAAATATTCCTAAGATAAGTGAGATATTTATTAATTTGAGGTAGCATTAATAGCTTATTATCTATCTTGCAGTAAAGAAAGCGCGATGATGTTCACTTCGGTTGTATTAGATTTTGCAAAGGAAATGCAATGAGTTTTTTTTTTTTTTTTTTTTTTTTTTTGAGCAAAGATTCTTCTCTGTGTAAAATTTGTCCTCTTCTAGGGCATTTTTTAGTTTTGGGCATGGTTAATTCTTCATTTTTATTGCAAACTGCAGCTAATATTGTCTTTAAGGATGCTGTGTGTTTCTTCACAACTTCAAGTTCTTAATGTGAAAATTCCCTTAATGGCATCCAAAAACCTGCAAGCAATATTTTCTTTTTGTTCTGATAGGGGAACAGAACAGTTGAAACTTTATTTGCTCATTTGGGTCAGTATTTTCTCCTTTTCATTGACAACAGAAACATCTTCAGTGTCATTATAAAGTCATTTTCAGAATATCCTTTAGGGTGCTCATAGCGGACCTGAAATTGACATATTATGTGTATATATTTACACATATTCCATTTTATACTGGGATCAACACATGTGCAAGAGTATCTGTGTGTGCACGTATTACGTTCACTACAAATTATTTGCATTTATAGTGCACATCATTATCTTGCACAAAATATATCTCGGCCACTTTCGATGAGAATGGAATCTTTCAACCACAAGCTTCCTTAATAAGGATGTCCTTGTTTATTTCCAACTTATTTCCTGCCTACGACAAATGCTCTTCATTTTCCTGGTCAGCTTTCCTTTCGTAAGTACAATAAGCCTAACAAGCCTTTGTCTTTAACAAAAGACATTAGAGCAAATATTGCTTTATCCAGATGTTTCACATGTTGTCCATGCAGAGCGTGTGATACATTCGTTCTATATGCACATTTGTGTTGAGTCCAGCATGCAACCTGTGACAGTAAGCGCAGCATTTTGCATTACTCACTTTTCCTGGAAGTATGAAGCAAACTCAGAAATGTCAGGGTCACGTTTCAATTTATCTATTACAGTAGGAAGCATTGTCTCAAATGCGGTGGCATCTCTTTCTTCCAGTAATGTTCTTACCCATAGCCACTTCACCTAACAGACAGTGGGAGTCCTATGTCTTGCTCCAGCATTCCCTGGAATTCGACTTCTTCCCTGCGTTCGGGACTACAGAATTCGGCTTTCCCCGCTGCCGTTCGGTACTGGAGCAACATGCTCAACTGTCTGTAAGGTTAAGTCACTCAATGGCCTGACTCTTTGCAGTATCCATTGCACACTGGGCGATGTAGTCGGCATGGCCCTAAGTCTCGGTTTTCTTTGTTAAAAATTTGAGAGCTGCAACACTACACATATAAAATACACGTCAGACATATCAAAAAGATATCTGTTGATTTTTCGACAGATAAGCTATATAAAGAATATATGTTTAATAGTCTCTATCTAACGTTTCAGAAATACTTATCGAACATATAAAGTTATAGAATAGATATCTTACGTTTCGGAAACCTGTCCGAATATATGGTGTTTCAGAAACGGCGACTTGTAAAACAAGTATGAATTTTGAGAAATCAGCAACGTATACAGCAACAGTGCACTGATTATTACAGCATTAAAGCATTTAAATGCAAACTCCAAATAATTAAATCTCAAGAAGTAAATATTTAACCGTTTGGTTCATTCAACGTGTAACAAAAATTTAAGTTTTGACCCAGAAAATTACAAATACGAAAATATAACAATAGAGAGAGACGTTCAATTAGGGTATCGTGTGTACGGCTTTCACCTTTTGTCTTAATGGTCCCATTACTATAACAAAACAAAACAAAACATATAAGGGTTCATTTCAGTGATTTCATTCTTTCCTCTTATCAAACATAATTTTTACAATAACGTTGTAATATAAACTGGAGTTGGTTTGTAACACAATTCAGGATCAAAAGGAAGTGAATCCACTTCTGTTTCAAATTTATCGTTATTTTCATTGTATTTGGAACATTGGTTCATTGTTGTTTTTTGTGCACTGATTAATGTATGTGTTAGTCAAAATGTGCAAACAATCTTTTCCAGTATTCATGTATAATAACATTTTGGTATTCAAATAACTTCAACGCTTGTTTACTCCACCTTTTTTCTTAGTCCTTATATGTATAATCTAAACAGAAATAACGTCATCACTTCTGATGTTGAAAACAAATTTCGAACACCGCTTTACGGTAAAACGTACACGTAAGCGCTTGCAAGTAACTTAAGAGCGAGTGTAAATCAACATGCTATAGTCAGTGGCCCGTAGCAGTCGTCATTTATTCGCGTCTCCCATGCCTGAATTTACTCACTGCATGTGTTGCTATGATCCGTTAATCAACCTACGTTTGCGAAGTTTGTGGTTTTTTCTCTAGCTCAGCATACGAGTAGATATTAGCTGAGGCATACACGGGGGAAGATGCAGCAAAAAGAGATGCACTTCAATAAACTTCCTTGATAACATTTTGCACCTGCAAAGTTATTATGTAATTACTGCCTCTTCGTTGAGTTACGCGCGTAGGTGAAACGAACGTTTTACGATAGCTAGCGCATGTTGTTTCTCGATTCCAGTAGAATGCACTACCTACATCTTCTAGCTCTAGTTTTTACGCCCCAATAATTTCTTATCTTCCCTGACCTTCTTCAGCATGAAGCTCCATGTGATGTAAACATGGTCACCTGTCTACAGCTTTCTTTCGCTACACTACTCTGTTCTCTTACGGTTTATACTCAAATAAAAAACATTTAGTTTATATTACTTCCATATACATATTATACAATGTTCTTTATGTGGAGGAAATGAACATATTGGCCATATATTATTTGAATGTAAAGGGACTCACATGTGGAGAAAAGAGCTAATAAATCACAAATGAGATTATATTAGATATAAAAAAATATAAAGCAATTTTCAGAAACGATAGTAAAAGCACTGGGCAGCTTTTAAGCAAAGCGAAAATAAAATGGAAAGGTTCTGTCAAAAAAGAAGCAGCACAAATATCCTGTATAGGGGTATTTCATATACTTTTTTTGTTACGTTTTTGTAATGTTTAAGAAGGAATCAAAACCCCATAAGGAAATACAATGTGTAGTTTTGAATATGACTGGCTAAACAGGTGGAATGATGCCTAGAATTCGCATGGATTCCTTTAGCATACGTAAATAATATAATAAGATGAGGTGAAATAGTGTCTCCTGGATATTCCAGCAATGATGAACTAATGATGAACCAGACAGACATATGTAATGAAGAACAAATTGTGTAAAATGATGGCTAGATATAATTACAATATATTGTTTGTATAAGAATTTGTAATCGGCAGCATCTAGGAATTGACTAGGACCAGAAGTAGGTGATTGTCATTTTGTAATGTTTCTTAGCATATCAAGGAATCAATACAAATTATAAAGAGTTTGTTCAGAGGAGTGTATTCAGGGCAAACGCTTACCTAAAGCCCGCAATTCATATAAAGTAATCTAAATTCTTTATATATATTTTTTTTTTCTGTTCAACTTTGAAGTCTGGTTTTCAAATTTAGTAAGGCTGCACTTATTAAAAAAATAATCAATAGCTAAACTTTGAATTTTAAGCTCAGTGGCCAAAATACTTAAAAAAAACGAAAAGATCTTTATTTTCTGCAAATAGTACCTTGAACTTTTGAGCGTTCACAGTAAGTCAACATTTGCTTCCCCCCTTCGGGCTTTAAAGAGCCATTTAAAGAGATTTGCGTGCCCTTTTAAGTCACACTGTTTCGCAACATACTTTTTTACAAAACGGTTTTTTTTCTCAAAACTTCCTTTTCACACATTCAAAATGTCCGACGGTAACATTTTTTGTTTAAATTCAATTAAAATTCCCATAATGTACAGAAGTATCCACTCTAATATTCTATAAGACAAAATACATGCCAATACCAATAATAACTTTAAAAAAAACATTTTCTATGAAAACATTATTAATTTAAATATTAAAATTGCTTATAGATTTGACAAATTTATCACAGCTCGCTCATCAAATTTATTTAAAATATCTTTGTATACAATTTTTGTATGTGATTCAAAGCTCCAATAGCGAAAATGCCAACCAATTTTCTCAACTCATGAGCAGCGTGGAACATTTTGATTATGTGACATTTAATAATAACATTTATGAAATAATTTATAGCTCGCAAAGATTTGTTCCATTTGAATGAAATTTTGTATACATATTAAGTTAAGAATAATGTGAGCACAGTAAAAGTTTCACAAAAATCTATATGAAAATGTGGAACTTTTAAAATTCAATCCCAGTGTCCCACCCAATACACATTTGGTAGATATTTTATTAGACCCAAAATACTTGTTTTGCCACTGTGACCTATTTTAAGTGAGTCTGAAAATGCATCCTTTTATTGAAAAGTGATGTGGGTCATCATACGCACGCATGCGCGCTTGTCGGGAGGAGAGAATAACGTTGCAGAGCGTAAAAACAACTAACCCATAAACCCCTCCGTATTGTTGTGAGTGACATCGAGACCACTGCGCAACATGTTGACACCTGCCAAGAAGAAAAAAATTAACTGTAGAAAGCTTCGAATGTCATTGGGATGGTTGGGGGTATCGAAGTGACAGAACGCAAGGCAACGCGCCATAGATACCGCACATATTGGGTGGAATGACCGCTTTACGTGCGTACAGACACGCGAAATGCAACCGCATAGCGTTCTGTTTGGACGGCACTCCGTAACGTGTATGCTTAACCTCCCTGCAACATGGACGGTTTGCTCTAATCATTGACTTACTGATTTTTACCCTTAACATAAAAGGAATGCGAGCACTCAGGATGGTGTGTCTAAAACCTCAAAGCGTAACATTCCAGCATTCTGAGAAGTAAACATGGAGGGGACTGTAGAAAACACACTTCACTTTAGAGATTTGATGAATTTTCGTTTATTTGCGGACGCTCTTTAACATCTCAGGTCATCGGCGTCCCATTCTATTCAGGGTGTGAATCGGCCGATAAATTTTGTTCAGAGGCCTCTTCTTTCCGTCTTGAGGTTCTTTTTCGTGCCGTAAATGTACGACACGGAACCCAAGTCTTTACTTCCCTTCCAAAACAAGCCACACTTAAGATTTTTACGCCCGAAAAAAAATGTTAGAGAGAATTTTGCCTCGACTGCAAAATTAAATACACAGACAGAGGAATGCCGGGGGAAAAATTACTGCTTTGCTTTCCTCACTTACAAAGTGAAGAAGCATTTTATATGTCCTTTCAGGTTAATCATACAGTATATTTTAAGATAGGAGCATCACACAGACATTTTTTTTTTTTTTTTTTTTTTTTTTTTTTTTTTTTTTTTACCGCGGCTCTTCTTTTATTTTCAGCTTCTACATAAAAGTTATGCTCCAATAATGCGCCAGGCAAAGTGACTCCGTTGGCAAAGCCTGTCACGCCTACCCTCTCACGGGCAGTTAAGCATGGTAACGTTAAACGGAAACATTCTATGAATATGAATTATTAATTCCGTTTTCAGTAATATATAATTGTTACTTAGTACACTGTTCAAAAAAATTAAAGGAATACATGTTTAAATCAAAGCCCAAGAATAAACACTGATACGCGATGCAATTTTTAACAAGCAAATGTTATGTTTTGAAATGTTGTTTAAAACAAGAATAAAGACCTTCTAGCATTTGTTAGTTTTTCTCTGAATAAGTTAGCGAAGTTTCAAGAACTGTGGAAACCAAAGTGATCACTCTTTGGCTTTTTTCTTTTGAAAACGGGATTTTACAGCAATCTGGGCTAAGAAATTGTTATTATGTGTTCTCTGGGGCTAACACTGAGCAACGAGACATCTGAATGAAACATCAGTCGCACAAGCAGTTGCGTGAATTGAAGATGGCCATTCCATTCGCTTTGTCTCCAGGATTCTTCATGTCAGCCTTTTTGCCATCCATTGGGTTTGGAGGCGATAGACAAGCGGATACAAGAGGCGGTCCAGACAAGGGCGTAAGAAGAAGACAGCAGACCTACAGGATAGATATTTTGTCTAGTGAGCTTTCCCCAGACGCATATCTACAAAATTATGTACGAACAATAACTGGAGTGACGATTTCTGATCAGACTGTAAGAAACAGACTGAGAAATGCAGGGCTAAGATCCAGAATCCTCTTTCAAGTCCCTCCCTCGTTTCACTCGTCAGCACAAGGAAGCCCGACTGATATTTGCTCAGAATCATCTCAACCGGAAGGCTCTTCTCTTTACAGACGAGTCAAGATTTCGTTTGACGGCTATACACATGTATGGAGATGTCCTGTTGAACGTCTATCTCCAGCTACCATTATTGAACATGACAGATTTGAAGGCCGTTCAATTATGGTTTGGCTGGCATTACTATTGAGTCTCGGACAGAGCTTGTTGTCCCACAGCTCATGAATGCTGATGTTGCATTAATGACATTATCCCTTAAACGTGTTGTATCCTTTGTTTACGGTAGGGATCTCAATTTTCCTCTGACGCACGATAATGCTATATCTCATACAGCACGGAATACCAAAGATGTTCTGTAACAAGGCCAAATTCGGGTGATGGACCGGCCTCAATCCCATTGAGCAACTGTGGGATAAGCTGGTAAAACGTATTTGCCAGCGTCCTGCTGTGCCACAGAACCTGGGAGAACTCGCAAATACACTCACTGAAGAATGGAAGAGAACCCCACAAATCTTTATTAGGAGACTGGTGCGAAGCGTGCCACGTGGGTGTTATGAAGTCATCACGAATCATTGTAGATACATTAGGTACTGAGTGTTGAAATAACCATGGAAACATTGATTATTAGTAATGTATTCTTGCATTTCCACTTTGTTTTCTGTAGCAATCAATAATTTGTTCCTGTTTGTAATCCTGTGAAATAAAAGTTTGTTAGAACGTTTATTCTAATTTTACACAATTCTTCAATCTATAATTATAAACTGTCCAAAATGAAATTGTATCACTATTTATTTTGGAACTTTGATTTAAACATGTGTTCCTCTAACTTTCTGTGCAGTGTGTTATCGTAACTTAATATTCAGTTAATTGCAGTATTTCAGTAAAGAAAACAAGTTGATGACGTAATTGTTGCTATGATAATTTTATGCATCTAGTGTAATAATATAATAGTTTATTAACGATTATAATTAACAATAAAGACTGTTTATAACCCTGATATACAAAAAAAAACTCTTTTGAAAAGTTCACTAAAGTATTCAAGATTTTTTACCTGTTTTACAAATATATCAGAACTGAAAATATGCAGAAATCATTAAATGTTACAAAAGTAATAAAAAGTATTAATATCCGTGCTATAGTAGTCTAGTGCATATTAAAATTATTTTAATTTGCTATGGTTAACAACCCACTTTTTATTTCTGAAAATTAATAAAGCAATCTATCACACCACGCGATATGCGTCACAATTTAATCACCTCTAAATGGATAAACGAATAAGGCTAACTAGCATAATATTTCTTTAGTTTAAAATCTGTGAACTTGCTAAAAACGTATCTTTACAAAAGATTAAATATTCTCAATGTTTGTCATTAATGAATGAATAGTGCTTAACGCCCGTTTTTGCTACAGAGGCACCACATGCAATAGACACTGGTGATACATGAGATGAAATTATATATTGGGAAAGGATTTATTTTTTTAAGGAAGGAAACGTTCCAGGCCTAAGTTTAGGGTACCTCCCCGGCATTTGCCAGTTTGTTATTAATATGTAACAAGAAATGTAAAGGTAAAATAAAATAAAATGTACTATCCATTAACTGGTAGAGTTAAGGTCATAAGGTTTTATCTTGTACTCAACCAGCACTATACAATGAATAATACAAGACATATCGACGAATATTTAATCAAAGAAATGTAAACTCCACGACATAGCTATGAGTGTGAATGGTATGATATCCGCATAATATGAACCCTTGGCGCTTGATGGTATATTGTGTTTAATACATGTCTTTACACTCCAGGATACCTATAGGAAAAGAAATTTCCTAAAGCAAATAGTGAACCTCGGGCGAGTAAAATATGACGAGGAAAGAGCAATCCTTATGACGTTACAGAGGATCAAATCCAGTGTCTTTCAATCTATGGGCTCCCCAGAGACGTTTAATAAATAAATAAAAGAAACATTACCTGCCTTTGCCATCGATGTGCTGAGATGTCTCCACTCCGTTGTTAGACTTCCGCGTGCGATCGATTAGAGTGGTGTCTCAAATACCTACACGTGTCAATGAAGCATTTCCGTTTTCGGCCTATATACAGGCGTGCCATTTACCACCTCCCTTCTGGAGTCGCTTGGGGACAACGCCCTTATGATGGATCACATTGTCCCTTTTTATCGGTCACTACAAACAGGGATATAGTATATAGTTTTCTCCCGATTTAAAGTTCTTATGCAATGTCTCGATAAGTTTAACCCAGGATCTATGTGATCCGCAATAGAAATTGATTGCAATATTTCTAGTATTTCCAAAAATTAGGTAATATTCAACAGGAAATAAGATAAGTTAAAATATTTAACATAAAGTAAATTTAATTATTTCATATATATTTATGTATTTGTGCCTGCTTCAAAATTAATTATTGCAGACTTAGACAGAAAATTACGAGGATAGGAGGATACAAGGAACAAGAATAATAATGCATAACCATAAATATAAAAATAAAGAGTAGAATAAAGGCAAACCAAAAATAAAAAGGTAACATTAATTGAAATTTGAAAAAATAAATAGAAGTCAATTCCAGTTGTAATTTAGAATGTAGGTTAAAATAAAGGAGATACTGGAGGACATTAAAAAGCTCCTATTTAGGTCTAATGCAAACTTCCCAAATTCCTTTGACGAATAATCCATTTGAATTTTCTAATCTCATTATTTCAAGTACCAAATAGCACACCGCTTTACTTGGAAATGTAGTTATTGGCCGGAATAAGCCTTAGTAAGACGGAATATCTTAATTATATGCATATTGGGCAACAATTCTATTTGAGCTAATCCCTGGTTCTTTCTATTAGAATGTATCCAATCTTTATAAAAGGAAATCCAAAATAATAGGGGGTGGCACATCTTTAGGTAATGAGAAAAAAATTGCAAAAATTTATATCAGAGAATTAGGCAATAGATAGTAAAATAAAATATATTCTCAAAATCCCAAACGGGGTTTAGGGAAGAACATAGCACCGTAGACAATGTTTGAGTTTTTTAAACGCACTGAGAGTGAAACAAACATAGAAAAGGTTAGGAAAACTGCATTGTGCTTTCATAGATTTTCGAAAAAACTTTTGATTACATGGAAAGCCAAGCATTATGTTGTAAATTATAGACGAAAGGAATCTCGGTTAAAATTCTCAAGTAATTAAAATATAGTAAGGTACAGTTATGTTTAAATATGATCGCGATAAAGTTTTAAAAAGTGCAATAACACTAACAGGAGTGAGGCAAGGCTGTATCCTATCACTCCTGATTTTCAATTCGTTTATAGATATATTGAGTAAAATGTGTTGCAGAACCTGCTGTCCCGAATATAGATGCCCATACCCACTCTCCTTTATGCGAATATCTTATATTAATATCCGCAACAATTGACGGTCTACAACTAGGCTGCTTAGTATTGTCAGGAATGGGGAATGACAATCAACGAGAAGACCAAAACAATGACGTGCAAGAACAATGCGGTGTACAGCAGTAAAAAGTGGTGGACATATGCAAGTCAGGTATTAGAAAATGTAAAGAAATTCATTCTTGCGGTCGCTTCAGCTATGAACGGGGCTGGACAAAGCAAATAGGCATCACAAAACGCAAGTGCGCGTTAAATAATATAGATGCATTAAATAATTTTGTAAAAATACCGGAAACACCGTTGAGAACAATGGAGATGGTGGATGGTTGTTAGGTAACTATGACGTACGGAGCTCAAATTTTGGAGTAGGAAAACATCTTGGAAACTTATTCAGGTACAAACTCAGCTTCTAAAGCGAATGCTATAGGTAGAAAGCGGTTCAGCAAATTGTGGGGATCTTAAAGAGCTGGTATCTTTAAAGAAAGGGTAAATTTAAAAACAAGAATAATTAGCTACAGGTTAAGGATAATACGGAGGGATCAAACACTTCTTCGAGCAGTTTATCAAAGGGAGCAAATAATGGAAGGATAGGATATGGGTTGGGCATCAAAAATAAGAAAAGGCTCAGACCAAATTGGGCTGGGGAATATTTGGTTAAGGGAAGAGGACATTATACGCAATAGCTGGAAGAAAGTTAACAGATATTTGCGGGATATAAGGGTACATAGGCAAAATACTCAGACTCAATGCACAGAAAAGATATCGCTTAACCTGCAGGTTCAAATAGATCAGGTGTAACTGGAGGCATATTCTGGCAGGATGCAAGGAAACAGAGCTTCTGAATTCCAACAGAAGTTTGAACGCCTGCCTGAAAGTGCTGGTGCATGAGAAATACACACACAAATCGGGAATATTTTAGGGAAGATTCCACAAAGAAGTTAATGGCTAGAGAGAAGAGAGCGGAGTTGGGGAGGAGGTGCGTAAAAGAAAGGGGGGGCAGGGGTAAGGGTTCTATTCATGTTTGTTTATTTGTGTGTGTGTATATATCAATTATTCATAGAAAATGTGTGTAATTATATCGGTGTTTTTGCATGTATGTAAGCTTATAGGTTTGTATGTATATATACAAAGTTAATCATATATATATATTTAAATTATTCATGGAACATGTGTGTAATTATATCGGTGTTTTTGCATGTATGTAAGCATACAGGTTTGTATGTATATATACAAAGTTAATCATATACATATTTAAATTATTCATAGAACATGTGTGTAATTATAGCGGTGTGTTTGCATGTATGTAATCATATAGGTTTGTATGTATATATACAAAGTTAATCATATACATATTTAAATTAATCATAGAACATGTGTGTAATTATAGCGGTGTGTTTGCATGTATCTAATCATATAGGTTTGTATGTAAGTTTATATACAAGGTTAATCATAGCAATTAATGTTACCTTTTTTTTTAAGGATTATATATTTTTGATTTTAAAAGGACTGTATTAGCATGTATGTCCGTACGTAAGTCCCATGCGACAATTATACTCGTACTTTGAAGTGGTATATATGAGATGCCCCCCCAATTAAAATATTACTGAAATTAGTATAATCAATTAGATGTATTATAAATATTATTACAATTGATGCGTACAATTTATGTGTACTCATATTAGTAGTTAAGTTATTTGTGTATTTCATGGGTAGTGATAAAAAACACTTGTTGACAGAAACTTTAGAATAAGTCAGGAAAGGTTGTTTGTATGTGTTTTGGGTTGGACAAAGAACCAAATGGCCATGTACCTCTTTTGCATATTTTTGCGAGAGGCTTTGTGTAAGAAGGGTGACCCCTTTAAGGTTTTTGGAAAAGCTTAGGAAGACGGAACAGATCATAAACCCCTCTATAATGTGAAATGTCATAACGCTTAGCTTTGTTACAATCTTAAGGTGAACCACAGTATGAAACTTGCTGATAAAACAGGTCATAGGGGGTGAAATAAATTATAGAACCCGACATAGTGAAAGAATAGCTCGAATATAAGGCCTAAGGGAACATCTAACACGCGCCTCGGCCAATAGATAGCCTCACTGTCGAAATTATCAATAGTGATATTTTGAAAGGCAGAAGGTGGCCTGCCGACAGGACGAAGGGATGATTTATAAAAAGTTGTAATTTCAAGCCCCAGGAGAGTAGGGTGAAAGTTTAGTTACCGGGAAGATTAAGTTCAAAGTTGAGTTATCGGCAGACAGAAAAAGTCAGAGTTCAGTTATCAGAGAATTATAATGGTGACATCTATAGACATTTTGTATAATTATTTAGGCTTTCACGGTCTAACATCCTAACATCCGTTGTGCACAACGGATTTGTGAACCGGCCTTTCTAGAACAAGAAATACAACACTTACATGCAAATATTACAGGCAAATGGATATGACCACAAAGAAATAAACCGGGCAACACATCCAAAAAGAGTAGGGAAATGTACAGAGAAGTTTAGACCAGTCAGCACGGCTTACCTCCCATTTATTAACAAAGTCATAGATAGGATTGGCAAACTCCTGCGGAAAGCCAATATAAAAACTATTTTTAAGCCTACGAAGAAACTGAAACAACATTTCCGATCAGTCATGGACAGACAAGACCCTCTGGGTTCCAAAGGGTCAATCCCGGAGAGGCCCGATTTTTTCGGGCGTAAAAAGCCTATGTATAGCTTCCTTCGAAAAAGAAGTAAGGCTGTAGGTCCCATATCGAAGTTACGGCATGTAAAAGAACCTTAAGCCTGAAAGTAAAGACCCCTGAGCAAAATTTATCGGCCGTTACACGCCCTGAATGGGTCGCTGATGACCTGAGAGCTTAAAGAGCGCCCATAAACAAACCAAAGCAACATTATTGTAGCATGGGTCGCAGGACCTTTCATGCTCTTGTAAAATACCTCATATCTGAAATTAATTCTTACAAAAGAAAACAACATTGACAAGAACGCAATCAAACACAACACACACACAGACAGACATAACATACAATAATTCTGATATTCATATAAATTTTCATATTATTTATGTACAAGGTTTATAGAAATTTCTTGACCCTAAAACTATGCATTTCATTTAAGAAAATACCCAAGTTTAGTCAGTTTTTTCTATTTATAATTAAGCCCCAACATGTCAGCCTCTCCCTTCTGGAAGTCAAAAATGAATCCCGGAGAAATTTTATCCTAGCATCTTCTGTCTCTGCACACTTAGCCAAAATGTGCACCCAGTCTTCCGGTTCCGAGCATAATGGACAAATCCTTCTGCCTTCCTCGTCAGCAACCTTACGTGCCTTCCAGCCTTCCAGTATAAGCCATACTATTCCCTACCTTGTTTAAAGTGGCGCGGATACTGAATGGGTGATCAAATAAGAAAGTGATATTATTAGATTTCTGTGGTGAGAAAACATACATCGATAGATTATGAATGGATTTGATATTTGATAGTTCATACAATTTGAGCGAAAATGGTGCCGTGAATTTGCAGTTTGGGAAACTAAATAAACAAGTTATTTGCGAGGTAAATGCCTTGGACTCTTTGATCTAAGTTGCAGTGTTGAAATAGCTTCACAAACAGGGTGTCAGTTTCTATCGTTTGGATATGGGAAAATCATTGCACTATATGATAAATGCTTGAATAGCTATAACGACATTTAAAAAAATAAAGTAGTGTGATATTGAAATTAAATAGGGTTTCTTGTCTTGACCTTCCTACAAAAATTAGGGAAACCGTTTAGACTTACCCCCGTAAATACTGTTGCCAATTTCTGCTCTTATGGTTGATATTTTTCTTTTGTCTTTCCCTAATGATTAAAGGAAATTGACATGAACGAACCAGAATATTTGCCCTTCAATCACGTTGTACAGGTTTTAGCTTAAAAGTGTCTGGAGTTTAAAAGCTATTATAAAATTTGGCGGTAAGAAAATAAGGAAAATCAAATGCACTCAAAATTGAGTTAAATATATCAATATTTGTAAACAATCGTTCTCCTAAGAAAACAAACAAACAAAAGACGTTCCGAGATAGCCTTCACTTGTTTTGAATGATTCAGCGCTGCTATGTACATTTCGTTTGCGTGTAATTCTCATTGTGAATGCCATAACTTTAGTACATTCAAAATTTTTCCACCCTATCTTGGAAATGGCTGAATTTATTTGCATTTATTTAACATATCTAACTGTAACTGCGACTAAAAGTTATATAGTGCTATATCGAAAAGAGCAACATTTTTGTCGGCGCAAAGTGTTTATTTTAGCTTTCCAATCGATGGCACAACAGAATCACTTTGCATGAATATTTACATATTCAAGAAAATTTCTCTGATTTTCTGTTACGCTGCTTTTCTAAGAAGAAGATGCCGCCTTCCTGTCTGTATGAGTTTGTATATATTTGTGTAGATACGTTTTTCTTCTTCTTCTTCTACTTCGTTCTTATTTGGAAATGGAAATGAGACTTACTGCCAGCAGTATTGGATTGTGCATTTACAATAAATAAGGAAATAGATAAGTTAGCGATATAACAGATACACTGTTTTATAACAGAGCTTGGACGCCTAGAGGAAGATATTAATAAAGTTCGTAGACACGCAAATTTTAAATTTCAATATTTACGAAATCTTAGTAAAATAATAGATCAAAAATTTTATATATAATCAAACTGTATTGAAGTCTAGTTCTGGTGTTCTAGCTGCAACCATACTTGCCCCGTAGGTCCAAGTTTGCAGGTTCGAACCCTGCCAGGGTCGATGAATTTTTATGGCGTAAAACCCTAATATACGATCCCGTTACATAGATTTACGGTACGGAAAAGTATCTCAAGCCTGAAAGAAGAGACCTCTGAGCAACAATTTCCATTCCATTTCTATTCCCTGAATAGAATGGGACGCTTATGACTAAAACTGTTAAAGAGCGTCCTTCAATAAAACAAACCTAATCTTAACCTGTATTGAATAACCAGCACATTATTTTAATATAAAGGCGTTTGTTTACTCTTCCACGTCATTCCAATTTTTTCACATATATTTTTCATTTTTCTGAAAAGTTGCATATTCCTCCATTAGAACTTCATGAAGGCAGAATGCGTTGACACTGAAGTATAAGAACTTCCCACTCCATCTTTTCAATGAATAGAGTGGCATACAGTCGAACATCTACAGTGTCTTGATCTAAGGGCAGCATTTATAGAATAAAAAGTAACCCAAATCCACCTTTTTTTATTTAATAGTTTCCATAAGTTTCGCAGCTGATTTTTTCCTTCTGTTCTATTGGAGAATTCAAATGGTGCTGCTTCGTTTCAGGCTGAAACTAGGTTAGTCACCTGTCATGATATTGAGCAAAAAATTATCTTCGTTTTTAATGTTCTAAAGTAGCTGCTATGGGAAGGTTTTGCGCTGAATTTTGTGGTCTTTGGTCAATATCCTCAGGGCTCAACGAGCACACATTTTCGCATAGCCGAAACTTTTTGTCATCTCCTGAACTGCATGATACCCCTGTTCCAAGTGTTCTGCCTATTTTATCCAGTCAAACGACTGCCTTTTTTATAAACTCATCAACTCTCTCCTAGTTGCATTTCGTTGAGATTGTTAAAAGGTAACAGTTGTTGATGATTTTGTTTATTTATGGACGCTCTTTAACATCTCAGGTCATCAGCGCCCCCATTCGTCGGCCCTGGTGGTGTAGTGGTAACCATACTTGCCTTCTAAACCCAAGATCGCGGGTTCGAACCCAGCCAGGATCTATGGATTTTTTTCGGGCGTAAAAATCCACGGTATGGCTTCCTTCGGAAGGGAAGTAAAGTCGTGGGTCCCGTGCCGTACATTTACGGAACGAAAAAGAACCTCAAGTCTGAAAAAAGAGGCCTTTGAGCAAAATTTGTAGGCCGTTTCACGCCCTGAATTGAATGGGACGCTAATGACATGAGATATTAAAGAGCGTCCGTAAATAAATCAATTCAACAAAGCGTCCCATTCAATTCAAGGCGTGAAATGGCCCATCAATTTTGCTCAGAGGCTTTTTTTTTTTTTTTCCATGCTTGAGGTTCTTTTACGTGCGGTAAATCTACGGCACGGGGCCCACTGCTTTACTTCCCTTCCGAAGGAAGACAAATTTAGGATGTTTACGTCCGAAAAAATCAATTGATCCTGGCCGGGACTGAACCAGCAATCTTGGGTCTACCAGGCAAGTATAGTTACCACCAGGTTAAGTCGAGGACCATGGGGTGGCAGGTGTGTGGTTTCATTCCCACCAGGCCGTCCTCCCTGACAGGTATTTTTCAAAATTTTCCTCAGTCATAAATGACAAATGCCGGGGAGGTATCCTTAACTTAGAACTGGAACGCTTCCTTCATTAAAAAAAAAATCCCAATTTATCATTTCATCTCTTGTATCACCTGTGCCCAACGCTTGTGATGCCTCGGTAGTTAAAACAGGAGTGAAACACCATTAAAAAAAATACTATACCACCGGAGCCCTCAGTATCACCGTATTCTTATTTCAATCTTTATAATGCGTTGCCCCCTTTTAACACTTTTAGCATCCATGTAGAAGACACCGGAGGGGAACGAGTTTTCCGAGCTGTGATTTAACATTTTTATTTAAAAAAACTGACAACCACTCAGATCAAAACTAAGTTACAGTTATTTGGAAATAAATTTGTCTAAGAAACTTTGGTAGCAAAAGAAGTGTCTACAGTAGTAGAATAGAATTTATAATTGCGATTGTTGAATACAGTTAAAACACTTTAATAGCAGATCAGGTTCTCAAGGTCATGTGCCAGGGTGCAGGAGTTATGAACCAATATGCTAGTTATTCAAAAGTAAGGCATTCTCGAAAATTTTCGAACGCAGAAATAAGTTATTGCAGTTGTTTGCTACAGAGAGATCTTGTTCACTCTCATGGTGTTCAAAAGTTCGATACATTGAAACAGTGTTAGTGTAACGGTGCATAGAAAGAAGAAAAATTAAAATGCGTAAGTGAAACCTTCAACCGATTTCTCTCTCAGCTGATAATGATTCACACTTTACTTAAAGTTTGATTTTAGAACATCTTTATTTATGGTTTATATACCAGAATGTATGCAAGAAAATCCCTATACATTGTAGGTATTGAAAGGCAATATTCTGGGTCAGACTGAAAGTTGATCTCCGTCGTTGTTTTTAATAAATATCATTTTTATATGAAAAGTGACTTTTTTTCGCACAACCCATGTTTTAGGCTAAAGTTTGAAACCAGAGTTAAATAGAAAAAAAAACTGAGTTCATATCCGGGACTCGAACCACGGATGTGTGACCACAACGGCGCATCTTTCCTATTTGAGTTTATATACCTTGGACCTCGAATTTTTCATATCTAAATTTGATTTCAAATGTTAGCCTAGCACTTGGTTTGTGTGTGGGAGGAAAAAAAAATATTTTTTTTTTTGAATGATTTATTTATGGACGCTCTTTAACAGCTCAGGTCATCAGCGTCCCATTCAACTCAGGGCGTGAAACGGCCGACAAATTTTGCTCAGAGGCCTCTCTTTCAGGCTTGAGGTTTTTTTCGTGCCGTAAATGTACGACACGGGACCCACGGCTTTACTTCTCTTCCGAAGGAAGCCATGCTTAGGATTTTTACGCCCCGAAAAAATCCATCGGTCCTGGCCGGGTTCGAACCCGCAATCTTGGGTTTAGGAAAAATCAATTTTGTGTCAGTGGTTAACTATGAAGAGTATAAAGAGAACTTTAAGAAATCTGCAAGGTATTGCGGTTTTGATCGGACAAGACACAGTAGCTCAAATGGTAAGAGCATCGGCACGGTAAGTGGAAGTGTAGCTCTACTACCGGCCGTGCTATCATACAACTTTTGCTGGTACTGCGAGGCCAACAAGCTCAGCATTGATACACACAGTTGTATAACAAATGTAACATTTAAATTGTAATATTAATAATATACTATCAATCGCTATACAATGCGTTCCAGTTGTAAGTCTGATCATATTCACCCCATTGCTTGCTTCCTAATTCCTTCAATCCAACCAGGCACCATGCCCGCTCCAATTGTTCTTTCCTCGCATCACATTCCGGAATACCGATGCGCCAGTTTGAGGACTTTTGCTTCTGTAACCGCATGGATCAGTTGGTTTCAGCGCAGATGTATTGGTCTCTTCTCTAACAGTTTGTGTCACGCCTAGAACTCCAATACATCTATTTTTGTTTATTTATTTGTGAATACGTTAGAACCAGCGATTTAACAATTCTGAGTTTCTCTAATTTCTCGTGTAATATCCTTCTAGTTAATGAGAAGTCTGAAAAGTTGGTGTCATAAACTACCATAGCGAAGTTTCTCAAACACCCTGCAGTCTTGTTAAAAGTTCACCATAGCCCCGCTTTTCTTATACGTTTTGTAGTAGCGTTCTCATATGTTGTTCCTCTCCAGCCAGTATGGCAGTATGGTTCGCATTACCCTTCTATTTTTATTATGTTGCTTCCGAGCTTGTCCCTTCGCATTATACGCTCAATGTACAAGTTGAATAGGAAGGGAGATAGATGTCCACTTCAGCCGCTCTATAACTATCCGTTGTTCCTACTATCGCTTCGTGTGGCCTGTACAGATTCTTAATAAGGATGATAACATTTTTTTCTACCTTTCCTCCCCCCACGCTTAGTCTGTTTCGAAATCTATTATAAATACGAAATATCGCGCAATCCTTGTGCCAGTTTTAAAAGTTTTATTTCAATTATACCTGGATAGGGTGCCTTTTTTTTTTTTTAATATATATATTGAATTTGAGAACTCTTCATTTTTCATTAGTATACAGGGTGTAACAAAAATATTGGGACAAGCTTTAGGTGCGAGATCCTTACTCCAAAAAAAAATGGTATATAAAACATATTCAAAAATGCCTGGTTTATGAGTTATACATTCAACGTGTTTCGAGGTGTGATCCAGTAACTTAATTTTGTTAAAATGATAATTACATTTTCAGGCAATCGAATTATGTTAACGATACAAGTCTTGATTTATGTTGTACTCTAGATTTACATTTGTCATTTGTGCACATTCCTTCATACCCTTGGCTAATTTCTTTCCTAAAGGCCAGCTTGACCTTTCAAACTAGCTCTGCTATCTTCTTGCCTAGCTATCTGTCGGTGACCATTGTTGTAATAATGTATTGACAATATGACCACCTCCTTGGTCTAGTGGTTAGGCTTGCTGACTGCTGGCCATGAGGACCGGTTTCGATTTTTGGTACCTCTTAGGAACTTTTCTAAGTAAGGGAGGTCGGGAACGGGTCCATCCAGCCTCGTGACGACAGTTGGAAAGCTGTCTGATGGAGAGGTAGCGTTCTTCGATCACGAAAACCGCGTTACAGGCGACCGGCAGGGTGTTGGCATGCTGATGACATGCCCCCCTGCAATACTGCCCTCATCAATGAAGTCTAAGACGGAGCGAGAGAATGCAGAGGTCGCTGCGGCAGGCTAAGGCTCGCCCCGGCTGTAGCACCAAATGAGAAAAATCATTCACAATATGCTGCAATAACGACTATACAGTGTTCTGAAACATTGTTACTGCATTATTAATGCCTAAATGCTCCACAATATGACCGCATGGAGAATACTCCATGAATAATTTTTGTATTCTTACCATCTCAACGTGTTCAGGGTCTTGTGCATACCACCGGACCGTACACAAAAAGCATATCTGCCTGCACGCGATATGAATATTCTGGTATGGAAAGTCGCTCAAACATAAAAACGTAAGAAAATAAACATGAATGTAAAAAAAGCATAAATATAAACCAGGATCTATGGCAACACATCGCCATCGCTAACATATTCGATTAAAATTATTTATTTTAACAAACTTAAATTGTTGGATTGTAGCTCGAAATGTGTTGAACGTTGGCTTTCGAACTCAGAAACCAGACATTTGCGGACATGTGTTTACATGATTTTTTTCCTTCTTGTTTTAGTGAGAATAACTTGCCCCAAAAATTCTCCCAGTATTTTGTTACACCCTATATACACACATATTTCCTTATTCTATTAAGTCTTTCATTTATTATTTATGCTTCTTGTACAACTAAGAAAAGGTAGTCGAACAAAGTTAGTCTTTCTTTCCCAAGAAGAGGAAAACAGCTGCATTAAGGTTTACTGGTACAGAGTGCACAATGATAAACAGGTAATCATAAATACAATAATCAATATTTTGGCTATTTAGTTTCATATTTAAAGTCAATACATTTAATGCAGTATGAATACGAAAATATTTTATAAAGTGTAATTCAAAATTACAAAAATATTACAAATTGACATTTTTAATATCTAACATACGATATTAAGCTGCATGGTAATAATATTTTTGCAAAGTTAACAATTCAAATAAATATAAATTATGCAGTACCTCAAATTACATAATCAATCCATATTGATCTGAAGTATAATTAAGGAATGTCGTAACTTGAACTTCTTTTACAGCATCGGAAACTGCACTCTAAATTTTCTTTTAAAAATATTTCAAATTATATAATCAGATAAAAATACAGCACAATGAATTAGAACATACCATCACCAACACCACCACTTTTACCAATCCTAAGTATGGCTTCCTTCGGAAGGGGTCCCGTGTCGTACATTTACGGCACGAAAAAGAACCTCAAGCCTGAAAGAGAGGCCTCTGAGCAAAATTTGTCGGCCATTTCACGCCCTGAGTTGAATGGGACGCTGATGATCTGAGATGTTAAAGAGCGTCCGTAAATAAATAATATATATACCACTTTTACCAAAATTTGTAATGAACTTGTTACAATCATTCTTTCGTCACTGGTATCCTTTTGCTCGTTCGCTAATCGGAGACATATATCTCTCCCCCCTCACCCTGCCCTCTACTGCTCGGGCCTGCGATGAACGAGCTCGGCCTTCTGGGGTCGAATTATGGACTGGTCTCTCGGTGCTGGATGGGAAAACATGGAATTCAGGACCTCCAGGTTACACGTAAATTAGTTCACGGCTTTTGTTAAATTTCCTTTCACTCTCATTTCTGAATTACTTTTTATTATTTGCATTATTTTCTAAAATATATCTGCTGTTTTGCAAAAAAAAAAAAAAAAAAAAAAAAATCTTTTCTTTTCTATGACATATAGCTTTATATTCAGGATTAGCCCATTTCGATATTTTTGGAATGCATATTTACTTGTTCTTCTTTAAATTCCTCGTTTAATAGCTGATACATTTTTTCATTAACACATAATATTTTGAAAGAGCAAGTATTATAATTTATACTATGATGTCTTTTAATTTATCCAAGTCCTAGTAGGCCACCTCTTCTCGAGTTTCGTTTTCTAAGGGGAAAGAACCAAGACATATAGGACAGAATTGTTCTCTCCTACCCAGAGGTGCAGCTATTACTTATTCAAACCCAAAATGCTCATTTACATTTAAATCAACGATTTGATTATTGAAATGTCGTTCATGTGAAATCCTGAGTGAAACTAGAATTGTGGATGACTCTACGATCTTGTACTAAGCAAATGACTGGACAAATATGGAACGAGACTTGCTCGCCTCTGAACCACAAATAGGAGCACATATGTTCAACCACGAAGTAAACCATGTGCTTCATTTTATCTCCAATGACTAACCACGCCCCTGCCCGTACCTCTAAACGCAGCATTCACTACAGTATAAAATATTAATTCAGCTAATATAAGACTACAATTCAGTTTAATGTAGTTCTAGAGCCTTATAGCTCTATAAGAATATGCAATAGGTACAATTACATTCCCTTAAAAGCTGAAATAAATCGTACAGGGGGGTCCGAAAACGCTCTGAATGCAAACTGCAAGCTGTACTATCGAGTGGCGATAAGATGCATACCATTATGTAAACATCTCAGATTCTATGACTGAGACAGTGCCCTGAACAAACGAGCGTATTAATTGCTAAACAAATATCACTCATGAAGTTGGAATGTGATTTCCTAGGAGTTGATATTCTACATCATTCAGTAGTTTGAATAGATTCCGAGAAAACTTGCAGCTCTAGAAACAAAAAGCATAAAATACAAAGAGCTGTCCTCACAGGAAATTTTGGCTGATAATTTTCCCCAGAAAGCTGCTTTCTTCTTTTGTTGAAATTAGACGTTTCTTGTGACCCTATACAAACATTTACAGTGTTATAAACGCTGAAACCTATAAATTTTACACAGTGCAAAACTATGCTCCAACATCGAAGATTCTGTGAGTGATTTTAGTGTCCATAACTTCTGTATTCGTATGAGACAGTTCAACCTTCATGAATATCTAAATATTCAATACTGATGTTCTGAAAACCCCGTCTTCCTCGCTGTTGAGAAGCTCACTTTAAATTGCAAAATACTCGAACAATTTAGTTCTTTTCCTTCTGTTGATAGTAATAATTTTTATCACATTTTTTAATAAATAAGCACGGGTAACTACCAATCACCGTTCGTACCGTGGTTTACTGCTGCACTGCCTTACATGAGATCCCCTACTCTAAAGCAAAGGTCAAATATGTGACAGACAAAAATATAGAAACTCCGTCAAGTGGGAACTGCATTAACTAAGAAAATAGATTAACTTTAAAATAAGTATATAAAGTACAAATAATGGCCTTATTAATAAATGAATAAAATAAATTATTGCGTAACTGTGCGGAATTAAGAGTACAAAATTAGAATTTTTGCAATCTATAAGTATCACAAAATAAAAACCACACCTTAGAATTATTATTATTATTATTATTATTATTATTATTATTGTTATTATTATTATCATTATTATTATTATTTTTGTTGTTGTTGTTGTTGTAGCTATAGTTGTTGTTGTTATTGTTATTAATTAAATGAAATATATGACCACTGATAGACAAAGCTATACTGTGTGGTATTTTTAAACATTTTTAAATGTAACCATGTTTATAAACTGAGTCCTTAATATCATTTTTACATTCACTATAACAGAGAAAAATAAAGAAAGTTTCCAGTTACAATCTGTTATTTAAGAAGATGTTCAAATGCTTCAATAAAACTAAAACATGTTGCTATTTAAAAAGAATTACAATGTACTAACCAAATTTGATTTAATTTAAACGCTATTGTAGTAAAAACATATAACGCAAACGTTTTCTGAAGGTTATTACAGAAAGCTCTTAACATACAAATATAATTCTCATATATATATTAGATTAATATTTTATATTTGCTTTCTTCACGACGATGCTTTTGTTAAATATAAAATACATCCATCTTTATAAATGCAGTTTATAGACTAAATAAATTTGTCCTTTTATTTTAAAACAATAGACAGAAAAATGCAACAGTGCTATTTACATTTCGGTTTTCAAATATACCGTACCCCTAATGGTTCAATTTCCCTAATTTTCAGAAACGATTGTTCTTATTTTATTTAATTTTTAATAGTGTTTGACGCCCATTTTTACTACTGAGGAATCACAGACGAAGACACTGATGATATATGAGATAAAATGATAAATTATGGTTTTTTTTTTTTTTTTTTTTTTTTTTAAGGAAACGTTCCAGGTATACGTTTAGGATACCTCCTCGGCATTTGCCATTTGTGAGCTTTGAAGAAAACCTGAAAAAAATCTGTTAAGGAGGATGGTACTGGTGGGATTCGAACCCCAGACCTCCCATTCACGAGTCCACGCCTCAACGACCTCGGCCACCCGTGGCGGTATTTAAATGGTATATACCGAATTTTGTTGTGAAGAAACAAATATTGGGGCCGCTAGAGCTATTATTATACTTTGGGTTTCAGGTAAACGCACACTGCTAATGACCCAATTTCCCTGATTTTCAGAAACTATATTCTTTATTTTATTTAAATTGTTATATCAGTTTTGATGCCAAAAAACAAATATTAATGCCGCTATAGTGGATTTTTAAGTTTTGGATTTCAGCTAACCCCCCCCCCCTCCTAACAATTCGATTTCACATTTATTGTATTTCACTGGCATACGCCGAATTTCTTTTAAAAACATTTAAAACTGCTGCCGCTAGAGCGAATTTTAAATTTCGCTTTAATCCCCACTCGTTTTTCAAGTATACCCCCCTCATAATAGCCCGATTGCCCTGATTTTAAGAAACTGCATGTATCAATTTATTTTAAAGAAATATACCAAGTTTCTTTGAGGATAGACAAAAATTGCGGCTGCTATAGCGATTTTTCAATTTTTTAAAAAAAAAATTGCTTTAGGTTAATCCCTACCCCTAATGATCCAATTTTGCTAGTTAACGAACTCGATGAATCGTTTGTTAATTGATGCTTATATGCAGAGTTTCGTTGAGAGAAAACAAAAATTAAACTGTTAGAGCGTAAACAAACACATATATAAAATAAATAACTTTTTAATTGTCATTTTCGGTGTCTAGTAGGTAGAATCGGTGGAGATTTGAAGAAAGTTATCAAAAATCGATTCATGTGTACAATCGCAATAGCTGCATTCCTTCGGAATGATACGCAATAAGTGTTGACAAGATAACATAATGCTTTTCTCATGAACAAATGTTAATGCCCAAAATATTTTGCCAATATGTGCATCTCTTCTTCTGAAAAATTAACAGAAAGTCTTAATATGGCAGGATTCCGTGTCAGCACACACATACTAACTTTTACATGCACGCAATGTTTGGGGACAGAAATACTTTCATGAGTTTGTATAAAGCATTTAATAACCGGCATTTCTACGAATTTACATTAACAGTATATCGTTCGTCGAGCAGCGCTGTTATTGATTCGGAATAGCTGCTAGTTGTGCATAGGAGCACGAAATCAAATAACCTAAAAATGGAAACGAGTACTGAATAAAGTTATTCTAAGGGAATGAACTTTATTGTGAAGTGCCTCAAAGGAAATGCAGAATTAAATGTTTTACAGCCTTTTCCTTTGCTTCTGGAAGCAAAGGGAAATTACGAATAGAGCGGAAGAGCAGCACAAGAAACGGCGTATGATAACTAGAAAATCAGAAGATGAATATCTAGGAAAGCGAATGTGTAAAGCAAACAAACTCGATGGTATAACAAATCAAATCTATATTTCAAAATGTAGAAACCACTTAAATAAATACAAATATTGAACGGATAACTTCGCCAACAGCGTGCAGTGCTTGCAAAAACATCAAAATTAGAGAACGTTATAGAAATTTCTACAAGTTTTATCAGGGGTGAAGCGTCCAATAAGGCTTTAAGACTAATCCCACCCAAAATTAGTGAATTGGCTCCCATTTCTTAATTTTTATTGACGAATTGAAACATTTTCTTATTTAAACTAATGCGATGTCTATAACATAGATAGCAGATCACCAATGATATGGCCGAAGGTGCTTTACGCAAGCGCAATAGTATTTTTCCCCGTCACTGTCCGGTAAAGATGAGGGGGGGTCTTTCATGGAGTTTTCTTACCAAGTAGACTAGCCTTGGTCACGGCCTATGTGTTTATGTCTGCCCTCTTCTGGACACAAGGATGATGTAAAATATCGTTTTCGATACGAATTTTTATTTTTGAAACTAATTTTTAACAATTTCAATTCCCTTTTAGTGTACGTTAGATTTATTTTTTCCCTCTATTTTTATGTAATTGTCAACTAGACAGAAAGGCATAGAATCTTACTATAATTATATTATAGAGAAAGACTGTAAAAAGTCATAGGGATTAGGGAGTCGTAGATTGATAATTAATAAATGGTTTTTAAGATTAATACCTTGAATGGCTTTATGATGATTTTATTGTTATCTTGTAATATATCTGCTCCTTCTTCTTTGAATTTGTTAGGTAAGTGAAATATACAGAAATAATTTTAAGAATGGTTGGTTGATGCAAAGAAAAGGGACAGGAAAATTGAACTTACACATTAGGACTGTTCAGTGATGAATAATCATGATATTTTTACAGTCATAATTTCTCTCGTAAAAACTTAACTTTAAATATTTTGTTAGCTTAATGCATAATGTGCACGTGGTGCTAGTTTCGTTTTTTGTCACTTTCGGCTCCTGCCTTGTGAGGGATGTTCAAAGCGACAACAATATGCTACTCAGAAATTCTGCTTTCGTCTCAACAAATCTTCAGCTGAGGCCTATGCAATGTTACAGGAAACCTACAGAGAGTTTGTTCTTCCTTATAGCCCAACTCCAAAATCGTTAAAGAGAGCAGGTAATAAATTTCATAGGTAGGTAGAGCCGGGTTTCACTTTGTTCTCTAACAAAAGAAAACATTAACACCCGCTCTTGTTATTGTGAGAGAGGATCGTCGAATAATGAAAACACTTTCGGAAATTCTGAAACTTTCACAAATTGGTAACTGAAAAGTTTCACATGTCACGTGTTTGAGCAGGGTGTGTTCCAACACTGCTGATTCCCGAACTACAGGAGTTCGCGTGCAGTTTTACATGAAGTTGTAGCAAGACACAGAGTAATCAATTTCGATTGGGAAAGAAAATAAAACTATGTTTGGTGTGGAAGTCTCCACCATCCCCAACACTAAACAATTTTGTTAAAAAGTAAAAAAAAGCAAAAGTGGGGACTTAATGCTGGGAAAGTATGGTCACCTCATCTTTTGATATTCAAGAAATAATTAACCAGCATATCGTACCTGTCCACACAAACCGTATCTGGACAATACCACAGAGATGTCCTGAAAACTCGGCAAGGTCATATCACAAACAAAAGGTCACATGACAACCTAGCTGCCTTTTTTTTTTTTTTTTTTTTTTTTGAGTAGTGTTTAACGTCCGTTTTTATTACTGAGGCACCCCAGGCGGTGGGCACTAATGATACATAAGATGAAATGATATATTAGGAAAGGATTTTTAAAGGAAGGAAGCGTTCTAGGTCTAAGTTTAGGGTACCTCCCCGGCATTTGCCAGTTATGAGGACTGAGGAAAATCTGGAAAAAAGCTCAGTCAGGGAGGACGGTCCTGGCAGGATTTGAACCCCAGACCTCCCGCTCACGAATCCGCGCCTTAACGACCTCGGTCACCCGTGGTGGTGCAAGCTAGATGCTGTACTGGCCGTACATCACAAATGATATTGCTGAATAACTCATAAAAAGCAATGTGAAGTGTGTCCCTCCCCCTTCCAATTGAAGAAACACCTTCGTGGGAGGCGTTTTCCATCAGCGGAAGCAGGGATGAAGGCTGCAGAGGCGATTCTGAAGGACTTGTCAAAAAATAATATCCAGCATGTCTTTGAAGACTGACAGAGACGCTGGAACAGATGCATTGCATTCAACGAGGACTACATTCAGAAAGTTCATAAAAAGTATGAGAATGAGTAAAGGTATGTTTTCAACAAAATTATGATTATTCTTTACTGAACAGCCCTCGCACAAAAAAATTTAAGGGTTAGTCATAAAAGTTGTATTTTTTAGTACTGCAGGTAATTTATATTAATTAGCACTTACAATGTTGATAGTCACAACTGTAATTTTGGACTTAAAATGTTTTATTATTATATTATATGATTTTGGCATACTTATAATAAATCTGTTTCCATTCTTTAAGAACACGATCTGCCACTGGTTTTGATAAATGAATATGCCCTTTGATCGCACCATTATTTGACTAAATGAAATATATTTATAAAACCTGATAATTATTGTATTATGAAATGCAACATAAATGACAAAATTCTACTAATATTGTTACTGAAAAGGTGTACTTTATAAAATCAGAAAAATACATAAAACGTAATTTTCAGCCTATTTACATTTTTATGTCATAAACAGTATAAATGCATTTTCTTATTCATATCTAAAATTTCCAATTATGTAACTACCTGGAACAGTATCCTAAATGTTAACAATTTTATTTATATTCTTTAGTTATATAATTTTTCACAATAGTTATGTTTGAATTTGAACGCTATATAGGGCATGTAGTTATATATCTCTATAAATGCTAATATCTAAAGATTGTTAACTTTTAAAGCATTCTTATATTAATTAAAACAAATATACGTTTAAATGAAAATCGGATGTTGTATTTTAATGTATTTAACCCTGCCTCCACAAGCATGGCCTATTCATAATCTGCAGCAATTTGTATCTAATTTTAGGAAGAGAGAACTTTGAATAGATTAAGAATGCCCTTTTACATTTTAGAAGCAGTTATAGAGCGTTAAAATTTTAATTAATTTCCATTGTAATTAAGAGTATGATATCAGTGACAGAGCAGTGAAAGAGCGGCACCAATGAAACAAGAGATAAATTCTTTCTTAATTTCTTTTGAAACGAAGAATAAAGCATCTTCTTCTCACGCGCTTTACTTCGTTTTGAATTAAACTTGATATCCACAAGTTATAATTATTTTTGCACTTTAGTCTGTATCTCTGACTTGCATAGTCATGAATTCGTTGTTGCCAAAAATCCGGCTTTCTTAGACAAGAAATTGAACCAACGTTCTACTCTTTTATTCCCAACTTCAAGGTCCCGAGGAAAGCCAGCAAGGATATCCAGCATAAACATGAATAATCAGGAATAGTATATTATGATATTAGTTTAAAACGTTATCCTTTATTGCGTGCATAAATATTTAAGAAACATGCGATGCCTTTTTCGTGATTTTTACGAATGCGATAATTGTAAAAAAATTATAAATGTTGTAAAAAACATGATAAATGAGTTTCATGCGCTATTTTTGTATACAGAATTATAAGAGTATATTAATAAAATAAAATTAATATTAATGACAGTTTCCAATAAATTACACCTGAAGGATATCTTTAGATCTTATAATATTTATCAGAAGGAATAAAGGCAAGAGTTAAGGATATGGGACCTTCTCTGCCACTCTACCAGACGAAATTGATATAGGTAGAAAGTTTATAAAAATATTGCTAGATTTACATTTGATCTTCAATAATTTCTACAGGGGGGAGGGAGGAGGGAGGAGGAGGAGGATGAGGAGAAGGAGAAGGAGAAGAAGAAGAAGAAGAAGAAGAAGAAGAAGAAGAAGCGAGAGTTAACTTTTGTGTTTCCTAAGAGTTTATCTAAGTGTTTCATTGTCCGATAATCTCTGACTTCAGGAGGAAGGGAGTTCCAGATTCTGGGAACTGACATGCTGAATGAGGTTGATTAGAGTTGACGAGGGATAGACAGTAAAGGTATATTCCGAGTTCGAGGTAGGGACAAGGTATAAGAAGCGACAGGCTGTATTAGTTAGTTTGATAAAATGCTAGTAATGCATTTGGTAGGTAATTTTAACTTATAACATACTTTAGGCTTTCATGGCCGCATTGTTATTATTGAGATTGGTCATTATTGGACTTGTTTGTCGTTTGTTTAAACTACTCGTAAATTAAAACCATAGTTTTCGTCAACACTAAGAATAAGAGTTGAATAAAACAAAAGTATTTTCAAAGATTATATCTGACTAGGAAAGAGGCCTTAGAAAATGAGCAGCAACAAGTTAATATAAACAAAAACAGAGCTTTCAAATAAAAAAGACATGGAAGTCTGCACCACAACTATCCCACCCAACTTCTAACGGTTCTGTATCTCTGCCTTATCAAATACTTTTGTCCGCAAGGTGATATTTACCGCAGAGTCGGCGAAAGCTTTTAAATTTAGTTTAAATCAACGACAAAATAGCCAGGTAATGATAAACTCAATAATATTGACTTATTCAGTTTTATTATCTCTAAAATAATGCATTCTGCAATGAAGATGAATGATTGATTCTAATTTCCGTATTACATTAATTACTTCCTTAACCCTTTCAGTCCTTATTTTAATTTTGTGTTCTTGCTTTCGCTTTTCTTGTAAACTTGTTCAGTCATTATGGAAATCGTGTACATATTTGCAAAGTTTTTCTTTCCTATTACTTCAAGTGCTTTTCTAGGAGATAAAAATATACGGGGCATATGTAGTACTTGTGATATTAGAATAAATACAAATTAATATTCCCGGTCAAATAATAAGATTTTATTTAAACTTACGGGAATAGAGCAATTACTAGGTAGAAGAATTTCTAAGTGTGATTGGTGATAAATAATGTTCTTACAAAGATGAATTTTACACATAGTGCATTTTTAAGGCACATTTTGCTTGTTGTTTCTTTCACCGGTAAATGGCCACCAACATTCAGCATCAACTTAGAACTTTCGCCGGATGTCCAGCACTTCGCTTCCATTTGTTTCCAGTTCTCCTTTACTTTTTCAATAAATCTTCCAACGGCATTTTTAGCTAATTTTGCTCTTGATACAAAACTCGGAAATAGACAGCAACATTCATCAGGAGTCAGAAGTTTACAAAACATTTTTGCTACCATTTTTAAGATTTTCCGTCAACATCGTAAATTGATGCCTTTCGGTCAGGTAAATCAACTCCACTCATTATTTTGTTATAATATATAATTGGCTCTAGTTCACATTATCTTTCACTCCTTCTTTGTTCTTTACTGTGCCAACAGGAATATCTCCCTTCTGACAATTGCTAAACACTATGACTTCCTTGAGTCTTGCCATTTTCATGCAAGAGTCCCATTGTTATTTGCCGAGAACTCAAAATCTCTTCTTGATAAATTGCCATAAAATTTGGTCATGTTCTTGCGATTTAGAATGCAGGTACCAGCTCTGGAACTTGTATCGTGTACAAGAGGGCACAGATGTGAAAAACCTATCAAACCATAAAGTGACGTCGAATCTTTTTATGGACTCTTGTCACCTTCCAAAGAACTTTCTCTCCAAGAGTTTGCCCTGTGGTATTGTCAGATTTCTTTCCTGAGTACACATTCATATTATTTGTGTAGTCTATCTCAGAATCACTTCTTTCCCACACATTTATGTCACATTGATCAACTTCATAGGCATACGGGACGTTCCAAAATGTATCAGCATGATGAAAAAACCACAAGATTTAACAATTTTTTTCTGCATAGTTACCTTGTAAATCAAACATTTAGTCCAACTTTTTAATACCCACAGTAAAAAAAGATTTGTCCAACTGCTCAATAAAAATAAGCATCTGTCTTAGCTTCAACCTCGTCATTTAAAGTGAATCTTCGTCTACCAGTCATTTCCTCAAGTTTGAGAACAAACAGTAATCGCTGGAAGCCTAATCCAAGTGGGAGCACTTGGAAGCGAAGGTCATGTAGTTTTGCAACAATATCCTAGACGTGTGTGAAGACGCATTATCGCGATAAAAGGAGCTTTCTTTTTCACAAGGTACGGACGTTCAACCTGAATAGCATCCTTCAGTTGGTCCAGTAGTGAAGTGTAATACACCCCGGTAGTGGTTCTGCCCTTCTGGAAATAGTTTACACCATGAGAATCCCAGAAAACCGTAGTCATGACTTTTCCTGCAGATGGAACATTTTTTGCTTTCTTTTGTGGGTGCATTTTCGCCTGTTGCCAGCCACTGTTTGTTGCTCCTTCGTTTCTGATGTACAGTGATGAATCCATGTTTTATCTACGTCGGAGAAACTCGCTGGAATTGCGTTGAAGCAAGTCTTAACACTCTTGCGAAGTGTTCATTCGAATTCGTTTTTGATTCATTATAAAATGTACTGGACTGTCTGCCGAGGTCTCTGCATTGTCACCAAACTAGCATACCTTCAATCGGGATCATTGAGTATGCCATTGTGAATTTTGTCACAACCTCACAACGTAGCAGTTGAAGGACGCCCTGAGTGTTCATCATCTTAAATGGACGTAGACCACGCTTAAATTCTAAGTGCACTTTTTAACAGTCGAAAAAGAAGTGGAAGAATTCTTTAATGGCGAATCTAGCTCCAATTGTAATACTGTTGTAGTCTGGCCCCGCTGAGGGGAAAAAGTATTACTAAAAGTGTATTTTAACTCGCTGCAACACAACTTCACCACCCAACAACTCAAAGCATACTACCAGAAAGGTGCTGAGAGCTGCAAAGTCCCACTGCGGCAAAAGTCTGACTTACATAGATAGTAATCAAAGTTCGCTGACCCCGGTATACCGGTTACGGGTTAACATCTGTTGATGAAGGCTAAAACAATGTACAATGTGAATAAAGACAGGTCGTAGAAACAGTTGTAGAAATTCATCTAATTCAAAATATGTTCGCGTTATTTTAGTGCCAGTAGTAATAGAGCATCTTCTGGATGACATTCTTGGAGAGAACGATGCAGGGGTGCTGTAGACCAAATTTCTACAATTAATTGTGAATTTTCGTTTTCTCTTTCCTGATAGGATGAAGTATGAGAGTCACTGCTTTGGTTTTGTTCTTCGTCAGGTGGTCCAGTGGTAACCATACCTGCCTTCTAAACCTGCGCGTTCAATCTCAGTCAGGGTCGATGGATTTTTTTTTTTTCTCGCAAAAATCCTAAGTTTGGCTTCCTTCGAAGTGAAGTAAAGCCGTGGGTCCCGTGTAGTACATTTACGGCACGATAAAGGACCTCAAGCCTGAAATAAGAGGCTTATGAGCAAATCAAATCAATAACAACAAAAAATTCTTTGCCAGGCTCATATTCTCGATCCTCAGGAAAGAAAAGGCATTATCTGAAGTATCTGATAACTCATTAGAGATCCTCAAAATACGCCTAAGACTCATAATGCTGTAAAAAACATAACCTATTTTACTGAATGTACTATAACGATCCATTTTGTTTGCCACCAGAGGTAAGACCTTGTCCTAAAAATTAGGCATAGCTTGAAAATTACTCACACTAATTGTGAAGTAAAGACAAAGGGTTACTCCAGAACCGAATAGTGCAATTCAACCTCAAAATCATTGACATTGTCAACCACTTCCCGCGAAAATACACTTCTTCCTTTCAGTAGTCGAGGCATATTCATAAAAGTTAACTGCCTATGAGTACCATCTTTGGATGCGGCATTGCGCTACAAAGATGTTAAACCTCCTACACTGCTTTTTAGAGTATTTCTTAAGGTCGTTTTCTAACAGAGCCTTCTTTTGAAATTAGTTGTTGGCCCATGTTAATTAAAAATAAAAGTCAAAGCCACATATTTGTATATAAAAGCAATCAAAATTCACTAATTATATTACAGAATTTTCCAAATTATACGAGATGTTTGCTCAGGAAAATATAAACATTGATAAATCACTATTGAAAATAATAATTCAATCAAAATTATTCATTGTCTATTACAGGTAACTTTTAAAAATAGAGCTGAACATTTTCGGAACAGAATCTCTTCAGGCAATGTACGAAGGTGATCTGAAAAGTTTCCGACCTCAACATGTAGATGGCAGCACTTAAAAGCTAGTGAATTTCATTGTTCATATGTTGACAGTTACTCACCAAATTTTCAGCCCTTTTGGACGCTCAGTGGTTATGTATCAGTCGTTTGAATGAGTTGATGCGAGTGTTTTTATGAAAATGGACAAAATCGAGTTTCGAGCTGTTATTAAATATTTGTTTTTGAAAGGCAATACGCCTACGCAAATCAAAGATGAGTTGAATTCTGTGTATGGGGACTCTGCACCATCATTTACCACAGTGAAATTTTGGGCAGCTGAATTTAAATGTGGCCGTAAGAGTTTGGGAGACGATGAACGTTCGGGACGTCCAAAAACTGCAACTACCAACGAAAACATCGCCAAAGTTCACCAAATGGTGCTAGACGACCGCCGAATTAAAGTGAGGAGATAGCAGAGGCTATGAACATGTCAAAAGAACGTGTTTGTCACATATTAAATCAACATTTAGACATGAGAAAGCTGTTCGCACGTTGTGTGCCGCGTTTGCTCACGTTAGACCAAAAACGTGTTCGAATGAACATTTCCAACGTTCTGTTGGTGCAGTTTAGGCGCAATAAATCCGAGTTTTGGCGCCGATTAATTACTGTAGATGAAACTTGGATACACCATTATACGCCTGAAACAAAAATACAGTCCAAACAGTGAACTGCAAAGAGGGAACCGGTTCCAAAAAAAGCAAAAACTGTTTTTTCGGCTGGGAAAGTGATGGCGACTGTTTTTTGAGATAGTCATGGAGTTATTTTAATCGATTATCTTCAAAGAGGAAAAACCATTACAGGAGCATACTTGGAGCATACATCATTACTTGACAAGCTGAAGGCAGAACTTGCGGAAAAACGGCCACATTTGCAGAAAAAGAAACTCCTGGCATCTTCTGATGTGCTCTCCCAATCGTTGATAGTTTCAGCATGAATTTTTGATTTATTAAACCCATATCTTTGTCACATTCCATATAACTATGGCCTCTGATGGGAAAAATCACTTTTACTGATTCATATATGTTGTACTTGTCAACCATAGCATGAATGATAAGAATAATGGTGTAATTTTTGTTTTGGCCGGGGAAAACATCACAAAAAATTTGCGAATTTCGAACTGATGGATCCAGGTAATGGAAACAAAAGTCACATAACATTGGTGCAAATTTGTCAGTTCTCTTTCTTGCTACTGTATCATTGCAGGTATTTTACAGAGGACCTTCGTTGTTTTTCTGAGCACTACTTTTTGTATTGATTTTAATAGACCTTTTCCCTTGCATGAATGTGTTGGAATGAAGTACTACATACCTGCAACCCATTGTCCCCAAAATCTCAAATTTCATCAAAAGTGGACTTTATTTTTCTCCTGTATCATTCGCGTATTTTTAAAATAAATAATTAATGCGCTTAGAAATGTCATAGAGACATAAACGATTAAACATTTTAAAGATAAAAGCCTGAATTATAATGAATGACCAAAGACCTGACCAAAGAATGTCCAAAAAACTTAAGTTTTTTTTAAGATTTTTGGCCTACTGGTGCCAATAAATAAAAAAAAATAATGAACAATTATCATATCATAGATTAATACTCAATGTGAAATAAAACTAATATTTATTCATATTATTAATGATCAAAGTTGTGCAAATATAAATGCAAGAGTAGCATGTACATCGACGAAACCAACCACTGGCGAGGTCAAATGACCTAACGAATTCATGGAAGTAGAAGCAGTAGGAAGGAAAACATAAAAGTAATTATAGTCTCATGCAATACTAGGTTTATTTGGCAACAAATATGAGGAAATAATTTTTAAACCGCAATAAAACAAGATCTCCACAATAACCTAATCATTTAAAAAAATAAGACAAACTTGCAAGATAATCCCTAGTTAAGTCAAAGTCAAACATGTGCAGTTTAGGATATTATGTGGAGAAACAACTCGATGAAAAGAAAATGCTTAAGGGCATATCAAACAGCGTTCTAGACTAATACCTCAAGAAAGGAAAAAAGGTCACGACTATAGCAACAATGCCGCGAAAGAGTCCAGACGGAGGTTAAGAGGACATGGAAAAAATTGACAAGGCAAATTATCGGAAGACGTCAAAGACATCTGCAAACCAATTACTCCCAATTTCTTGTCATTGCAAGGAATCTGTGAACTGGAAGGTAAACATCACAAAAATAGAGACCGAAGATGCTCAAAGAGGCGAAAGCAAATTGCTCTGCAAGCGTCAGCTGCAGTGATTAATACATCCTTTGGCCCAAATTGTGAGAGTGACATTGACAAAGATTCCAGCGGTCAGCACACTCTTGGAAACGCGAACAAAAAGGGATATTAATGATGGTTGTGTGAAAGCTAGAGACGGTTTCTTGGGTATTCACTGGAACTACAAAAATACACAAAAAGTTTCCCAAATAATATTTAAAACATATCTACTAACATTCACGGTGATCTAATAAAGAACTGAATGCTACTGAGAGAAATAAAGGAATGCAGTTTCTTGTTGTGTGGTTAGAGTATTACTTTTTAAAGTGTAATGCGCATGCGCTGAGCTGGTGATCCTTCTGACGTTAGCGGCGGATAGTACGCCTTCATCCATTTGTTTGGGCGTAGTTAAATTAAACATATTAATAATTTTAAAATGCTTTAAATTTCAAATTTATAAAAGAGTCATAAAAGTTTGTTTTTTTTATTTCCACAATTTAAGGTCATAAATGATACATTTTTCTCAAATTTTAAGGCTATAAACATAGCATTTCTAATCATCAATGTAATGTATTTCTTTAGTAATGAAGAAAATGTGTTTAGATGCTAGTATTTTAACATTTAAAAAAAACTGCCATTAATACCAATAGTTATTCAGTGGCAGTGCTGGACTTTGCTGGCAGATAGGAAGGAGGAGGAGGGAGTAGGTAAATTTTGTAAACAAAGTAACAATATTTTTGGAATTATTTGTACATATATGTGTGAGAGAGTACACTATTTATAATTGTGCTGTTTTCTTTCCTTTTTATTTTATTTATGCATTTCGAAAATAATTTCTTCTCTTGATATATATTATTATTTGTAATAATAAATTCCCCGAAACAGCCTTCTCGACGCTCGGATACAGTTGCTACTCTAGTAACTTTGATAAGTGTCTAATGATAAAATTTTATGATTCTACCATTGTGGAATAAATGCTCGTAAAACAGATTTTGTTATAACTGGTGCTAGTAGACTAGTAGATAAGTTATTTCGTGAAACAGCGTCCAGATATGACTTTTGAGATTTTTTTTTTAAATCCAGGCCAAAAAAAAATAACCTTCCTAACATTAGAAGTTTCTAGTTGCCTATTCATGGTAACGAATATTGTTATAACAATCAACATACTACATAAATCCACAACTTAAAAAAAAAGTATGCTAAAAAGAAGCTCTTCTACAGAAACGTAGTTCTAACACCATTCACAAATTAATTCTGGAGCCACAGAAACTCGCTAATGCTCTTTCAGTATCTCGTAATAGCTGCGAAACTCATCTCCTGAAAGGCTTCTGATTACTTAAAGTTACGGCTTTCAGAAAGGTTTGGGTCATCTCAAAATAACATCTCTTTCAACCGACTCGCAAGTAGAAAGAGAAGGAAACAAGGACATTCCTACAGTGAATACGACAGTTGTATATCACGCCAAGTAATATTCAAATTTTTTCGTCATTCCTAATCTTTATATATTAAAAGTGTTTGTTTGTTTGTTTTAGAATATTCATAAGCATTTATAGAATGTACGACAAGAATATTTTATTTTTACTTATACTATTATAACCGTAAAATCTTCATTAATCTTAAATAAATACATGCATTGATGCAATACAGACTATTGTCAAGTTATGGTTTTAAGTCGCTGTATCTCATAAAATGATGTAATTAAATGTAACAAACTCATAAGAATTGTAAGAAAAATATACACAAACAAACTTATTTTAAGTAACAAATAAAGTTAATTTATAGAAGATACTAAATATATAATAGGTACTGAATAAAGCATATAGTAAAATCATTTATATATATATATATATATATATATATATGAAACATAAAAATAAAGAAACACTATTAACAATGTAACAAATTAACAATAATAATAAAAGTAGATAAAGATAAAACACAGACAAGTCTAGCTTCTTGCCATTGAAGAACTCGCAGTAGTTCGAAATATAGCAGTTTCAAGTGTGACTCTTTCTCTGTGTTTTATCTTTATCTACTTTTATATATATACCGAAAATTAACCCTTATACATTTATTTAGAATTTTGCACAGGAATTAAGGTTTGTAATAAGTCAAAATATCAACTGTTGCTACATTATAAGCTGTATTAAAATTAAAAACATTAAATAAACGTATTTATAATTTTGTTACTGCATGAATTTACACAGCGTTCGGTAATTCATATATTCTGCGAGCTATCTCTAAAGCATTATATTGTCCTATAACCCTTAGCTTTTTAGCATCTCCGGGAGAAAGGGATTAGCTGAGGGAAGCTATGGTCGGTGAGGCATGGATCCCTAACAAAGTTTCCAGATAGAAAGATAGAACACTCCGACTCCCAAGTTTGAGGCCCTAAGAAGGATCACTTTCACACCAGAAGTCGAAGCAGGAATATTTGAAAAGCGCAAGCCACCATCAACCGCACAAAGCACCAGCCTACCTCTCCTGGAATGTTCGATCCTGTAACAGAGCCTGCGTAATTAAATGAGAGCGAAAAATTCCTTGATAGGAAAGATCCATCCCAGTATTAACCTAAATGATCAGGAGAAACAACGAAAAAACCCAAGATCAGAATGACCGACTCCAAGGCTCCTGAATATAGCGGCAAGCATTATCGCCTGAGTCACCCTAATGTTGGACACACACATACACACACCTAAATTGTGATCAGTCCAATGTCAGGGGCCCTGAGGACATCACAAACACAGAAAGACATAGATGCATACACATAGAAATATAATGAAGATGAATGATGAATCAGAAGATGAATCCCGGCAGATAAATATTAACTCGGCACTTGTCCTTTCTGGGAAGTCCACAAAAACCTCAGCCAGGCTGGCCGACTACAAGAATTGTCTGAACCTCCCGAAGAGTACCGCCACGGGTGGCCGAGGTCGTTAAGGCGCGGACTCGTGAGCGGGAGGTCTGCGGTTCGAATCCCACCAGGACAGTCCTCCCTGACTGAGGTTTTTTCCAGGTTTTCCTCAGTCCTCATAACTGGCAAATGCCGGGGAGGTACCCTAAACTTACGCCTGGGACGTTTCCTTCCTTTAAAAAAATCATTTCCCAATTTATCATTTCATTTCATGTATCACCAGTGTTCACCACCTGTGGTGCCTCAGTAGTAAAAACGGGCGTTAAACACCCATTAAAAAAAAAAACCTCCCGAAGCATTTCCACCTGAGTTAATTCGCTCAAAAACTTGAAAACACATAGCAATATCCTTCCCAAATATGGGAATGAACGAAAACTGCAGAAGGGCGGATTTATTTCTCGATATTAAGCTTTCCTTCTGTAAGATTCAATATAGTTCTTGTACAACATATGAAAGAAATGTATCAACCTATAGCGTTTATTTCGACTGTTATTCCCTTCTTTATCCAATCAGCACTTGTATAATTTCTTGCCTGTTTAATCGCCTACGTACTCTGACCGAAGTTCTATTATCTCCCGTTTCGACCCAAAACCCCAATTCACTTAAACTGTTCAAACCGAACTCGTTTAGTTTCTAACAACTTGCATGGACCAAAAAAGATTAAGTCGTTTTATACATGCACAGAACTGTCTCAGGCAACAAGAGTGCGGTACATTGGACTTCTGTTATTGGCACATTAACCTAAGAAACCTCAACCGATGTAATGCATTTAGTTTTAATTGTATTAGCTTTAACAGAACCTTGTTTCAAAATTACTGCTCTCGGTTTACCGCGTGGTTTTTTTTCTTCAGCTGTAGGTTTACCATTGTTCTGACAGCTTCTAGATTCACTTGTCAGCTACCATTTCCACGTTTCGTTGTTACAGTTGAAGGAGTTATTGGATTGTGGCTGGCGTAGGTGTTAACCTAATGGCTTTGACCACTTGGTAGGCCAAAGTTTGAAGGGGTTACAGGTGGGGAAGAATGGTGATGGAAGTTTGATTATATGCGGATACAGCTCACCACTAAATAACTCGCACTTGTCGATCTACAGGGATGTTGCTGGTATTTGGGACTTAAAAGTTTCGGTATAGCGAGGAGAATTAAAGGTGATGTGTTGATGAGAAAGAACACCTTGTAATCTGCCAGTTGACGTTGTTTATTCAACCAACAAGTGCGTACCAGGACGTTTCTCTTCGGATCGCAGTAATGAGACAGTTGGAAGACATGCGGAGCTATAATACTTACAAACAGTAATTTTCTGATTACTAAGATGAAGCGCCGAGCAGAAGTAAAGCTCCAACATAGATGTCCCAGTGCTAATTCCCAAGACTAAATTCTGAATTCCCCAAAGAGGGCGAGTTCATATCCTTATATACTCAATAATACTCGCTTGATCACGTATAAAAAGGAAAGTTCTATTATCCCGCCACTTGGATTTAGACATCCTTATGAGCTATCGGTGACATCATGCAACTCTCATATTATTGACTAGTCAGATTATCTGAACATAGCTTGATGATTTGTCCACCGTTCAATTTCAACCTCTGCCGTACGTTAGATTTCAACATACTTTAACGGTAGCACAAGTGTTAACAGCGTTCTTCTTTGCCAACATACCTGCCGGGGGGGAAAGCATTCCAATGAACAAAAGAAAGATTTTTCTCTATTGTCTGCCAGAACGGCCCCTCTGCTGTCCGAGGGAGAATCCCTGCTTTTCGTGACATTTTTACACACTTACAGAATCCTTCACTTACAGCTAACTGAAATAAAATGTCACATATATTCTAATTAATGTCTCACAATTGATGGGATACTAAGAACGGTATCACAGTTCATTCAATATGTCATTTACGTAAGTATTTGTATTGCATTTCCAACTTGCGAATCTTAAAGGAGTAACGTAACACCTCATAAAACTTTAAATCCTTTATCATTGAATACATTTTCGCATGTCTCAGCTGATGTTACGATAAGCTGTGATTCCCACATTTATGTTATGTCCAGTGCATTGCATTGTTCATAAGATACTAGTCTAATTTAAACCAACCTAAGAAATTAGTAAAATCTGATAGGCGTTTTAGCTTCAAATTTCCTACCGCCAATAAGGCTAGGCAGGCCTAAAAACACAAGAATTGCAACTGAAAGTTCCAAAGGTATAACAGGCACTGCAAAATTAGGATTAACATAGCATGAAATATAGGATCGACTCAAGGTTTCGATCCATTTTCATGAAATAATGGTTTGTCATAAATTAAATTTATATAGCGTTTAGATATGGCGTGCATCTATGCATATAATTATGTACCTTTTATCTTAATTCAACATTATCCCTTTTCGGTAATAATTGCACTTTCACCTCTAACAAAAGCAGGTCCACCAAACTGTTTGGTACTCAGGGCCTTGCTGTGTGTACCACATGCATTCTCCTAAGTCTACAAGCTCTCTGCATGAGAGCGCATTGTTACCATTACTAACCAGGTGCTTTATGCGGGACATGACTAATATGACTAACTGTATCCTCCTTAAAAATGTTTTTTTACAATTTTAAAAAAAAAAATAGCAGGTTCTCAGTGAGGCCTTGCCGCTACGCAGCCGCTCCTATTGGTCGATGGCCTCCAATTAACGAAGAACACCAAGGTGGAGAAAGAAGAAGAAAGAAGAAGACAGATGGCCCCTCCTGCCCTCAAGGCCTATATTGCATGTGCCGGTAGCAACTTGTAGAGAGTGGTTTGTAAGCGAGTGGTTGTGCGTTCCTGTGTTACTCGGTGCTTTCATTGTATGTAAATTGTGTGCTAATTTTACTTCGTTAGTCATCCATTACGTAAGAACGCGTTTTTAAGTACGATACACATGTGAAACGTATCCTTGTAGAGATTGGTAAGGCGATCCGCAAGAAAATATCTGCCAATCGTGTTTCGATTAGAGAAACGTTCGCCAAGAGACGAGATATCTCAGTGACAAGAAACATGTCACGGACCGAAACTAGAGGAAATGCAGGAATTTCTTAAGCAGATGCCGGCAAAGCATTGCCGCTGAGGGGCATCATTTTCTGCATCTCTGACAACACGGGTTAGTGCGTATTATTGTCAATTTTATGCTTTCAGTAAAAATAAAAATATTAATTTTACGCGCGACGACTCTATCTCTCCTCTTTCTGGTTGCGGCGACTGCACTACCCAGTAAGCAACTGCGCTCAGGCGGCCCTTAACTAAAATAACCTCATTGTGTAACCAAAAGTTTCTTGCCATGCTACCACTTTCAACACAGAGAAAGTATTTATAGGTGTATAATTGTATTAATAGATTAATCACATTGTTATTCCTGGAATGTTGCTCAGATTCTTGTAGTTTATTCCTTGAAGTGTAGAAATAGGAGACATGTGCTTAACACAACACTATGACTGCGTTTAAAGGAATTATTCTATAATAGTTTTACCTTTGTTAAAATACGATAGTTGAAATTATACTTAGTTTTGTCTTATGTAGCCTGTAGATATTAAATAATGCTATATTACATTTTTCATATAATCAAATAAAGTAAAAATGCGATTTCATAACAAATTCACATGGGTTGTACTCAAAGGCGTTTACATTCTTTACTAAAATGAGATATGTAATAAAGTAAAAAAGGATATTTTTAAACAGAGCTAAAGTGCTATAAAGAGTAAATGAAATTGTGCAGTATATAACAAAACTTTGCTTTATGAGGCCGAACTAGTGATGTTGCTTCTTGAAATTTGTTCATATCAGTACCACATGCCCAAAAGAGCAACTAAGCCACACAAAGCTACATTGACAGACTCAAAATCTTATTATCCATTTCAAAGAACTAACTACTCATGTAAAGCAGGCTTTAACTTTGAATAAAATTCTGCAAGGGGCAACATATCGTCATATATGTTACATAATCAAAGAAGATCTGACTGACGCACAAAACAGGAGATACCGTTGGGGTTTCTTCCGAAGATTAATATCCTGTAAGAGCCAAGTCACTGTAAAAGCCGCCTAACTACACCTACAATGATATATTTGCTCAGTTTCAAATAATGACATCTTCAAAAAAAGTCGATGACTACCTGTATCTCTGTCAATACAAAGGTAATCCAATGCATGGTGTTCTTCAATATTTCAGAAAAGTATCTTAGCATAGCAAGATAATTCTGATTCTGGCTGCATATATTAAAGATGCTGTATTTATTACGAGCACACTGCAGAACGTTGTTGATTCTATGCTGTATTTTCAGAATATCTTGTTAGTCTGGTGGAAGAAGTAATAACAAAAGATTAAATAAAATATATTAAAATTAAATCAAACAAATGGCATGAGAAAAAGTTCACGAAATGAATGTAAATTTTTAAAAAAATACTAACACGCATATTAACTACAGAGCCCTCGTCTGGATGCGTGGCCGACTTAAAGGAGATTTGCTTGACACCGGGAACCACCCTGTTTGCCAGCGGAGTCGGATATCCATAGTTCCTTAAATTCAAGCACATAGATTCTACAGCACACCATTTTTTTTTTTTTTTTTTTTTGTCATGCAATGACATTTTTTATACAAGATCGGTAATTTCTGCTCTCCAGCATCTATTGTTTTGTGCCGTAACTTGCCCATGTAAATAAAACCATGCTTCGTCCGAAAAAAATTAACCTCCAGTCAATAGAGCGAACACTAACATTATCCAACACCCAGTTGCAACAATTAACTCTACTCATATTATCGCTTGGTTGCATTTTCAAAGTTTTTATTAACTCGCTTTCTTGTCTGTTCGGGTGGAATTTTGTAATCAATTTTTCATGCACTTCTAAATGAGATAGAGACTTGAAATTTTGCACGTAGGTCAGAAATGCATGACAATACAATATAATACGGTAATTATCATGATTCAATTGTTCCACGGTTCAAAAATATGGTTCCGCAGTTTTGAAAATAAAGCAGCGCAATATCAAACACGAAGGTTTTAAAAAATGTAAGATTGAATAGTAAGATCACATTTCTGCAGTTTCGTTAATAACGCATAAAAATATAAAATTTATAATAATCTTTATTTAAAAATAAGATCAGTTGCTATGATAACTGTATTATATTTATCAATACATTAAATAAATTATAGTGTAACTTGATTTATATTTAATTTCAACGTTTTATTTGAATCTAAAATAATTAGAATTGTTTTTGTTATATTTTGATAGCAATACAGCCGCCAAGGAAACTTTTCAAATAAAAACATCAAATTTAAATCCTCACAATTAAATCCTTACAAATAACATTGAATAAATATGATTTCTGTTACATAAATTCAATTGCGCTAGTGTCAATGTGTATTAATAATGTATCAATAATTTCAACTGTGTAAATAAGTAGTGAATGAGTATTATATTTAATATAATATGATGAGTTACATATATTATCAAAGATTTTGACTTCTATTTGAGGATCTAGTACAAATGTATTTAATACTGAAATAAAAAACTTCAAAATCAACTTTGTGTTACTGCATTTTGTTTTTAATTAAAAAAACAATAATTAATCAACTGTTTCGATATATCAATGAAATAGATAAAATAATTTTCTATTTTAGATATGATCAAGAGAAAACAAAATGAACTAAATCTTAAAGTTGCTCCATTTTTGTGATTACTTAATCGAGATGTCTAATACTGATTGCAAAATTACGTGCACACAAGACTAAAAAGTAGAATTTAATTTAAAAAAAAAATTAAAAACCATGTTTTTATTTTCTTAATTATAAATGAACTAAAAAGTATAAAATAATTCATCCTAGTCAAATGCAGATTTATAACCCCATTCAAAGTCATAATCTCAAACTTTTTTAGAAAAAGTCTTCCAAACGAAAAACATGGGGTGCATGCTATAGATAAAATCAATAACTGTTAAGGGTATTTATAGTTTAAATTAATTACACAAAAGGCTCAGACAAACTATTGCATGCGCCCCACGTTTTTCGTTTGCAAGAATTTTTCTAAAAAGTTTATGAGATTATGAATTTGTGGGGTTATAAATCTGCATTTGGCTAGGAAGAATTATTTTATACTTTTTAGTTCATTTATAATTAAGAAAATAAAAACGCGGTTTTTAATTTTTTTTTATTTAAATTATTCTGAACAATAGTTATCTTATAGGATTTTAATTTAAAAGTTTAATGACATTCCAAACCGAGGTTTGCGAACTTCCTGATTCCTGTTTAAGCTTTCTCAGAGATTTGTTTGGACTTCGTTCTAACTTTTCTCCGATGTCATCGAGTTTTTCCTCTGTAAGGACATAGAGTTTTACTTTCGGCCTCTTATCAAGAATAGATCCCGTTTCCCTAGATCTATTCACAAATTTACGAATCGTTTCTCTATGAGGCGCACAAACATCAATCACTGTCTCACTTCTCTACATGAGTTTGTTATCACTAAGAATCCTACATGAAGATTCTGTGTATTAAAGTATACGGAGTTTGTGGCATTATAACTACACTAACACACCATTGCCCTGAAACAATTGATCTAACAACGATCAACTCCTTTATTGCACAAAGATTTACCGTCAGCACACGAACAGACGGGAAAGTGGAGGGTGGACGGAATTGGTTAAAAACGGCACAGGTAAATCCCCATTAAGCCAGCCTCACGTCCAAATGAAGGTTCTGTATATACTATTTATTTTGATGCTAAGAACACGCTGACTCAATTATGCATAGAAGTAAGCTTGGAATGAAATCCAAGATACACATTTTAATTGAATTTACTAGAATAAACTCATCCAAGGAAAGAATGATCGTAAATATTATCTGGAGTTAACCGATTTATGTTTCTATATATGAAAAAAACACTTCCGTTATACTCGTTTTTATTTTCTAAATAAAGCGTTTCCTCAAAAGACTTTAATTTAATATTAAACAAAAATAAATGTAAATATAATTAAGTCGAGATTAGAGGTCATGGAGAAGCGTTTTTCTCTGGACCTAAGGTTCGCGGGTTCAAACCCGGCTGAGGACGTAAAAATCTCTAGCGTAAGTTCTCTGGGAGGGACTAGATTTTTCCGTTTCGTAGATCCGTGGCACATCAAAGAATTCCTGAACAAAGAGGTCCCTGTACAAAATTACCGGTCATATCAAGTCTAAGTAGTATTTTAGCATCTCAATAGATGACACTTAAAGCGATGTGCTGGTTATCTATCTCTCTGACATGTGCAAAGTGTAGCTATATTCATTACGGTCCGTCAGGACCCGAATCGGGCCTTAGGTCCTAATTTTTGTAAATCAATGATATGAAAAGAAATATAATGGCCTCCTAAGATCGACAAGCACAAAACCAGCGGAAGGTGGAACAGAAAGTTGATGGAATAAAATAACAATAAAAACGCTTTCACAAATTCTGAAAATTTCACTGGAGCCCACCCACATGTTGGCAACGTTTGTGTGCAGTTTTGTAAGCAGTTAAATATGATTTTACAGGAAGATGCGGCATTTCATTCAAAATCACTGCTGATAAAACTTGACTACATCATTTCGAACCTGAGAGGAAACAGCAAAGCTGTAGCATCATTAAAAAAAAGTTTGCAACAAATGGAACTATAAATGTCCTAAAAACTCTAAAAGATTCTATCATGTGCAAAGGCCATATTTCCGTGCAAAAAAACTGGATGCTGCACCACGATAATGCACGGCCGCACATCCGAAATGTCGCTGAATATCTCACAAAAATCAATATGAAGTATGCCCCTCACCCTGTCTATAGTACAAATTTAGCCATATGTGACTGTTTCTTTTCCCTAAATTGAAAAAAAACACCTTCGTGGGATACATTTTCCAACATCAGGAGCAGTGATAAAGGCTGCGGAGGCGATTCCGAAGGAAATGGTTTCCAGCATATCTTTGAAGAACTGGGACAAGAGCATTGCGTTGAGAATCAGTAAAGGTATATTGTCAATAAAATTATGATAATTCTTAATTTTGTATATATTTTATATACCTTTACGAGATACTGCATAAAATATATATTCGTTTACACTATTTAATGCAAAACTTGACATTCTCTATATTCAAAGTACTTCTGTACATGAATGCTTAGAATGCAACTAAATGTTATGCTCTAGTGAGAAATACCGCAATGAGAAATATTATGAAAATAAAAACACTATTGTTGAAAAATTTGAACAAAGAAGACTAAACCAATTTGCATTTTTAATATAAATTTAAAAAAATGAAAATATTCAGAATTAATTTGGGATTAAGCACTAAATGAAAAATAAGAAATATGGAAACATGAACGGAGTAAGGTGTATAAAAGCAATGAATTGCCAAATATGCACTGAATACAAAGTTAACACCTAGAATTTATTGTTAGTTAAAGAAACTAGACTTTTGTACATAACTTTGTCTTAGCAGTTCCAGCAGAAGGATTTCCCTGGCGGTATAAGCGATTAATTCACTGTGGCATTTAATTTGGATTCCCTGCCCCAACATAATCTTCATTGTCTTGTTGACTTTTATTAAATTTCACCACCCTATCATATACTTTCATTAATAAGAACAGAATTTATATGCACTACATACAGACATTTACAAAATAGACTACTAAATGTGGAACACACACACACAAAGACACAAGACCTCTAACATATTAAAAATAAACTGTAACAATAATCAAATCAGCGGTGCCAAATGTTTGACAATTAAATTCAATAAAGACGGGAGACATGAAAAAGAAATGAGAGAGAGAGAGAGAAAAGAAAGAACAGTAAACATACGTAATTAATTATTTATACACAATTTAAATTATTATTCTAAAATGAAAATACTAATTTTTAAATAGAAAATGTTTAAGGGATAATAGTATGTTTTCATAGTAAATTGAAAGCTATGATAAGATGGACATTTTTATTTATATTAAGTATCAATACACTTTGATTTATGCATGAACTTTTTTCCCTTGTGCAGGCTGTATGTTATGTTACTCTAAATTCATTTCATTAGGAATATTCGTTAACTGGCCAAAATAAACATCGCCACTTACGCAAAGCAAAGAGACTAAAGTGGCATTTTTTTCATTATGCGGTACGTTATCAAAGGGACTATTTCACTTTGTGACGTCATAAAATCGACCAATGAAACAAAACAAAATTTTGAATTTTGACCAATCACAACCGGATATTGCGGTGAAAATATCGAAAAAAATTATCAAATCCGTTTTACCATTCGACGTGCTTTTGTCTTGTGGTCAGTGTAGCCAACTCTACGCCTCCACTATATAACACCCCAGCACGCATCACTGATCATTTTTCTATGTTTTCAGCAATTGTAAATACAACTAATTTAATAAGTGTTCACTCAGCAAAACAACCTGAACTAATTTTATAGATTATGTAACAATATCTGCCTAAGCAACCGTAAATCTTAATGAATACTGTCGGTCCTGGTGCTGTAGTGGTTACCATACTTGCCTCCTAAACCCAAGATCGCGGGGTCGAACCCGGCCAGGATCGATGGATTTTTTCGGGCATAAAAATCCTAAGTATGGCTTCCTTCGGAAGGCAAGTAAAGCCGTGGGTCCCGTGTCGTACATTTACGGCACGAAAAAGAACCTCAAGCCTGAAAGAGAGGCCTCTGAGCAAAATTAGTCGGCCGTATCACGCCCTGAGTTGAATGGGACGCTGATGACCTAAGTTGTTAAAGAGTGTCCATAAATAAATAAATCTAAAAAAATCTTAATGAATACATTGTTCACAATAGTAAAATGTTTTCTCTGTTTTGTTTTTCTCAGTTGGTATTAGTGAATCGAACGGTAGCTATTGTAATAGTCGACTATCTATTTCATTTTATTTCTATTTCATTCTCGCGGTTTCTGAATAGGTAAGCATTCATAAGTAAGTATAATATTTGTACAATTGCATATTATGTGCGCGAATTTCAAATATATATATATTACTTTTATTCTTATTCTATTCATGAAAAGGGCCCAAACCCTTGTTTGACTCTTCATTATTGACATTACTAACAATCGAAATTCGATGGTGCTAGATGGCTTGAAAAGTTTAAGTACTCATAATACAATGTACAATGATTACAATATTGTAAAACAAATTTACGGCAATTGTGTATGAATTATTATTTTACTCTTGAAATAGTTCTAATAAATAACACTCGAGGGTCCGAGAATGCCGATAAATTTATTAACATAGTGAGTGTGATGTTAATTGTGATAAATTACTGTATTACTTCTAAATGCAGAAACTGACGAACATTACAAATAGAAGATTGTTTTAGGCCTGCAAGATGCTCAAAGTGAATAGTCCAAGAAATGGAAAAATTAAAGGGATCCATTGATTTTTCAACAATAAAAAATAGGTATATTGAACTACCTAAAAATATGATATATATTTGGCCACGGGAAGGTGT